>JBCNJP010000021.1:1912839-1991619 GCA_039602395.1 Deinandra increscens subsp. villosa | reverse complement strand
AAGTAAAATGAAGATGTAAAGTTGATATTCTTGAAAATCATAAAATTACTTTTTTTTTTCTTTCACTTCTTTTGTTTTTTTAACACTAACTTTGTGTTTTTTTAGTTATAAAATGCACAACCTAAAATATGGTGGTGTAACGGGTGAGGCGGTCGTGTAACATAACTTTTAGGTCATGGCTCAACATTTTGAGCGTTTGTTCTCCGCGACAACGCGTGGATTGAAAATCTTGTTATATACTATGATCATGGGGTGTTATAACCACCAAGACACCGATTCGTATTATATATATGTACCGATTGTAAATACTACTTTGGTTAAAATTATATTCGTTTTTCACAGTATTATATATATGTACCGATTGTAAATACTACTTTGGTTAAAATTATATTCGTTTTTCACAGACAGTTATCCCTCCAAACTTGCCGCCATTAGCCTGTCAAATTCGTTCTAGTGTTCTTCAAGCACTTTCTTTTCACATAATTATTTGAAAACACAAAACAAAACTTCGTCCTATACTACATTTGGTATCAGAGCAAGGCTCATGCTCTAATATTGATCCATGATCAGGAAATCCATCGCAAAAACCATCAAACAAACTCCAATCCCGTTTTCAGAAACAACAGAACCAAGAAATATGAATTCATCTTCGTCTTCGACACCAGGTCAGATCAAGGATTGAAAATTTCCCACCCAAGATTCAAAGGACGAAAACGATGCAGACAAACTTCCCACCCAAGATTCAAAGGTGGCGTTTATCTTTGGTGTAGCTCAGTCGCAGATGTATCCATATGTGGGAAAGTAGTATGAGTAACTTCTATAACAGATTTCATTAAAAGAAACAAGCATTTACGACAATTACCAATGCATTTACCAAAGATTTACTTTAAAAACATGCAGTAACTACAGCAGAAAGATATACAAACAACACAAAGAAAAGAGTGATGAACAAGAAGACTCATGATAAAAGTTGAGGTTAGAATTCCCAAAAGCAGGTTATTAGGCTTCTCTTTTTGAGTGTATTCTACAACCATTGATCACTGAGCATCGTTCATCCTTGCATTGTGTCTGCATTTGGCTTGTTGTACTCTTTTAGCATTTGTATTTACAGTTACGTTGGAAGAATTCCTGCTTGACCTTGTTTCGGCTCACCTGTTGTTAAAGCAATGTTAGATAGGTTAAAACCGGTTCAGATATTAAAGCAAGATCAAATAGGTTAAAAGGGGTTCAGGTGAAAACAAGTCATTTTCAAAAATATCTATCAACAGGGTAATACATTAAATATGATTACAAGAAATAATAATCAATTTTTAGAATTGAAAACAGAGATTTAGAAGATTGTATGCAACAGAAATACGCTTTTGGTAGTTTCGACCAGCTTGACCCCCCACCCCCAAGACCATTTTAGCTAGAAAAAGTGTGATGTAACCAGTTGATTATTTGACTATCCATTAGGGTATGACCATAAAAGGTTTGTAGTAGTTTTGTACTTCGGCTATTCTGTTTCTACCCTACTTACATGGTACACGCCAGAAATTATCCAATATTATTTTATTGACAAAAGAATACAAATAAAATGAAGAAAAAATAATAGCAAATGAAGAGGTAAAAAAGAATCCATAAAGTTTTAGTAGTTTTTGGCGTACGTTGTACACCCAAGCATGCATCGAAGTTTGCTTAAAAACCCTCTCTAGACTTCTACAAAGGATTAAACAGGTGAATTGGTTTTCGTCACTACTAATCATTTTATAAAAAGCCCAATTTTTTCCTTCAAATTAGTAAATAGACTTTAATAATGTATTACACATTCTTATGATCTTTACCTTCCCATGTATTCACACACCTTACGGTCTAGACAGCAACATTTGACATGACATGTGATTCAAAAGATTTTTTTACGCGTTAATATCTTCAATAAAGACATAGGACAATAACTACATGAACCGCAAAATGAAGACAACCATTGATTACTGTTAGGACCCAAATCATCATCTCTAAGTTAAAATACAAATATGGTATATGTATCATTTAACATTCGGATCCAAAAATAGAAAGTGTGTACAAAAACCTCCTAGTCCTTACCTAAAAAAGGAAAGTGGATGAATTTATAGCCACGAGAGATACGTGCAAGGCAAGAAATACTTTTTGTAGCATGGAACTAAAATTAGGAAATATAAAACGCGGTACTAGTAGTGTGGACCTAGGTTACCAAACCAAAACCAAATAGCCTCGACACGCCTACCTTCTAGAATAGCTACACACCTAATACACTAATAATTGCTACATTTACCAATTCTATCAGGCAATAGATCAAACACAATATGTGCAACATGATCAACTTCCATTAATATCCATCAATTGAGTCATATTTAATCCTTCAAATGGAAGAAACTTGAACAATTATCATATCAATCAAAACCAACATTAATTCACATATAGATCATGTAAGTAACCATAATTAGCTTAAGCAACAATAAATATGCAACTTGATAAAGAAAGAAATTACCAGAAATCAGAATAATTTAGTCCCGGAAAATGACTTCATCAGCCATCTCCATCAACGGGTTCAAGCAATCAGGCGAAAATTTACGCGCAAACATATAAGGCTGATCAAAACTCGATCTGCGAAGATCGTAAATCAGCTCCTTCGACAACTCAGACGGATAATAAGTATGTGGGTGTCCATTAACACTATCAGTCCAATTAACCCGAGTCAAAGTATACCCAGCACACCCTTTTCGATCCTCCATCGACAAAAAAGTCGGAAAATAATGTTCTTCAGGGTAACAAGACTGCGGCCTCAAACACGGCAGCCTGAACTTCTTCCATAACCGCCGCTCATTAACCACCATCAAAGCATGCTGCCTTGTAAGCGTAAAGAACTGCGAACCCACTCGAAAAGTTTCGAACTTTACTTCAGGAACCATCACATTATCCCCTCTAGCAGTATACCTGTCCCAAAGATTAGGATCTTGATCAATTATTTCAATAAAGCTTTTGTATTTCAATCTTTTCAGCTCTGCTACTTGATGGGAATTGATTTCGAATAGGGTGTTGTAAAAGAACTGAAAAGAGTGAAGGGGTATGCAATGTTGAGAGATTATAGTGAAGAATTGGTTAGCAGGGTCGTCGATAATCGCGGTGGTGAGAAGGCGGCGTGCGGCGGAGATTAGGGTTGCGGTTCCACGGTGGGTTTCTTTAGCGGGTATGAATCGGTTTTGTGAGAAAACCCCACCCGGGGGTTTGATTTCGGGTTTCACAGTCGGGTCGGCGTGAACGTAAACATTGTAAAGATTCCGATTCCGATTGCGATTCCGATTTTGATTTGATGAGTTTCCGGTGAAGAATTTTTCCCATAAAGGTGCGAAATGGAGGGGGGTATTGGTGAGGAAAAGAAAGGCGATTTTGGGTTTGGAATTGGTGGATCCGAGTCTTGATTTGGGTTTACGGGTGGGGTGGGATTCGACGGCGGCGGCGCGGCGGAAGAGGGTGAGATCATCGAGTTCGTCGGGGAGGGAAATTGGGGGAGGCGGCGGAGGGAGGATGTGGGAAGTGAAGAAGAAGATGATGGGGAGAGAGAGTAGAAGAAGGATGAGTGTGGGAATCCATGGAGATGGTGAAGAAATCATGGTGATTTGGTGGGATTGAGGATGAAATTAGGCATTTTTGGGGGAATGGTGGAGGGTTTGTGAGGGATTATGGGTGGGGGTTTCCATTGAATTTGAGGGGTTTTGAGAAGTGACGAAGGTGTTTGTTGTGTGATTGTGAGTGATGGTGACTATAGTGTAATCTTGAAAGATTCGAAAGTTGAATTTCAAACAACCCACTTCACATTTGTAAAGGGTACGGAGACTATATCTCCATACTTATCGACTGGGGTGAGAAAAAAATCGAAAAAAATTAAATTTAGAGTAAAAAAAATCATAAAACCCGAACTGAAGAAAACCAAATCGAAGTCAAACTCGAAAAAATCAAATCGAAGTAAACTCGAAAAAACCGAACTGAAACTTATGGTTCGGTTTTAGATTAAGAAAAAACCGAAACGAAACGAATGAATAATTTATATAAGTTTTTAAGTTTATATAGATATGTATATGTGTTTTAATTAACTTAATTGCAATTATTTACAATTCTTGTATAACTCAGTTGATAATTACCTTTGCAAACCACCAAGATGCCTCAAGTTCGGGATGCCCTCTTAATCTGTTATTTCATTTTTAAGCAGCAACTCCTCTTCTTTCCTCTTCTTACCATCGAAAACGATGAAGATAGGGATCAAAATCTTTATTATTAAAAACTTTTGAATTTAAAACCAATTTTTATTTTGTATGTTACACGTGTTTTTGTTTTTTTAATTTGATGGTTATAACGACGCTTGTTTATTACTATTAATAATTTATCTTCTAAGACTAGACATTTCAAAGTTTAAAACTATTTTAAACACATCTTAAGAAAAGAAAAAATCGAATCCGAACCGAAATCGAAAAAAAACCGAAAACACCGAACAGAAAAAAATCAAAACCGAATGGTTTTTTTTCTAGGAACCGAACCATTCGATTTTCGGTTCGGTTTGAGCCAAAAACCGAACCGAACCATGCTCACCCCTAGTTATCGGAGCTGGTCCGTCTAGCTCCGATAAAAATATAATGACGTCTAGTTAGGGGTGGGTAGTGATGATCAATTCGGTGTTAACTGTTAACTTCAAGCATCTTTCTCGTCTTTGTTGCTTCTCATATTACTTTTAACGGTCAAATTATATTTTCAAGGATCGTATTTATAAGAAAAAAATCATGAGTTATTTAAGTTGTTCAGTCTATTTGTTCCCTTGACCCAATATAACAGGCCCAGTATGTCGTATGAGAAAAAAAATACAAGCTAACAAGGTTAGAACTCTAGACCATTGGAAATCAAAGGAGTCGGGAACTTTAGTATGCATCTAGCGCCACTAGGGTCTAAACCAGCTAAACATTGGTGATTTTATTTGGTGTCAAATATTTAAAATTACTTGTGTCAATGTAAAATTCGTTTAAACACGTCATATTATGGTTCTAAAATCATTGGTATCGATTGATCCCGACCCAATAAACATAGTTCTGCCCCTGATCACAATGAACCCAAGTGAGATCACTGTCGGTGTCCACGTCCATAAAATAAGGTTTTGATGGATTACCTATGTTCATCCTAAGATAATAGTGCACACACTCTGTGTGTGGACCGAAACAAAGACTCTTTTTAAAAACTTGAAACAAAGCAAACATAATATGTTGTTTGTGGGCTATGGACCTTCTCTTAAAAAATTCAAACAAACTTAAACACTTCAAACAAACAAAGCAACACAATATGTGCACACAGGGTCGAATCTAGGAGAAGCTCATCGGGTCTGCTGATACCTATGAATTTTTTTATTTTTAATGTTATACATACGATTTGATTTTCATCGACCCTCAAAATTTTATCAACGACTCCCATGAAAGAAAGTAGAAAAATTTGATGTGAAGAAATAATCTTGTTTTTCTTTTGAAGTTGCATGTTTTTCTTTTCTTTTTTTTTTTTTTTTGAAAAGCCAATCATTATATTATATTCACACCCAACTCCAAGTCACATTTTTTTTACCGGCAAATTTTATTAAAAAGAGGGCTAGCAAGGATCTAAAACCCCCGATATAGAAAAACAAACACTAAGCACAAGCACCCTAAAAACCCATTGGGTATCTATCCGGTAATTACCCATCAAGTATGCAAATACCCAACTCAAAACTTGTCGGATAACGATTACTCAATTACATTTTTTAGAACCATAGAATTTCTTAAAAACAATACAAATGGACTTCATTACCAACCTAAGGCTGAACGTAATGGGGCGTTTTAGGCCTCGATAACGCCCCATAACGCCCATATATAACGCCCCTCCCATTACCCCCCGGCGTTATGGGGCGTTATGGAGGTCGAATCCGCCGGGGGCGTCAGGGACAAAACGCCGAGAAGTGAATTGATTTCAAAGATATAGCCGTTGAACGGCTATATCAACGGTTATATATTTTTTTTTTTAATTTTCAATTTTTTTAAATCAACTCTCAAACTATATATATATCTTCCCATATTTTATAAACTACACACTCTCAATCTCTCTCAATTCACTCCCTTTCATTTTTTTTTTTAAAATGGGCTCTCCCTCTTCCGCCACTCGACTCGGTTTATTCGACGATGAAGAAGACGAGGTTGTCTCCGCCGCACTTCAACTTTTTGACATGCCGGTACCACGCCCGGTTATCAAGCGGAGACATCTTGAACGTGATCGTAATGCGGCCAACGATAATTTGATGAGAGACTATTTTGGCCCATCACCGCTCTACTCCGATGAGACGTTCAAAACACGATTTCGGATAACCAAACGGTTATTTTTGCGTATAGCTAAAGATTTGGAGGAGCATTCACCGTATTTTAGACAACGGTACGACGCTACTGGAAAACTTGGGTTCACTTCCATTCAAAAGTGTACGTCGGCGATAAAAATTCTTGCGTTCGGCAACACTACGGATATCAACGACGAATATTTGAAGATGGCCGAGAAGACAACGAGAGATACCGTTGAAGAATTTTGCAAAGGGCTTGCCGACTTGTACACGACGCGGTATTTGAGAAAACCAACTTGGAACGACATGCAAAATCTATACGATCGCCACGAAGAAGTTCATGGTTTACCCGGCATGATTGGAAGTATAGATTGCATGCATTGGACTTGGGATAATTGTCCAACCGAATGGCGAGGACATCACACGAGGGGTGATCAGAAAGGTCCAACGGTTATTTTGCAAGCCGTTTGCTCAAACGATCGTTGGATTTGGTACGCCAAATGTGGTGTCGCGGGGTCCCTTAATGACATCAACGTCTTGGAAGGTTCTTCTGTGATCGAGGATTATATATCCGATAAGATGGTGAAGGTCGGGTTTTACGCGAATGGAACCTACTACCGACATGGATATCTTTTGGGTGACGGGATATATCCGGAGTATTCGATGATTGTGAAGACCTTCAAAGACCCAATTGATGAAAAGCGACGATATTTCAAGACGGTTCAAGAGGCGGCTCGGAAGGACGTTGAGTGTTGTTTTGGAAATCTAAAAAAAAAATGGCACTTTCTTAAAAATCCTTGTCGATTGTGGACGAAGGATAAGATGGAGGATTACATGCGCGCAATTATCCTATTGCACAACATGAACAAAGAGGATAAGGGTCTTGCGATTTGTGCCGACTTTCGACCCGAACACATCCAAGAGATGCCACCAGCGACACAAGAAAAGAGACTTCAAAACTACGCGATGTTGCGCTCAAGAGAGATACATAACTCTCTAAAAGCCGATTTGGTTGAACACACTTGGACGTATAGGCCAATTAATTACGTGCCCCCACCGGTTGTGCAACAAGAAGATGAGGGTGACGATGAAGAAAATGAAGAAGACTACGACGACGTGCCATCCGATGATTAGTTGTAATTTTTTTTAAGTAGTTGTATGTTTTATTTTAATTAAGTTGTAATATTTTTTTTTTAGTTTTAATATTTATGAAAGTAGTTTTTTTTAAAAAAAATAAATTAAAAAAAATAAATATTAAGTAATGATGGTGGGGCTTTATGGGGCTTTATCCACTACACCATAAAGCCCCATAAAGCCCCTTGCCCAGTCAGCGTCCACATGGCGCATAATGCCCCTTGTGGGGCTTTATGGGGCTTTAACCATTACGGATAGCCTAACAAAATATCAGTAAAGTTGATTGATATACTATTAAAAAATACTTGGTAGTTGCTACTTACTACATAAAACTATAAAACTATTGCATAAAACCATGAAAAAGTATATAAAAAAAAAACTAGGAACCATGAGATGCTTTACGCTAGAAAAGAAATAATAAAAAAAGAACCCAATATTCATAAATCATCAATCTCCTAGCATTCATCAGTCCATTCTTACACTTGTTATTTGCTACCAAAATCCTAAATGTAGATGTATTTGCTAAGTTGTTAGTGGATCGACAAATTAAAAAAATATATATACAAAAAGGTAAAGCATATTATTTATAGAAAAAAAATTAATATATAAAATAAATCGACAATATAATCAGATATACGGGTAATCGGGACGGGTAAACATGTATAAAACCAATTCCAATGCTCGTCCAATACCCACAAAAATTTTCAAAATTAATCTCATACCCGTCCCATACCCGACTATCCAAACCCATACCCGTCCCATAAGCCTCGGGTTTCAAGTATACCCATTGAATTCAGATTTCATTGCCATCCCTATATGCAACCTAGAAATTTACAGAAACTCTATTACCCAAAGAGAGTATGAGCTCGCTACTACATTATGTTTTAATCTAACATGTCATCAAAGTAATTTTGTATGGTCCAACTATTTTATTATGGGTCAATCAAATAACAGAGATGTAAAGTATCTGTTAGGTAAAAGTTAAGGATAATATTATAATTCTAAGGGATTTGATTAATCACATCCTATAAAAATAAGCCAATGCTTCTACATAAAATTATCATATCAGAATCATCTACTCTATATAATAAGCTCAAAATTCAAACAATAGTTCTATATAACAAGCCCAAGGTGGACCGATTTCGGAAGGGCAAACCTCTTGCTTGTGAAGACGGATGGCGCATGTAAACTTTTGTTTTTTCTTTTCCTCTCACACACGTAAATAATTAATATGTAATATGGGCGTTTGTATGAAAAAAATGTGTTGTGGTAACAAGTTGTTTGGGAAAGAGTGGGTAAGATGAGCTAATGTGACATGTCGATTAAGAATGTTTGTGAGAGCCCCCCCCCCCCCCCCCCCCCCCCCCCGTGGTACCAATTGTCTTAGGGTGACCAACACTTTAGTTGGAATTATCCACATTTTTCTTCTAAAAAATTAGGCTATCCGTAATGGGGCGTTATGGGGCAAAAAAAGAGCCTATAACGCCCTTGATAACGCCCCGCCCCACTACGCAGGGGCGTTATGGGGCGTTATCAGGGAAAAAAAAGGGGGAGGGCGTTAGCCAGGTAACGCCGAGAAGGGGGATAAAAGCAATGATTATGGGGCGTTATGGGGGCTTTATCCACTACACCATAAAGCCCCATAAAGCCCCTTGCCCAGTCAGCGTCCACATGGCGCATAATGCCCCTTGTGGGCTTTATGGGGCTTTAACCATTACACATAGCCTTAGTATCGGACGAATTACGAGTATCAACTTGAGCTTCATGCCTTCATTTCATCCACGTCATCAGACCTAAAAAGTGGAAGTAATTTCAGCGAAGAACAAATATTAGAAAGTTTGGAAACATCGTCCCACTCCATAAATAAAAAAATCACCACTTTTTCCGGGTATATTTATATTTACTTTGTTATATGTTACACGCACCCGGAAGCGCGTCCAGCCTACTCGTGATTCTTCTCACCTTTTGATTTTGAAAAACCTCTCTTCCTCGTCGCCCAATCAGCGGAACCCAAAAGCATCCGAAGCCGGCGATCATTCAACTCTCCCTCCGCCGCTCACCGCCGTCTCACGCTCCACAGCGGTGGCTCAAGCGACAAAGAGAAGATGCCAAATTACACTTCATCTTACTTTATCAAGCTTCTAGAGAGTCGGAAAACCTAAATCAAAATCGCGAGATTAGGGTTCTAGACAGAGAAAGAATCTCTGATTGATTCGTGGAGAGAGAAGGAGCATAAGAGATTCCTCTTTGTTGGAGAGAGAACGAAAGCAATAACCTAAAGAGCATTTACTTTCGGATTTTTCGTTGGCGCAATCGAATCGAATCGAATCTGGGAGGTTCTGGTTCTAAATCTAGGGTTTCGTAATTTAAGTTAATCGGTGCGTGTCAAAGTTATGGTATCGATCAGGAACGTGAATCAGTGAGAATTTAAACTCCGATCTAGGGAATAACGGTTTCAATTCGGGGAGTAATGGATGTGGATTCGTCAATGGCTTCATCATTGGAGGTTGATCACGGTAGCAGCGATAATCTCGATAGTAACGGTGCTGCATCGGAGGAGCAGTTAGAGGGATCTCCGGCTGCGGCAGGGGAGGAGTCTCCGTCTCCGGCGGCTTCTTCAGCTCAGCCGCTTCACTCTCAAGTTCAGCAGGCAAGTCCAGTGGGTGGGCCCAGGCATGCGCCTAATTATTCTGTGGTGAATGCTATCTTAGAGAAGAAGGAAGATGGTCCTGGACCGAGGTGTGGGCATACCTTGACAGCTGTGGCAGCTGTTGGGGAGGAAGGAACGCCTAATTATATGGGACCGAGGCTTATTCTGTTTGGGGGTGCAACAGCTCTTGAAGGCAATTCTGCCAACGCAGGGACTCCTACCTCGGCAGGAGGTGCCGGAATTCGTATGTTTCTAGCTTCATTATCTTAGACCAGAACTTTTGTTGTGTGTTGATTTCAGTTTTATTTTGATTGTTGGCTGGAATTTGTAGAAAGTTACAGATTCCTTGGATTTTGAGCCTAAATGTTCAGTTACATGAGGACCCAGAATCAGTTTTGTTATCTAAATAATGGCTGAATTAGTTAACTCTTAATTAATTGCTCTGAAGCTTTTTTTTAGACCTTCAAAGTGCATTCTCGGTGATATATTATATATAGCATTAAGTTTTAATGTCAAAAAATATGAATGTCGTTGACTAAGGGTAACTACAAAGTTGTATTAGCAGGGAAATGAATGTTTGCACAAATTTGCAAATGCTTTCACTCTGTATATAGCTTTCCTATTTAGATGATCAAGATGCTTTTAAAAAGTTAATTACTTAATTAAATTTTTAGATAGAATAAGAACCGTAGGATAAGATTTTACTTTTCATTATTAGTGGAATATGCTTGTGGGTGTCTGATTACTCTCCTCAAAGCCTGATTTCATGTGTTCTTCATATCACAGGTCTATCGGGAGCGACTGCTGATGTGCATTGTTATGATGTATTAACAAACAAATGGTCTAGGTTAGTGTTTTTTCATGATGAAATCTAATTCCTCTTCATTTTATATATGATGCCTGTTCCAAGTGAATTGCAAATTATCTACAATCCAATAAGCTACCGAGAAATTTGCAGAATAACTCCCTTTGGAGAACCACCTACACCAAGGGCAGCACATGTGGCAACTGCTGTCGGTACAATGGTTGTCATCCAGGTGTGTTGGTTTGGAATTACAGTAACTCTATACTACTTTCTAGTCTCTGCTACTTCTTTTAAATTCTGATTTAATGTTGCTTACTCCAACACAGGGTGGAATTGGTCCAGCTGGTCTGTCTGCCGAGGATCTTCATGTACTTGACCTGACACAACAACGGCCTCGATGGCATAGGTTTGAATCAGAAATAATTGATTCTTTATTTGTACCTATCTGCATATCTTGGTAGTTCCAGTTTGGAAGTATGGTTAATAAAATGTTTACTTTTGTAGAGTGGTGGTCCAAGGCCCTGGCCCAGGACCGCGATATGGGCATGTCATGGCTCTGGTGGGGCAAAGATATCTTATGGCAATTGGTGGAAATGATGGTCAGTCTCTTCCAGTGTATTTGTTTAAGCAGTGAAGGTTTTTTTTCTTTTTATTTTTACAGAACTAATGCATACCATGCTCTATAAACAGGAAAGCGGCCTCTTGCTGATGTGTGGGCCCTGGATACAGCTGCAAAACCGTATGAATGGCGGAAATTAGAACCAGAGGGAGAGGGTCCGCCACCATGCATGTATGCCTACTAACATTCTGTTTGCCAATCTAGATAATTGTATTAGAAATAGTCGCTGCTTTCATAAATAATTAAATATGTCTTTGCCAATGATTATAATAATTTTGTGCTTCCTTAAATGTGTCGATTGTTGATAAAGAGCTTTATAGCTGCCTGTATTTGCTTCGTCCTTCCTAAAGCAGTTATGCCCAAAATATAATTGCTGTATCTTCAGAATAGATCTTGTGATTCTAGTTTCCGCCACTGTTTCCATATCATTTTTCCATAATTTATCCTTTATTATTTGCGCATAGGACAAATATGGTAGTTCATCTTAACAAGTAGCAGCCTATGCTAAATAAATTCTGCATCCTTTGTCCTTTCTTTAAGTGAATACACTAATCTGGAAATTTCTTGGGTGCCACTTGTTTCATAAAGTTTGTCGCAATCAAGTTACAGAAACAATAATGTTCCACACTGATGTAATAGGAGATCTGTTACATTCTTATACAATATATATGATATCGTGTATTTAATAGCCCTAGTTGATATATTGATAAGTTGTTCTATCCAGTTACAAAAATGATAAATGTTTCATATGGATGTAATAGAAGACGTATTGCATTTCTTGAAATTTGATAACTTTGTATTTGATATGCCTTGTTGATAAGCTGATAAAATTCTATCAACCAGATGCTTAGCATATTAGGCAATCTTTTACATTCCAGTATGACCTATCAAATTAATGTTCTTTTCTTTTCTCTATGTTTCCCTAATGATTCTTATCATTTTAGGCTCTCTCTCTCATATGATTCGTCCACTTTGATGTAGGTATGCTACTGCAAGTGCACGTTCTGATGGTCTTCTTTTGCTTTGTGGAGGGCGGGATGCCAATAGTGTGGTGAGCAATATGCCCTAGTTGCACCCAAATTTGACTTCGTAATTCCCAAACAAAAATATTAAAACAATAGAATTTTCTGAAAAAATCGTAATGGCTTATTTTCCGAAAAGATAAAAGCACAATGTTCACATTTTGTTCCAGATCTTTCATTTTCTGATGGAAGTGTTTTGATTGTTAATACTTAAATCGCCCCGCTGTGAAACCTTATAGATCGTTAAGGATTTTGTTTTGCTTTACTTATTGATATTATTTGCATTATCATATCTGCAGCCTCTGGCAAGTGCTTATGGGCTCGCAAAACACAGAGATGGTAGGTGGGAATGGGCAATTGCTCCTGGGGTTTCACCATCTCCTCGTTATCAACATGCAGCGGTTTGTTCTTTTCAAATACTAGTTGTAGTACGCACATCCAAACAAACATACAACATGCTTAAAGGTGTTCATTTGTTGCTTTTAGGTTTTCGTCAATGCTAGGCTGCATGTATCTGGTGGGGCACTTGGTGGTGGTCGCATGGTGGAGGACTCATCTAGTGTGGCAGGTATGATTTTGGTGTACTTTTGATCTCATTTATTGCAATAATAAATCAAATCAGTTGATCTTTCATTATTTGTTAAAATATTAAGCAACCAATATTTCTCTCATTTTTTTCTTCTGAACTCCCAAGTTGGCTCTTTCCATGGACAAATTACTAGATCTTCACTGAATATTGTAGGCTTATGCTGCTTTATCAGGCTGTAACCTGGTAGTAAAATGAAACAATAATAAACATGTTGCCAAGAAATAAATCAGATTTTTTAACATAATGAAACTTATATAACTCTAACCTAACAGAAAATATAGTTTCATATATTCAGTAATGGCAAAGTAGTCGATCTGGACTTTAATAATAGAATGTTGAGAAACAGTTACTGAGATGTATTTTATTTTGGTTTTGTTTGTATATCTCATATGAAATTTTCACTTGTTTCTCATTTTTCCCCATACTTTTGTATAGTTCTTGATACTGCAGCAGGAGTTTGGTGTGATACAAAATCTGTTGTGACCTCGCCAAGGACTGGCAGATACAGTGCTGATGCGGCTGGCGGAGATGCTGCAGTTGAATTGACAAGGCGGTGTAGGCATGCGGCTGCTGCTGTAGGTGATTTAATTTTCATCTATGGTGGTTTACGTGGAGGTAAGGCCTGATCCTACATTTTAAATGCTTTTAAACGCTTATTAATATTTCCAAAAAAATATGTCAACTAGTCGATGTGTTTAAATATATATTATGGTGTTTTTATTGACTGTTTCTTCTTTAACTGCAGGGGTATTGTTGGATGATCTTTTAGTTGCTGAAGACCTGGCTGCTGCTGAAATGACATCAGCAGCATCTCACGCAGCTGCTGCTGCTGTAGCCTCTAATGCACAAGTAGGTGGGAGGCCACCTGGACGGTATGGATTTGTTGATGACAGATCAAGACAGCCAACCTCTGAAACAGATGCTGACGGTGCAGTTGTACTGGGGGATCCTGTTGCTCCACCTGCAAATGGTGACATGTATACAGATCTCAGCACGGAGAATGCTATGCTCCCGGGCTCAAGGTATTTCACCAATTTGAGTAACGTTTTGTCTCCTAACTCATCCTGTCTTAACCAGTTACCAAACTCACCTATTCCGCCCATTTAGACTTGTATTAGTTGAAGGATGTACACAACTTTGATATTGAGAATATCATGGCTATGATGCAGGAGACTAAGCAAAGGAGTTGAATACTTGGTTGAGGCATCAGCAGCAGAAGCCGAGGCTATTGCTAAAACCCTAGCTGCTGCAAAAGCACGTCAGTCTAATGGTGAAGTTGACTTGCCAGATAGAGACCGTGGAGCGGAGGCTACTCCTAGCGGAAAACAAATGATAAAACCTGACCCTGATGTTGTAACTAACTCTGCACCTGCTGGCATACGGTTGCATCACCGAGCTGTCAGTATTATATTTCCACCTTTTCTCTTTTCTATAGAGAGTGCATATACAAGATATCTGATTTCTATGGATTTACAGGTGGTAGTGGCTGCAGAGACTGGTGGAGCATTAGGTGGAATGGTGAGACAGCTGTCAATAGATCAGTTTGAAAATGAAGGCAGGAGGGTTAGTTATGGGACTCCAGAAAATGCAACCGCAGCAAGGAAGCTTCTAGATCGCCAAATGTCAATTAACAGCGTCGCCAAAAAGGTAAGGATAGTTTTGGACATTATGCTTCTGTAAATGTATGTATGTCTATTCACTATTGTTTATGAAAAATAATTAAAGCTGTGAGTATTCTCTCTTCTTTGTTTCCATTTTTCTTTCAGGTGATTGCTCATCTATTGAAGCCGCGTGGGTGGAAGCCACCTGTTCGTAGACAATTTTTTCTGGATTGCAATGAGATAGCTGATCTGTGTGATAGTTCTGAAAGAATATTTTCAAGTGAACCTAGTGTTCTACAACTTAAGGCTCCTATCAAGATATTTGGTGATTTGCATGGGCAATTTGGAGATCTCATGCGACTTTTTGATGAGTATGGCTCCCCATCAACGGCTGGAGACATAGCGTAAGAGATCCTTCTAGAGCATTCTTATTACCCATACATGCTCCTGAGTCTCGTGTAGAGGTGCATATTGGGCCTGTGATCAGTCTTAGGAGGCTTGGGTGAAGCCTTATTGGGCCTGGTCCTCAGTTCAAGGACAGGCGAAACCTGATTTGGGTCGAATTATATTTTCTGTATCCCGGTTCGGCCCGAGGCCAGTCTCTAAAATGGCCCGAAAATTCTTTTTATTTTCCTCCAAAAACACATGTTACTTCAGCCCAAACAGATTTTTGCATAGTTAAAGTTCACATCGATGTTAATTTATTTCGTTTTATATTATTCAAGTGAAATAAACTAGATTGGCAAAAGATTTTTTAGGACCATTCATGCCTAGAGCCAAAGACCAGAATTTTTGGCCCTGGTCCAGGCATAGTTTGCTTGAGCTTTGTGCACATCTACTCCTGCCTATGGTTTCATGTCATAAAGCTATTATGTCAAAAATTTGTCCAATAATGTTTACTGTTTTGATCAATGTTTGCAATATAACCTTTTTAGCGAGTCATTTTTTGGTAATTGCTGCTCACCTATTCATACTTTTAACTTCTTACTAATTCCCATGCTAATTTTATCCTTCAACCATCAGATATATCGATTATCTGTTCTTAGGGGATTATGTTGATCGAGGCCAACACAGTTTGGAGACCATTAGCCTTCTGTTAGCTCTGAAGGTATAAATTGTGTCCCACATTTGTAGTTTTGTACCAAAAACCGAATTTAGTTCTGTATGAAACCTTTATTTATGCATGTTGCAACTGGTTGAATGTTGTAGGTTGAGTATCCACAAAATGTTCATTTAATTCGTGGAAATCATGAAGCTGCTGACATAAATGCACTTTTTGGCTTTCGGATCGAGTGCATAGAGCGAATGGTAATACCATGTTATTTATTATTTTGATCCAATTTTAATTTTGAGGTTGTCCTTTTCTTGTAGAGGTGGAAAAAATGTGCAGGTTGGGTAACTGCTCAAAACCGGCTGTTTTTTGCATGAGTCCAAATGGGCCGTGTCGGGTGACCCAAAACTCTTTTCTGTTCAAAGTTATAATTTCTTCATAAATAATGAGCATGTCAAGTATGATTATAAATTTTTGTCATTTAAATTATAATCATTTTGTTTAAATAAAATGATTTAGGAGATTTCATGCATTAAAAATACACTTTGGGTAATTTTCGAGATCACATATAATCTCAATTGACCCATTCATTAGTAAATAGGTTAAGATTGTCATCTCTAGTTTCCAAAATTGATCATAATTTGTCATAAACAGGGTGAGAGAGATGGAATCTGGGTATGGCACAGGATAAACAGACTATTTAACTGGTTACCACTGGCAGCTTTAATAGAGAAAAAGATTATTTGTATGCATGGTGGTATTGGGAGGTCAATTAATCATATTGAGCAGATTGAAAACCTTCAACGGCCTATCACAATGGAAGCTGGTTCAATTGTACTTATGGATTTATTGTGGTTGGTTTTCTTTCCATCTATTGCTTAACTGAATTTAATAGAATTGCTTAACACATGTTCTAACCTTTATCTTTTTTGATAGGTCTGACCCAACAGAAAATGACAGTGTGGAAGGACTGCGACCAAATGCCAGAGGTCCCGGGCTAGTTACGTTTGGGGTGAGCATTTTTTTTTTGTTTCTAGTTATTTATATGGCAAAAATGGTTACACTGATATTTTTCATAAATAATATGCATATGCTTTGTTATGTCAGCCTGATCGTGTGATGGAATTTTGCAACAACAATGATCTCCAACTGATTGTACGTGCGCATGAATGTGTAATGGATGGCTTTGAACGGTTTGCCCAAGGACATTTGATTACCCTTTTCTCAGCCACTAATTATTGTGGTAACTCTTCCGTTCAATAATATTACACTAAACTGTCGAATTTTATCGATAAAGTTGATTAGCAGGTCATAATGATGCATGGACTAAATACACACTTTGCACGGCACTTGACTCTTTTGATCACCCGTTCCATTTTAACCTATTAGTTTTATCTTGACCCATTTGAAATAGAACACAACTCAAATCGACTAGTTTATAAGTAAATGGGCTGGATTTTGAATATCTAATGATATCTACTGATTTTTCCACCACCTTTATCTTGTAGGGACGGCGAATAATGCAGGTGCGATATTAGTGTTGGGTAGAGATCTTGTGGTGGTTCCAAAACTCATTCATCCGCTGCCACCAGCAATTTCATCACCTGAAACTTCCCCTGAACGCCATGTAGAAGATACATGGATGCAGGTACCTCATCTGTCTAGAAAAAAATCATTATTTTCATCACTTTATCATGCAAATATAGATGCTAACATATTCTCCACATGTAATCAGGAGCTTAATGCTAACAGACCACCAACGCCAACTAGGGGCCGTCCCCAAGTTACAACTGATCGTGGTTCTCTTGCATGGATGTAGTTGAGTTTCATATCATATCATCCCTATAATCACTCAGAAAATTTGCCGTGGTTGGTTCATTCAAGAATTTGTTCAACCGTATCCTCCAGCCCGCCCCACGTAGTTGGTGAAGCTTGCTGAAAATGAAGAATTGAGATCACAACAAAGGGGGAGTTTTGAGCCATGCTGTTGGTGATGATTCTCATTGGTGGTTTTTGTTTGACATGATTTTTGTTCCTTGGTTAGATGTATGATTTGTTTATTTTTGTTAAAAAGATAGAATGAGGTTGGTTATATATATGTTTGGAAAGAAGGTGATGATTGTATCATAGAAGAGGTGGTGTTGTGTTATGAACAATGTAACATTTGTGTGAAGATACAGACTTATATTCTTGAAAAAAATTCGCTGCTCTTATTTGGTGGGATGAGAAATGATAGAACAATATTTGGTGAAGGCAGAAGGTGGAAAGGAGGTTTACCAACCATGATAGAAAGAAAAAAGAGGATGAGTGAAAGGTGGAGTGATGTTGAGGGATCAAAGTTGACAAGTTGGTTTTTATTTTCTAATTAGGTTATAATACCTTGACTACCAAGTTTGATCAGTCTATATATATGAACCTAAGTTGAGGTTTATATAACATATTTGTAATCGAAAATAAGTTTTTTCTTTAATAATAATATTAAAATTTGTTCAATTTATCGTGTATTTCATACAAATTTAACAATTTCATTCTTGAACGGTTCAATCTGGAACTCAAGGTCAGCTCCGCCGTGGCTTAAAGTGAACATAGAAAAATAAGCTATAGAAAGTAATTGCTCTATAACCCATGAAAATTACACTTTTAATGTTTGAAGAGCAAAACTTTCACTTTATAGTGAGCCATGAAGATGATGATGACTGTAACAAATTCTGCTCTTCATCACGCTTTCATCAAACTCAAATTCTGTCCTCACATGACGTTTTAAGCTTCCAACATTCCATCTATGCTTAAAAAAGCTAGGACCTTGAATGATGCTCTCAACCTGTTCGATGAAATGACACAGAGACGCCCTCTGCCATCTGTCGTGAATTTTAATCAGCTGTTGCCTCTTGTCACCAAAATGAAACATTTTTCAGAATCCCTTCATCTTTTCAAACAAATGTGTGCCTTTGGTGTTCCTGTTGATAAATATTCCATGAGCATTGCAAACAGGTGTTGTCATCAGTTGTATCACACCAATGACGGTTTCGCAGACCTAGGATGCTGCTTCAGGAGAGCTATTATACCTGATGTGATTATATTTAGTACACTCTTAAATGGGCTTGTTCTAGAAGATAGGATTGTTGAGGCAGAGAGATTGTTCAAGAAGCTCATCAAGCAGAA
This sequence comes from Deinandra increscens subsp. villosa, assembly GCA_039602395.1. Taxonomy (NCBI): domain Eukaryota; kingdom Viridiplantae; phylum Streptophyta; class Magnoliopsida; order Asterales; family Asteraceae; genus Deinandra; species Deinandra increscens. The sequence continues at coordinate 1,972,634 of JBCNJP010000021.1, read as the reverse complement.
ACTTTGTGAACTTATTGTGGTTATGTACTCAACAATGATTAAGGGACTTTGTAAGTTTGGAAATAATGTTATGGCAATTGCGATGCCGATGCAGATGTTTCGTGAAATGAGTGGAAAAGGTTTAAAACCAAATGTAGTCACTTACAGCACCATGTTACAAGAATTATTTGGGGTTGGGCGTTGTGAAGCTGCACGCAAACTCTTTGATGAGATGCATGAACAAGGACAAATTCCAAACCAAGGCACGTATCGAATAATTTTAGAGGGTCTTTGCAACAACCATCAAGTGGAAGAGGCACTCTCTTTGTTCCAATTAATGGGTGATAGCAAGCGTAGTTCAAATATAGCTGTGTACACCATCCTCATTGATGGGGCAGGCAAATGTGGGAAATTTGATATTGAAGGGCTCTTTTTGATGACCTAAGTGCTAAAGGATTGCAACCTGATGTTCATACATATAACGTGATGATCAGTGGGTTTTGTAGGGAAGGTTTGCTAACAGATGCAAAGCAGTTGTTTCTTAAAATGGATGAGAGCAAAGAATAGTTCTGGATGGTCTTTACAACAACCATAAATAGAAGAGGCTCTCTCCTTGTTTCAGTTGGTGGGTAGTGGCAAACTAAATTGTCATATTGTGGTGTACAGTATCCTCATTGAGCGGATCCCCACGAGATAATGTTACATACTGTGTATTTCTGCAAGGATATCTGAAGAACCAACACTATGATGATGTGAAGATGCTTTTGCAGGAGATGGATGGAAAATGTTACTTTCTTGACGCTTAGACTGTACCGATGTTATTAGATCAAATCACAGATGGTTCACTAAGTAGAAGTTGATTGACTCTTAAAAAGTGGTGGTCTGTTTTGAGTTATTTCTGGACAAGAAATGTGCCAAAGTAGTTGTAATTTGTTTCACTCTTCATGTGCTATTTTTTTTAAAACCAAAGACCAAGCCTAACAAGCAGCTAGAACCAATTGTATATATATATTGTTTTCATTAGACTTGACTCCATATGTAGCACCTCACCTCAAACTGTGACATGTATCATAGTAATGTAACTTTTAACGATTGATAGATGACAGACTCTTACCCTTGTTTTGTAGTTATAAAAATTAACAAGGACAAAGTTCATACTTTTCCAACAAGGACAGGAACACAACGGCGTACCACAATCGGTAAAATATCTAAAGATTTGAAAGTTAATGAAAGTTTATAATATAAACTAAATAAGAAATCATATAAAATAAACTAATCGTTTACATAATTAGTTTACAAAATTTAACCGGTTACTTTTTACCTTTTAATAACATAATTGAAAAAACAATTGTAGCTTCTTAAAACTTTTAAAATTAATATAAAAGGAAGGGAAAAAAGGACTCAAATGTATTAAATTAATATAAAAAGACTCAAATGTATTATTTATTTAGGTTTATGGTCGTTCAATTTAGTTTTAACTTTTAAAGTTGGAAAATAGAGTTCATTTACATCTCACATCCTTAAGGTTCAACAACAAATTAACCAGTTAAAGATTTAAGAACTACCACTTTTGGAACTATAAAATTGGAGGATAGATCTTTCACAGCAACATCACATTCATAAAGTAATAATATACTCTTGTCTATTGCTTAGCTCAGTACCAAAATATAGCCATTTGAGACCATTGAGCTCTATCATCAAATTAAAACTTGGGCTTTGTAAAGACTAAAGATCCAAATTCCAGATAGATAAACCACCCTAAGGGGTAGGTTATATAAGCCAAAAGACCATAGACATGGCAAGCAGTTTTAAGATCCAAACATGCCAGCAGCATCCTAAACATTCACATAACACTTGTTCCTAGAAGCCAAACATACCAACATTATCCTAAACTTTTGATTCCACTACATGACAGGGGGACTGCCAACAAACTTTATGCACAAAACTCCCATACGTCTGGACACCATTCAACCACTTAACAGAAGAACATAGAGTTGCAGACATTCTCCTGCAACTTGGGCAACTGAGGTACTGGTACTGCTCCAGCCGATGTAACACCGGTACCACCATGGCTCGAGGATGTCTCCGAACGCTCCTCAAACTTCATGAATTGAGACATCTGTGTGGCTGCCAAATGAGCATAGCAAATAGGTGCAACTGTAGGCAACAAAACAAAAAAAAAATCAGTAATTAATAGCAAACTGAAGCTTTAAAGATAGTAATAGTACACTTATTCGGTTCCAGCAATGTTCTACTTAAATTTGATTATGTATTGAACGGACCCTTTATATTAAAAAACTCAATCACCAAATTGTTGTCAACTAACAAAAATACACAATTTAAGTTGTTGTATCACTTCAGATAACAGAAAATCTTGATCAAAATGTTAATAAATTTTTGGAGATGACCAACCCTGTAACGAGACAAAAGGTATACGTCATAAATTCCTAAAACGTTTTTAGAGATAGAATAGAACTTACCAACAGATATTGCAGTGGTGCTTCTCTGGTAACTGCAATGATTCAAAGAAACAAAAGTTAGATGTTATGTTACATTGTACATAAATTCCTAAATTCAATATTATATTATACAGTATTGAGAGCATGAAGAATTTATACAAAAGAAATTAAAGAGAGGACAAACTTACACATATGACAGAGAGTGAACTAGCTCCTGGAGATCATCAGCTGAGAACCCAATCTCATCATAGAGCACATGATAGTGGGTGGGTCTTGTTGTCCCCTGTTGTTCAATATTTCATGTAATTAAGTAATTAACACAACAGCATTATTCATAACAAAAAATTCAACACAGAATTTCCAAAATGTAAATTTCCATCTTATGCCAATACACCTATCTTTTCAGGTTCAAATATGTAAATTCCAGGATGTAAAAGTAAATGGAGTTGAATGATATTGGATCGTATAATAGCACAAATTTGTGACACTTACAATCATCCCTGCATGCGCGCACATGTAGAAATCATTGTTGCGGGGATGACAAACCTTATTATCGATCACAGTTCCTGTTAAAATCAAAGGCAGACGACATTACCTTCAGATAACAAAACTCTTTATTATTTGGTATATAAATTATCAGAAAACTTACCAGGCGGAACATTATCAGGAGATCCTTGCTGGAAAAATTTCGTGTGGTGATTCTTTTGAGCAATTATCACCAGAAACTTTGGGCACCATTTATCATCAAGAAACTTGCACGCCTGCACCATTTGAATAAAATTATAAAATGGTTCTGTCTTGATAAGGAAAATGAGTGACGAAGCTAATATGCAACAAATATGCTGTTGCTGGTAAAACCTCAATAATTTGGTCCAACTCCTTGTTCAGAACTTGGTTGAATTGTGATTCACTCACGCCATCCCTAGCAAATTACACACAAAAGGTGATCAAATTAAAATATAAATAACTTTCTTATTCACTAATGTCTTCAAAATAACATAACTGATATTTAATGTGTATTATAGAAGATATTTGTTTATACAGAGTTCTGATATTAGTTTGAAGATATGTAAAAACAAAAAACAAGATTGATAAAAGAAAGTTCTGATATGTGTTTGACCATATAAACAAACATGATTGGTCAAACCAAAATTGTGTTGCAACTTGCAAACAAAGCCTAAATGTGCATTACCTTGTGGAGTAAAAGCAATACCATTTTAAATTCAAAAAATTTACCTGAAGATGATGATCTGATCTGGCTTCCGCTTTGCCGAGCTCACATAGAAGTCAAGTAGAAGCTCTCTGTCACAAAGAGAATAATTGTTGGCACCATAGTTCCAAAATATGTCAACACTTTTTAAAAATAAAAAGTACTTTCTTTTCCACTCCTAATAAAAAATGTTATTTAAACCAAACAAGGGGACCCACTTCATTATGCCTTCATCCACGGTGTCAGAAACCTTCTTAAAGAGAGAGTCAACCATCTCAACTTTTGGAGACTGAGTACGAACAGAAGCTCTATATCGCGAGATCGATGGCCAGTGACGTGAACTAACAACCTGCATAGACAAAGAAGACAATAAAAATCTGTGCAACATTTGCAAAATTTAAATTTTAAAAAAAAGTAACCAGTAAAGTTACCGCTGCAATCGAGGGCACATCAGATTGACCAGGCTGACCGTGAGACACATCCATTCCAAGTATGATTGTTGGTGACTTGGATACAATTGGAATAGATGGAGTGTGCTCAACAACTAACATAGAGTTCAATCCTCCGAGCTGCATGCAAAAACAGACCAAATATTACTTGAGAAAACCATTTTTCCTCCTTTTGTAGTGTGCATATGAGGGCAGTGGCTGCTTTACCTTGGCATTTATTTTCAGAAGAACATTTGTCAAATACTGATCGTTGACTCTCATGGGAGCAATGCACTGAGTCACAATTCCAAAATCTGCGAGGCACTTCTTCTTCCAAGGACCTTTGCAGTTGAATAAAGAACATTTTATCAATAACGATTGTTTTCAACTAGTAAAAACATTTTATTATTAAAAGGTGTATGATAAGTGAATAGACCATAGAGATCACAACTCTTCCTCTCAAAAGTTGATTACCCAAAACTAAAACTAAGTTCTATTTTAATATAAAAGGTGTATAAAGAGCAGATAGACCATAGAGATCAGAATTCTTCCTCTCAGGTAACAAGCAAAGGAGAAACTGTGGGGCTCCAGGAAGTTTAGACTGAATGTAGTCAAACATTTTCTCAACTCTAACAACAGGAGGGGCCCGTCTATTTTGAGGGCTTTCCTCAAACACATCAAAAGGCTCGTCAATTCTCTACACAAAAGGAAAAAAGCATAAAAGTTAGTTACTAGCATGTGTTGATTAAACCAGACATGGGGATTCAAATACAAAGATGAAAAATAGAACATACAATCCCTTTCAAGCCTCCACATTTGATCAAATCCTTGACAAGATTACGGATGTCGCAACGAGCTGAAAAGTTAGCTACAGCCCATCGTTCAATTTTTGTTGGATCCACGAGTTTCTATGTGATCAAATAAAAACCTCTTCAGTGACGATCCCAACTCCCAAGTTAATTGTGTAATTAAAAGGGGCGTAAAAGAATTTAAACAAGCACCTTGTTATTGAAGTTCCATCTCCCATTTCTCGGGAAGAAATCTTCACCTTGACCCACTTTAAGCTAGTATATAATAAAAGTTGCATCAAACAAAGAAGTCAGCGAAAATGATGAGTTTAAATCAATAAATTAATTGAACCAGGAAATTACGTACTTTTGGTGCTTGAAGAACACGCCCTTCAACTTGTGTAAAGCTGCTGTTTATCGAAATACCACAAGATCTCAACAAAGGTTCAGCGTCATAATCGTTGATTTTCAGAGCCTGAGAATGCACAAAGCAAGCTTCTTTTCTCAAAAAAGAACAAAAGAAAAGTGACCCAATTTACGGTAATATCACTCTTAAGTTTAGGAGTCATACATCACTCAGAACCCTCATTCTTTCTTGAGGTTTTTGTCTAGACTTCTCCACCAAAGAAGCTCGTTGCATCGTACTGAGTGATTTAGTGTAGCGTTGTAGTGAGACCAACTGACAGAACTACAATAACCCAAATATAGTTTGATAGAATGAACATAAATACAATCCAACAGCCTTAAATGAATGATGTTCCTTTATTACCTCAATAGGAAGGAATATTGGCTTTTTGGGTTTCCCAACATTGATGCATGGTAAGTCAGCAGAATAACGCAAGTCCATTTTGCGATAATTCACAAAATAATCATATACAGTAACTTCCATCGTCTCAAATTCACCATTCTCATCTTTTGTCTTTTGCCTCAGGGAAAACCTATAGACAATCAACTACATTACTTGATCCCATGTTTTCAGACCATAAAGTTAATATGTACAAATGAGGGAAAAAACATACAGCTGCTGATTACAGGGCTTCTCACTCAAGCCAGTTATCTTGTACTCAGTGTTAGTCTCATTTTTAACCCTAAGGTTCTTAAGGGTACGCTTTGCCTGTACACAGAAGACTTAATGGTGAGAAAAAATCAAAAATAGCGAACAATAATGTAATTGGAATTGTTTACTACCTTTGTCCAGTCAATGGAATAGGGATCTTTTACGTTTTGGTTGGCAATCAGAAAATCAACTACTGGTCCAGGTTGAATAATCATTGTAGTAGATACATCTAAGAATTAAGAATCGTTATTAGTGACCAAACCCTGGTCAGATTTTATAATTTAATGTTTAAAAAATAGAGTTGACTAGGTGAGTCTGTAAAATTTACCAATGTTCAAGGACAGACCACCCTGAGATGTACGAAAACTTGAATGGAACCCACGACATCCAAGAACACCGCCTCCAACATCAGCAAAATTCTTCACATCATTATGGAAAAATGATTGACGAACAAGCAGGCAGCCCCTGAATTAGATTATAAACTTTAACCCAAAGAAAATACTTAGCCCAATTTCTGACATGGCAGTATTTCAGTCACCTCGCCTAAAAAGCAACATTTTGTTTTACATAATTTCTCATTGAAAATTATCTATTGCCCTCTGTATGCAGGCAGCATATGAGGGCAACAAAATCCTTTTTTTTACATTTATTTGATTTACGAGTTGTTATATATTAGACATGTGCTTGGAATAAATTTAAGTGTGACTATTATGCTCTCTCCACTGGAAACAGGCCAACAGTCACTCAGCATGTATTTTTAATGCATAAAACCAAGTAAATCATTTTGGTCAAGAGTCATATAAATAGTATTAATAATATAAGCTTTTTCATCATGTTTAACACACTACTCGTTCATTAAAACTTAAAAAAACATTGAGCTTTAAACTTACTGTTTGGCAGCATGCTGCCTTAAGATGATATCAAGCACCCTCAAGGCCTCTTGAGAGTTTTCAGATTCCTGGCCTCTTAAAGCTTGTGCAATTGCCTGCATTGGGATTTTAGCAGCAAAACTCAATTCCACTTTAAACGTTTTGGATTGATAAGAACGCCGCATTCTTTTCTTGTCATTATCAGGGCTTGCATTCCCATTGTTTCTGAATATTCAAACCCATAACAGTTAAGCATTAAACCTCGTAATAACTTGGTTTAAATATAAAAATGTCATTCCCATCAAGTCTAAATATTCAAAATGTACCTGTTGGAATTCATACTATCAAGTACAACAGTGAACTCGAGTTTGTTTCTTGGAAGTGCACCAACAGTAAACAAACTCTTCTCTCCATCATAAGCAAACTCTTTTCCATCTAGTTCAGAACTGTAAGTTTCATGAACTTTATCAAGCACTTTTCGGCCCACACCTTTTGCATCTACAGGACGTCCATCTTCATAGAAAAGAGCCACCTGTTTGGTCAAGTGGCAGACCTTTTAATAAATTTGTTCCTTAAACCAAATTCTAAATTATACTTTTTATCCATCAGTCATCACAGTCAACTCTATACTTCATATTGTTTTCAGGTCAATTATACATCAGTCTGACTAAAATGATTTTGATAACGAAAAAAACTATAATCACTAGTTTCAAATAACAATATGGCAAAAGTAAGAGAACAAAAAACATACACTGTAGTGGAAAAAGTGTCCATCAACATTAGACACGTTGACTTTAAAGTGATTGGTCAAAAGTTGGGCTTTTTGACCTTTGCTAGCTAGACCTCGTCTTGCCATTGGAACCCTCGCGACCTTCTTCTTGGCCTCTGGCTCAGCCTTGATTGGAACAACATCTTCAGGAACCTCTGGTGGTGGCGGTGGTAAAGCATCCGTAACGCCACCATTATCGGAATCCATATTCGATTACTACAAACAACAAAAGGAAATAACAAGTCAACAACTCATTAACAACTATAATCAGTATTCATCTTTTGAAGAAGTCAAAACAGAACATATAACATTTGTAAATGATAATTTTCAATTGTAAACTTAATTTAAAGATATATGTAAGAAAAACTAATTTTGTCTTTGAACGTGTATATGTCCTATCTCTATGCTCTAATCCACCAAAGTTCTGCAAAAAAATAATAAAGATGCACATGAACTAAAATAGAAATCTGAAAACCCTTTCAGAATCAACAAATAACAGCAGAGTAAAGCAGTAAACACTTGATGATGGGGCAAAACCAGTAACATATTTGATTAAATAAAATAACAGAGACTGAAGCAACAATCCACAAAATCCCATAAAAATCCTGAATCAGAAACATGCACATGATGTGACAAAAGTCGTATTTGATAAACAAACAAAGACTACATCACAATTACAAATTCATAAACAGCAAGAATCAGAAACATGCACATGATATGAAAACCAGACTCACAAACAAGAAATTATTCAATAAATGATAAACAGGTTTGTTATATAAAAAGTCAAGAAACGATGGTAAATAGGAAATCCTTCAAGAAAATTAGTAAATAACAAAAATTATTCAATAAATGGTGAACATGTACATTATATAAAAAGTCAAGAAACAAGGGTAAATAGAAAAGTCCTTTTAAAAAATCAGTAAATAACCAAAAATTATTCAATAACGCAACACTGTATACCTCAACAACAAACCCTTGCTAGAGAGCAAGATCACCAGCAAAAAACCTGAGTGAACAGTAAAAAAACAAAAAAAACAGAGACAGAGTAAGAACCGGCAAAATCAACACTAAATGTTTCAGAACGATCAAAGGCGTTCAGAAAAAACAAACCGAATATTACCTATCTTATTTGCATAATAGAGAAAATTAGAGAAAATAATTGAACATCGCATCATGAGATGACTAAATCTGGCAAAAAAAACCGCAACAACAACACATGCATTCATCGCGAAAACGATCGAAATCCTCAAGATAAAAACACGAACAATTCACATATTTCATTTGCACAATACAGGAAATTAGAGAAAATATGTGAATATCGCATCATGAGATGACTAAATCTGGCATAAAAACAGGAAAAACACCACATGCATTCATCGCAAAAACACGCGAAATCCCCAAAATTAAAACACGAACAATTCACATATTTCAAGGTGTTAATAAATCATCACATACAAGACAGACATGCAAGGGTAAAACGGAGTAACGATTCACGAGAAAACTCTAAAAATTGAGTAAAAATCACTCCAGAAACCCTAGTAATAACAACACTGCACAGATTTCAAGTTTTAGAGAGAGAAAAAAAGGAACAATTAAGAAGCATCTGATGATGCTAAAACCTGTAAATTCTGCTATAAACTGAAGAAGATCGGTAAGTTTGCAGAAAATCTCACCTAACTAACAAGGAGAACGGTGAAGAAGACGAGTAAAAACCCTAGATCAAAAGTGAGAAAGTGAAAATGAGGGGAGAGTGGAGTGGAGTATTTATCGGGGGAGTCGTTGCCACGGGGATAGTGACGGGACACACGTTTTTCTCCCACGCGCGCCCTTTTGCGGGTGCGTCATCACTTCCACATGATCAAACAGAATCAACCTCCAAAAGTAAGAGATTTATGTGATTTATTTTTATGTGATTCATATATAAATATAAATAACTTAAAAAGGGCAATTATTATGATCATGATAATTAATTTAGAGTGCTTATATAGACACTTAAGGTTTTATTAAATTCACCCTTTCACTACGGTCGTTTCGCTCCAAACGGTCGTTTCAAGGTCGTTTCATTTAAAACGGCCGCCACGTGTCGCGACGACGAAACCTTAAAATTCAGGGAGCCCCCCTTTTTATCGGCCGTTTCATCCAAAACGATCGCCGAACGATCGTTTCATCCGAAACGACCGTAGGTTTTTGGTGGATTTAGTAAAGGGATGTGGTGGATATAGCCCATGCCATAATTTAGCAAGTTAGAGATATGATCTTTATTGTGATGTTGATTATTTTTAAGTAAAACTAGATTTGTAACTTGCAAGTTACTCTGGTTAATTTGAGTATCCAAAAAGTATGTAGTTTTAAAAGCTACATGAAATGGAGGGTTAAAAAAAAGAAATTAACATATAGGATGTCACGTTATCATCAATCTAACGGTGTTGTAGGAAAATATGTTAAAAGTTGGGCTCATCTTATAATCCTTATAAAGCAATAAAAATTTTGCTACATGTCTCATTCATAAATGGTCCATATCATCACCGCCACATGTCAAACTCACAATTAATTATCAATTTAGTAATCATCAATTAAGATTAATTACCAATTTTATCAAAACTAAAATTTTTATAAAATATTGATAAAATTAATGTAGATTTTATTAATAACTCAATAATTTTAGTCTTTTATGGAAAATAATCAACAACTTGTCAAACATAATAAAATTTTAAATGTTATAAGAATTTTATATCAATCATATTTTTCAAATTTCTTGATCATTATCTTTTTTTTTGTATTTATCAAATATTATTACTCTCTATTCAGTCCGTGTATTACACGGGTTACTAACCTAGTTAATAAATATTTCTTGAGTTGAGATTATTCTCAGACCAATTAATGAAATTTAGGATTATTTAAATCTAAGAAATATTTTTTTATGATTTTTATGGTTTTTTGCTTAATAAATTAATGATATCACATTTGGCATCAACATGTACTTATGTTAACTTCCATGTATATACATACAAGAACATGTTATAGATATTATTTTTTCTTAAACAGCAGTTTAGTATAGTTATTACCGTGGACGAAAAATATGGGTAATTATATAATTATCTATAAGCCTCATCCATCACATTCAAAAAAGTGTATTCCGTACCTTCATTAAAAAAACCTAAACATTTGGTTTCAAATCTGAAAAATAAAGGAAAAATTGCATGAAATAATCCCAACTTTTCCTCGTTCGCAAATAATAATCCCACCTTTCGAAATTGCAAGGGGCAGTCCCACCTTATCATTATTTTGCAACGAACAGTCCCACCGTTAAAAAACACTAACGGCGTTAAATCTTGCTGACGTGACACCACCCCACCACCAACAGCCACCACCCCACCACCAACAGCCACCACCGGTCGTCTTCTCCGGCGACCTCCGGTCTTCTCCGGCCACCAACCACCACCATCTCCGGTCGTCTTCGATCTCCGGCCACCAGCCACCACCATCTCCGGTCGTCTTCTCCGGCCACCAGCCACCAACAAAAACCCAATTAACGAACCACCTTCAAACTAACACATCTTCTTCAAATCTTGACGAAAATCGATTCTGTAAATTGCTACAAATTCGTGACGACGAGAGGATTCAAACTAGTACCATAGTTGAAATGTTTTGATGAGGTTTGAGCATCGAACGAGTATCTCCGACGAACTAAGTTTTTTGTGAAATTAAAATCTTCTCAAATCAACACCAAAACACGTTTTGATAGTTGCAACAGATTTGTGTGATAAAAACGAGTCTATTGGTACCAAATTTATACAATATGGTTGAGTATTTCTCAAATCACCATTGAAGAACTTGGAAGAGCAAGTTATTCGGCCTTCAAAGCTTAACGGAACATATCAAGTATGGTGCTAGATTTGTTCGTCTAGTGGATACGAGTTCAACGCATTTCTCGGATTCGATTTTCGTCAATTTTTTATCAAGATATGCTTGATTGAAGTTGGTTGGTTGTTTTGGGTTTAGTTCGCCGGAAAAATCGCAGGTCGTCGGAAAAATCACAGGTCGCCGGAGTACACAGTATTTAACGCCGTTAGTGTTTTTTAACGGCGGGACTGTTCGTTGCAAAATAATGACAAGGTGGGACTGCCCTTTGCAATTTCGGAAGGTGGGATTATTATTTGCGAACGAGGAAAAAATTACTATTATCAACAATGACCCTAACGATCGCTACTGTCAAGTGTATGTACAATAGCTCACAGCAGCAATGACGATAAAACACGACAAGAGTTCAATTGATGAGCACAAATCCAACGCCTTTTTCTATCACAATGCTCTTAATCTAAATCTAAATCTAAATCCTAATTAAGCAATAAAATTGTTTCCACATGTCTTCTTTTTAAGGTGTCCACATCATCAGTGCCACATGTCAAAACCAGATTCAATTACTAATTTAGTAAATTACCAATTAATACTAATTACCAATTTTATCTAAATAAAATTTTCATTTAAAAAAATGGCAAACATTATGTAGATTTGATAAATTACTCAATAATTTGAGTCGTATCAAGGAAACAAATCAAGAATTTGTCATCTTTAATGTATTAAATTAACAATTAATATTTTATAATGAATTATGTCTCATGTATAATTTTCAAATTTCTTAATCGTTTTTTTATATTTAGCTAATATTATGAATCTAAATTCAACCCGTGTAGTACACGGGTTACTAACGTAGTAGAACAATATGTAATCAACAACTAACTTGCCTGTAAAACAAAACCTCAAATGTCTTGTTGCATTACAGATTTTTATTTTCTTAGTCTCTTTGATAGATTATCCAATGGTGATTCGGCCTCCAAAATAAATTCTTTTTTCTTATAACTCATATCATATCATGAGATTTTGAAGGAAATTTTAGTAACAAGTTTTCATGATAAGTTGACTTTATCAAATCCTATTAGCTTTTATTTAGCTTTTATATATTAAAATACAATTCACATATTTTATACGAAAATATAATAACAAACAAATATACAAATCAAAATCCGACTCAACAAGTAGGGTAAGAGCCATGAGGACAAACATTAGCTCTATCCCATACGCTCTATCCCATACGATAAAGAGATCGCCTCCGGATAGACCTCCCACTCACATTATATATTAAAATACAGTTCACATATTTTAATGGATAAGTTATTAAATGAATATATTAGAGAGCAATTGTCACACGATTTATGTCTCTTTTAAACTTATTTAACTTTTTATAGCATTCTTATTGTGTGAGAATATTTGGTTCTCCACATAAAGTCATAAAGATATAACTTTAGTTGTCTTTTAGTAAAGTTTTATAAATCTTAACCTATGCATGTTTCAAAAATAAAAGTGAATTAATAATAATATTTTCTTAGTAACACAACTAAAGCGAAAAACATATATCACTGAAAGTTAATGAAAATTAGTCATCAATTTTTTATAACAAAATTAAAGCGAATAGTAAAATTAACCCGATTTAAAATTTGAATAGTAATAATTTTTTATAAGCCTATAACGTGAGTAAAATAAATCAAATTCGACCTCAATAAGTTTAGTTAGACGTTAGTTGTATCAATGTAAAGATTAGCATACCTAAATTTTTTATTTTGGTATCTTATCTTCCTATTTTAATAAATAATTACATTTGAGGACACATGTCATAACTAGATTCATTCTCATCATAATTTTCCCGCTTCTCTCCTATTAAATATTAATTCTCTCACTTATTAAATGCTAAAAGTTTAAATAATTAAATATTAAAATATAAATTTTCTTATTTAAATAATTTATCATAACTTATTAATAAATAATAAGATTTTAATATAAGATATTATAATTTAATTTATATATAATTTTCCGTTACTTATAATTACTTGAATTTTTAATATGAGAAATAGTTTGTTTAATTCTAAAAAAGTAACAATGCAGCTCACTTCTCTGTTAGAGATGTTTCATTATTAACAAATTACGAAATTGGATTTCATATTGTTGTTGTAATTTGGTCATTGTTTGATTTTAGATATAACATGGAGATAATATAAAAAAAAATTAATATTATAAAACATATTTGATATAGCTTGGACGTTTAATATTAATGTTATTTGGAGTGAAGTTTTTATTTTTTGAAATATTTGAATTTATGAGTTTCTTCTTTTTCTCTTATGTGTTTTTGTCAATTTGTGTGATATTTCTTGTCAACTGTGTTATTTTGTGTCATTCCATATCATTTGTTGTTTTGTCTATATAACGTACCTAACAATAAAATTTAATTAATTTTCATGCAATTGACCAATTTTACTACTTTTCATGTCATATATTACGTGAATAGTATGTTTGATCAAATATGTAAATAACATGTTGTTTAGATGTGCATGCAGATCATATATTTTTTTTAACATATATGTGAATTGTTGGATTTACTTTATTGTGACAATATTTTATTGACTGGTACATATTATTTGTACCCATAAGATAATTTCGCTTCCTTGGGTATGAAACTTCAATCAACTAAAGAGTTTAAAGAACTTGTGCACCGATCTCTTTGTGCTTCTCATAGTGGTTGATTATTATTTACAATAACATCTATTAAAAAAATATTATGTGAATTTTTAACGTGAGTTATGTATTAAATTTTTAATAATTAAACCCGTGTAATACACGGGTTCTATCCTAGTAAATATTATAAAAAATAAACGCAGGAAAACAAAATGTGCTTATAGGTCAACCCAACCCATCTCGGTTAACCTTGACCGGGAACTGACTTGCGTTATTGCCACCTCTAATAGATATTTTATAGAGAAATGAACATAAATTCTGTTTAAATGAAATAGATTCATTCCATCACCTGGGAAAATGCTATATATATAGGTAGCGTTTGATATGCAGGAATGAAAATTGGAATGGAATTGGCCATTATGTTGGAATAAAAAACGATATTTTTGGTAACACATTGAAATGAAATGGACAATTACATAAGGAATGTGGTTCCTTCAATTTATAAATATTATTTTTTCTTAGGGGTGGAGTGTTTTTCTTCAATTCCCTCAAGTAACGAAATGGAATTTTTATTCAATTTTTTTTTCTTGGTATTTTATAAAAACAAGAAAATCAATAAAAATTATAAATATATAATATAATAAATAAAACCAAAAAATAAAAATAGAAGTAAATTTGCAAATAAAAAATAAAATAAAACCTAAAAATTAAAATATTTCATAAAAATAAATAAATTAAAAAGAATTAAAAATAAACAATAAAATATGAATATAAATCAAATATATTATTTTAAATGAAAATGTTGGTAAAACGCTATTCAATTACTTCGTTTTTACTAATTATCTAATAACAAAGGAATGATTTCTTTCATTCCAAACATGATGATGGAATGGTAATGATCCATTTCATTCCCTCAACAATTCCATTACATTATCAATTTCATTCTCTTGTTCATTTGATTACCTCCTAAGTCCTACCAAACAAACCTATAGAGTCCATAGCATTACAAAACTAAAATCCAAAGTACATGTACCTAGTAATGTAAAAATACCCTTGAAATCGATGATCAAGATCGTTTTGTCCAACACCTTTTACCATCGATCATTGCAAGAAGTCGATGATTCTTGTAATCGCAAAATTCAATTTATAGATAATATCAGCCATCATATTGAAAGGCAAAGAATTCGGTGGACGATTGATTAATCGATTATGTTAGAAAACAAGTTAGTGTTTGTTAGCATTTGAGTTAAGGATAATGAAGGGAATTGTATATTGCGAGAATGAAGGATCAACGAATAATGAAGCCCTGGTTTTGCGTCGTTGATAGTTGAGAGTGAGACTTGGGATGTGTTTGGCGTACTAGCTGAAAAACTAGCTGTTAGCTAATAAGCTAGATGCTAGCTGATAAGCTAGTTGATAAAAAATAACGTTTGTTGTCTGCTAGCTGATAAGATAGCTGAAAATTATAAAATGACATAAAAGTACATGTCATAAATGTAACCAAAAGTACTTATTTATAAGTTAGGAAAGGGTAAAACTGAAAATATTATTAAAGTTAGTTGAAACGCTACTCCAACTAGTTTTTCAAAAGCTAGCTTATGACGCGCCAAAAATAGCCTTGATAAGAAAATGGTGAAAGTAGAAAATCAAAGCATGTTGTTTCAATTCAAAATCAATTTTAGCACTGCGTGTTAATCCGGAAAAAAAAAACCCTAACAAACTAATGAAACCGAAGATTTGATAAGAGGTTGCCAAACGTACAATTAGCTCCTAGTTAAACCACTTGTCAAATGATGGTTAATTGTTAAGATGACATATCTTTCTACTCTAATAAACAATTACAATTGTTGACACATGTCAACACTAGATTCATTCTCACAAAAGTTTTCCCTCTCAAATCTACTATCTAATAAATTATATTTGATTGAAAATTATTTTCTATTTTATAATCATGATATATTTTTATTTATTTATATTTTTGGAATTATGACAATCATATATTAATTGACATCGTAATTTTATTTAAAATTATTTTTTAAGCGATCTACCACATCAAATGATCCATGTTCATCCAATATAGCACTACTACAAAAACTGCCTTCCTTGACACGCGAACGATGACACTCGATAATTCTTGACGTGCAAAAACTGAAGTGTCAAAATAAAATGTCAATTATAGGTAAATCCTACGAATTCTTGACGCGCATTTTTGGGTGTCAAGAATTTCTGTCATATTTAAAAAAAAAAAACACGGAGGACACATAAAATCCGCGCGTCAAGAATCAAGTGTCGTTTTATAAAAAATTTCCCGCCAAAAATTTCCCCTAAAAATTCACTCTAAAAATTCCCCCGCCCGCCCCCCAATTTTTTTTGCCCTAATACCCAAATTCACTCCGCCGCTCATTCTAAAATTCCTTCCCTCCTCCCCACCGATTATCAGTTCCACGTACTCCTCCTCCGACGGGAACTCCACGACGCAACGCCGCCGCCCGTCGGCTATCTGGATTTTTCGCCGCCCGTCGGCTATCTGGATTTTCCGTCGCCCGTCGGCTATCTGAATATCAAAAACGATGAATCCGGAACCAAACAACAATACTGCTAGCGGTAGTGGAAACCCCAAGGATGAATCGGCCTTGAAGGCCCCTTCTAAAGATCCGAAGAAGAAAGATGACAAAAAAGACGAAGATCTCGTAAGTATTTAGCTGTTTACTTTTTTTTTTATATAAATAATTTAGGCCGAACGTTTCTGATTTTTGTTGTTCAAATGTGTGATAGTCGGAGGAGGATTTAGCGTTGAAACAGCAATTGGAGCTGTATGTTGAACGAGCTCAGGATGCCGACCTAGGGTTACAGAAGGTTGCTCTTGAGAGCATGAGGTACTGTTTATGTATTAAGATAGTGTAATTATTTGTGATTCTGTTTCATTATTGTACGTTCTGTGTATAATATGTGTGACTTTTGAGATCTGTTGGCTGAGAAATCTGGTCGGAGTGCTTGAAAATGAGTTAGGGTTACAAGAGCTGTAATTATGTTAGAGGCTAATGGCCATTTTAATATATATCTTTTGTTGCTTGTTGTTCTAAAGTTACATTACCATATTTATATAAAAAAAAAACTACTAAAGTTATATGATTCTAACATCCATTCACACTTAAAACAGCGTTGTTTCAGATGAGATCCATGATTGACATTACGAATCGACCGGTTGATCGAATCTAATAGCACTTTTGTTTCGAATGTGTGTTTGGTGTTTGATAGAGTGAAAGAGATGTATAAGAACCAGTTGCAGGAATTGGTGCAGAGGAGCTGCTTTAATTTGCCGTCGTACACGTGCATAAGAGAAGGTCACGATCACGCGCCGCGGTTTAGAGCAACGGTTAATTCTAACGGAAAGACGTATGAGAGCCCTAATTACTGCACTACGTTGAGGCAGGCGGAGCATTCGGCAGCCGAGGTGAGTCTTTAATTTGTGTTTTCTAATTCTTTGGCTGCTAGGATACTGGTGAGTCTTCAATATGTGTTTTTATAGGGTTTGTAAGTTCACTTTTGGATTTGTGTGTATGTGTGTATGTTTTATTATTTTGAATTGATGTTTTTAGGGTTTGTTAAAGCCTGTAGTGGTTTTGTTGATTATTATGTTATGGTTGTTTTTAGGGAGTTATTGTTTGAAATGGTATTTATTTGTAACTTGCGGTTTATTGTTAGCTTGGAGATAGAGTTACATGTCCTTAACTTCAAATATAATTGCAAATGTTTGACTCCTAATGTAATGAGAATGTAGGAGAGCTTCTGAGCTTCTGAGTTACGATTGCAAATGTTTGACTCCTATAATGTTTAACTTTTATGTTTTGGTGTTCTTTGGTTACTTCTTTATGATTTGGTGTTCTTTGGTTTTGTTGTTGTGTTCTTGATTGTGGTACATTACAAGATGATGAGTTGTTTGTCAATTTTAAAATTTTATGTCTTGCATGTTTACTTTTGGGTATGTAAGTTCATTTGTATGCTTTGTTGTAATTATTATGGATCATTCACATTCTGGGCTGTAAATTCCTGATAGTTGCGCTTATTATGGATGATGTTTACTTTTGGGACTGTAAGTTTCTTCCTTGGTTAGCTATGCAGCATTCTATAATTTCGACTTCCATTCTTGCATCTGCAGTTTACAGATAAAATTGCGTTAATGCTGCCTCTAAAGTATTCTCAGCTAGGGTAAGCTAATTTAGATGTGATTAGCCATCATCATGTAGTGTCTTGACCCAATTCTTTTTTCCTGGTTAAAATTAACTAGACTTCTTGAGTATCTTTGTTTAACACCAAAGATGGACAAAATGACAAATTCTATGTTTCTATTCACCAGTACAATTTATGTTTCAGGAATGACGGATTGCTCGCCTTTCTTGAAAACTTCGTAAAAGATCACTTCTTGCCAACTATGTTTGTTGATTACAGAAAAGGCGTGCAACAAGCAATATCAAGTAAGTTCTAGTAGATTGGTTTCTATAAGTTGTCTAGATATAACTAATAGACAGTTCAATGTTTAATATTTTGTTATAATGTTATAAATTATGGATTTTTTGTAGGCCCAGCTGCATTTCGACCATGAGCAAATCCTCTTGCTGCTTATACCCCATCTGTTTCTAAGGGACGACCTGTCTTACAAGGACTTTTGACCATAGATTTTTTGGCTAAAGAGGCATGCTTCTTTTATATTTTCTCCTTGTCTTCATTATCATATCAATGATATTGATTTTGCTATTTTATGTTAACTTGCATGTTATTATTGTAGGTTCTTGGGTGGGCCCAAGCAATGCCTAAATTTTCTGGTGACCTTGTGATGTATGTGCAAACTTTCCTCGAATGAACATATGAAAGATGCCGGGCATCATACTGCATTGTATGATGAAAATGACAGTTATGGAATAAATATTATGGTTAAAAACACTGTAGTGAAACTTACATATTCTGTATTATTAGCTATCCTAAGTACTGTATGGTCGGTTATATATCAGGCAGTTCTTGAGAAGCAAAGTTATATGTTAATCGGAAGACATGATGTTGATAAATTGATGAGACGTGACCCAGCAAGTGCTTTCTTGCCAACTTCACTTGCTCATGCAAATGGAGATAACCATATTGCTGATGCTGAAACTGATGGTGTTGAGCTGGAAATTTGTGGATTATTGATGAAACTAAGGCCAATCAAACAGGTCATATTATTCTTTTAAATGTTTTCTGATTCTTTTATTGTGGTACTTACTATTTTTTTTTTACTTTCGGAAACTATAGTTTTCATCATCAACTATAACACTCTTAAGTTTTAGTTGCTGTTAGTCGAGAGGTCTAATTGTGTATAAGCAGGCACTTGCGATAATTTGTTTTTGCAGGAGTCTTTGATTCGTGATAACAACAAACTTATATTGTTGGCATCCCTTAGTGATTCATTGGAGTACATTGCTGAATCTATAGAAAGGCAAGTTCTTATTTGATTGACCTTTTTTTTCTGTTGCAAATTGTTTTCTTTTGAATGACAACTGTAGCTTGGAAATATTAGAAGGTCAATTTATACCATTCCTAAACAGGCTCACGGCCTAGTATGTTTGTTGTCTGATGAAATTATAGTTCAATAGAAGGGACAGCCTCACAAGTTTAGATTGCACATTCAAATTTTCTCTAAGTTGTTGTATTTTCTTGCAGAGTAGGACTGAGCACAGGTTGCAGATTTCAAGAGCCATAGATTGCACATCCAATTTGTAAACTTATGTTAACTTTGTAATTTTTACTATATATATGAAGTGCATTATTTTGTTGTAAGTGTATTGTATTTTGTATTGAGGTTAATTGCTATTTAATGTGGAAATTAGTGATTTACAAACAAATAATTTTTTTTTAATTTTTTAAAAACATTCTTGACGCGCATTTTTGCGCGTCAAGAAGCTTCTTGACCCCGGCTTCCTTGACGCGCATTTGCGTGTCAAGAAGACCCTTTCTTGACACGCATTGCGCGTCATAAAACGCGTGTCATTGTTTGCGCGTCAAGAACTTCTTGACACGCATTTTGCGCGTCAAGAAGCTTCTTGACCCCCGCATCCTTGACGCGCATTTGCGTGTCAAGAAGGCACCTTCTTGACGCGCAATGCACGTCAAGAATGCCAGTTTTTGTAGTAGTGTAGAAATTTTAAACATCATGACAAAAAGAATTGTAAAATTTCTAATGTATACCAAGATAACAATTTTTTTAATGACAATAACATTTGAATATTATGATAATAATTGAGATTTTATACTTAACAATCAAAATGTATTCATTATAACTTTAATAAAACTATAAACTCACCTAACTTTTTATGAATTATTAATTATATATATATTTTATTGATTCAACCCGTATAACATACGGGTTCTATCCTAGTAAGTAAAATAGCCTTTCATAAGAAAAAGAAAAAAATCTATGGCTTTGAAAAAAATAATTTAAAAACGTTAAGCATGCATGATATGTTAAATGAGTTTTTGATTTATCAAGGGGGCAAAGTGAAAGTTTTATACTATATATATATTCGTGAAAGATACAAACCCTAAAATATCTATCAAATCGAATTCCTCAAAGATGGAAAGCAGCCAAGGTACGTACGTACGTAGTCTATGCTAGCTCTTGATACAATTGACGAATCTGATGGTCAATTATCTTTGAATAAGTTACTTTTGTCTGGCTTATGGCTTAGTTAGTATATATGTATGAACGTGCAAAAGGTGAAAGTGAAACAAGTATATGTTTTTGGTTGTATATAGTCTAGTCTGACCATTAGTCAGGATAATTGGAATATTAATGATTTAATCGTGTCTTGTTAATTAATAGGTCAAAAGCGCACTCTTGTTGTTAACTCTGCATCAGACAAAGGTACGTAATTTATGCCCCTCCATACAATATATAGATGATCTTTTTTATTCAAACGCCCTTATGTATGTTATATGCTATGTGTTTTGAAAGATTGTAGTTCATGACAACTGAATTGAATTGAATTGTTGTTTTTGTGTGTACACAAACAACTAACTTTTCTTCATTGTGATTGGCATAGAGCGTAGTATGTTTATGGTTAAAAATAACAAAACCGTAATATGAATCTCAGACTGGTACACACCACACGTCGTGGGAGGAAGCAGACCTCCAAAACGCCTTCGACGCCCTTTGGTACGTGGTACCGATAAAGCGAAAGTAGGGGGGTTAGCGAAAGTAGGGGGGTTCTCTCCTCCCGACAACTCCCAAACGGAAAAAATTAAAGAGTCTGCAACTTATAAAGCATATGTTGCTGCTGGTAACCACGTCTCACCCGTTTTTTTGTTTGCTATTGTTACTCGGTCTCTCTTCTCTTAATGGTTATAATAATGATAACTATATTGTTTGCCTTTGTTGTTGGTTATTAGGTTACGATGTTGAAGTGATAGGAAGAAGAATGGTGATCAAGGCCAAGGAAAGCCTAGAAGGTTTGAAGCATTTACATTACAAGTTTCCATTTCAATAAATTTGTCAACTCTATCTACCAGTATTTAAGAAGTTATTTTGAGATTAAAATATAGTACTAGATGTTTGAATACATTCTATGTGATATCTGTCTAGTCAAAATGTTTTTTCTTTTTTGATTTATCAAGGAGCAAAGTGAAAGTCGAAAATACCCCCCCCCCCCCCAATTTCCCGGGTATATATAATATATCGAATCGGAACTTTTTCGAGTCTTAAAGATGGTCAGTTATCGTATGTATGCTATGTCGTATGAATTCTTCCTACTCATGCGTGTTTTGTTGTTATAGAGCTTGACGATTGAATTGGATTAAATCAAATTGGTGCTTTTGTGTCCATACAAATAACTAGCTTTTCTTCTGTTTGATTGGCACAGGCCCTGGACCCTCTATGAAAGGAGGATTCTTTCCTTCCAACGACTACATAAGGGCACGTATTAAACAGGCTGAAGCTGCTGCTGCTGGTAACCACGTCTCACTCGGTCTGTCTTTTCTCAATGTTTATAATGATAACTATATTGTTTGCCTTTGTTGTTGGTTTTATGGTGTCAACGTTGAAGTGATAGGAGGAACGCAGGTGATTAAGCCATCCCAAGGGTCGCCTAAAAGGTTTTGAAATTAAAATATAGTAAATGTTGAGTACATTCTATGTGGTCTATTTAGTCTGTGTGGTCCAAATGTTTTTTGAATCGAGTTGGTGTTTTTGTGCGCATACAAACAACTAGCTTTTTCTTTAATGTAACCGCTATAGAGGATTCGTTCCTGTCCTTAAAGTAACTGTGTCTCACTCGTCTGTTTGCTATTTCTCGAACTGTCCTCTTAATGGTTTTAGTGATAACTATATTGCTTGGCTTTGTTGGTTATTAGGTGCCAACGATGAAGTGACAGGAGCATGGGTGACCAAGCCCAAGTGATACTTTTATTGAGAGTCAAAATCCCAGACCACTTAACTAATATTTCAAATGTTTTGGATTTTGTACTTTTAGTTGTGTACAGACGTTGACTCTTTTCTCAGTGTGTACTTTGACTTTTAGTTCTGTAATGCTATGGACTCTCTCTTTATATATATATAGCCTTTTCCCATTGGACCCATGTACTTGCTCTTTCTGATGTTGCAATGAGGATGCTACAAGATCAGAGTTGGCCATCCCTTTTGAAGGCGGTGGTAGAAAGGGGAAGAGGGGAGTGGGGCCTAGATCAATGGTCCCCTTCGAATAATTGTTTTACCTCCCTTTTTAGACAGGATTATCGCTGTTTACAAAGACAAGTTCTTGTCTCATTATATTGTATACCACAATTAATCTTCACTAAGAGCTAGATAGACTAGCTAACAATAACTGTTATGTTTTAGTAATAATCTTTTTAAGTCGTCACTATTGTTTTACACGATTTCTTTGGGTCTCACAAAATAGTCCATATTAGATCAAGTAAAATTCATCTTTCTTGTCAAAATGGTTCATGGCAGGTTGACTACAAAACTATATTTATGGAGTAATAATCTAATAATATTTTCGAATAATTGTATTGTAATTTTGTATAAATTTATATGTTGTATAGCTACCAAGACCTTAATGCTCCAGTCTCCAGAGGACGAGGTCACTGTCATAGACTACAGGAGCCTCTAGACGCTTTTGCAAAACCAGTAAATGAGGAACGTTTTTGTTTATGTTTCTTACTAAAAATCTGAAACATATGCAAGCGAGATTAAGATAAAATCAAAATTTGGATGTAAAACTCAAGGTTGGCAGACTCTTTTGCGAAGTAGTTTTCAAGGGTTTTTTTTTTCGTCACTTTATCTACTAGTTTTGATGGTTTTCTATCTAACTGATTAATAGATTGATGATATCACATTTGACATCAACATGTACTTATGTTAACTTCCATGTGCATATTAAGGTTAATGTGGTTGTGTGTGCATTTGTATATACATATAAGAGCATGTTATAGATATTAATATTTCTTAAACGGTCGTTTGGTATAGCTATTACAGCGGATGGAAAATATGGGTAACTATATAATTATCTATGCATCACATTCAAAAAGTGTAAACATTTGAGCAGCTTCACAAAAAAACCTAAACATTTTGGTTTTGAGTTCGACAAAAAACCAAGAAACATGAAAAAATTACTATTATCAACAATGACCCCGTCAAAGGTATATACATTAGCTCACAACAGCAATGACGATAAAACACAACAAAAGTTCCATTGATGAGCGCAAATCCACTGTGCCTTTTTTCTATCACAATGCTCTTAACAGGACAATATGTAATCAACTACCTTGCCTGTAAAACAAAACCTGAAATGTCTTGTTGGCATTACGGATCTCTATTTTCTTGGTCTCTTTGATAGATTATCCAACGGTGATTCGGCCTGTAAAATAGATTCTTCTTCTATAACCCGTATCTTATCATGAGATTTTGAGGGAAATTTTAGTTACAAGTTTTCATGATAAGATGACTTTATCGAATCCTATTGGCTTTCATTAGGGTAGAGTTAAACCTCATTTGTATCAATGTAAAGATTAGCATATTTAAAATCCTATTTTGGTATCTTACAAATAATATAAAAAAAAATAGAACACAGAGAAACTGGCATCCTATTTTCTGGTATAATACACTGGAAGTATAATTTGCAGAGAAATGGACAAAAATTCTGTTTATATAAAATAGATTGTATGAAACTTACTGAATTTGAGAGCTGTTCTCGGATATAAGCCATGGATCTCAACATGGCACCTAATGTGTCCCTTGACACCTGAAACTTCACCTCAGACTCTCCTGTACTAGTGTCTGTATCTTGAAGCTGGAAACATGTAAATACATTAGTTTAAAGGTGAATATGGAAATTTATAATTTAAGCTCCTAGTCTTGTTGGCTACAAGGCATGTGAGATTATATTTATTAGACGTGGCAATTTCGGCTCATAATTGTATGAATGGGTTGGTAATGTCTTTATCTCAAACGGGTCAAACAAGTAAAGAAAAAGAATTAGCTTCAAAATAAGACAGGCCAATGAGGGTCAAATGGGTCAAAAGTTGCCAAAGGTATATTTTTAATGCATGAAACCTCCCTAAATCTTTTTATCAAGTAACTAAATTATTATTAACAAAAGTACTTTTGCAAACATATTTGACACCATTTATCTTTAAAGGAAATAAAATTTGTAGACAGAAGTATTAAGGTCAACCCTACCCAGCCCGTCTTGTACAAAAATATCCCCTTTTTTGACCCGTTACACAACATGCCTTGTCCACCCATTTTGCTATCTCTAACATGTATAAACAAAATTTATAAGATAAACTATAATATGAACACATGACTTTAGCAATCTATTGATGCTAAAATCCCAACTACAATAGTTGGTCACAAATTAAATATGTTCTTTTCTTAATGTTGTAGTTGTACCTTCAAGTTTATGACAGCAACCTTATTAGCAGGGGCAGAGAGCTGTTCATTAATGTAAGCCATTGACCTCAACATCGGCTCTAGTGTAACCGTTGAAAGCTGAAACTTAACCTCAGATTCACTTGCTGGGGTCCTTTTATAATCTTGCAACTATAAATATCAATAATTGTATATCAGAGAAAATCAAATAAGATAATCAACTTTGTAGGAAAGCATGAAATATGTTATTCATCCTTTTGAGAACCTTGAGAGTTTGGTATATTGTTTTGATAGAAATAAGATGATGTTAATATATCATCAAAAGCACACAAAAAACTATAAGTTTATTTGAACTTGGTATAAAGTTCCATTTAAACTGTAATACTTTCTCTTCTTGCATAGATTCCAAGTCAAAGGAAGTTACTGTCTATGATCATCATTATAAGTAAATAGATGACAATTAACTGTGTCCAATCAGCCACATGATTCTTGATGTATTTTTGTTGAAGGGTTTTCTAAGTATTTACAAATGCTCAAACTTTTTATTCAAAATAGGTGTAAAGTCAAAAGTTGCAATTTTTATAGAATGGTGTACCAAGTTTATGTTAAATTTAATAAAGTCACCTCAAAATCTCAGTATGTTTTCATCAGTATATCCTTTTAGTGCTCTAGTGTCATGTAAGCAAAATGGACATATATGCAATTTTGAAATTTTAGTGACCATTCACAGAATAAAAGAAAAATAGGTAATGAAATAAAAATTCCAAGTTATTTATGTTTTTTCGTAGACGGCTCAAGCTTCAGGTCACATTTTTAATATCTAAACCTGGGATGTTTTATATTACAAGTCTAATGATGATTGATGAGTAGTCAACAGAAAACATACGATATTTTTCTATAAACAATAGACGCTCTAAAAATTCAATGTTCTATAAATCAAATGACTATAAAATTACAAATGCAGACAGGGAATTACTGGAGAGGTTTTACTGAACGAATTTAATTGGGGATCTAGATTTATTTCAAGATACAAAAACAAACTTCATAACTTTATTGTAAATCACCAAAATTATAGGTGATGAAAATCAAACACCCTGAATAATTAAATTTCTTTTAACTAAATGCCTGCAAGTAGAAAGAAGACTATCTAGTGACGTTCCCCTCTCCGTTTTAATATACAAACGTAGGGCAAAATGATGAAGATGCTTACAAGCATTCCCTAAATTCAATTGATTAATATTTACGCATAAACTTCTCCCTTGTCTACTAATTTATGTCCAATAAAATATCTTTGGTAATATACTCAATAGCTTTAGAGTTTAGAAACAATTTGGTAAGATACTGATTACATAAAGAAAAAAATAGATTGGCAAGCATACCTTCAGGTTTATGACAGCTACTCTGTTTGCTGGAGGCAAATTTCTATTTTCCATTACCCATGTCATTGACTTAAGACAAGGAAGAATCACCTGTGTTGACAGATAAAGAATATAATGATAGATAACAAAAAAAATAGTATGCAACAAAACTAGAGATGCCAATGGGCGGGTTGGGTGATGGGTTGAAACCAAGATTTTGGGTACTGGTAAAAATGGGTTGACCTGAACCACTTTTTTTTTCAAAAGTTTTAATTATTTTCTAAACAATTAGTGTGTCATATATGATTACAAATATTATATTATAATAATAATCTACTATTTCTACAAAAACTGATTTAGGAGGTTCTTGCATTAAGAAAACACTTTGGGTGAACTTCAACTTATTTGATCATTTCCTTTTTAAGTCATTTTTTTATATTACATGATTGACTTGTTAGAGAAAAAGCTTAACCTGAATCAAGCTATTCATAAGTAAGTGGGCAGGCCGGGTGGTTGGTTCTGAAGTTGAACTTTTCTAATTTATAAATACTTAATGCATTAAATAAGTTTATAGAAACTATATGGTTAAAATGTTGATCTTTTTAACAAAGTATTTATGATGTTTAAACTATCAAGCATTTGAGAAAACTTCAGGTGACTTTTGAATCAATCGACCATGTCCCTTAAATAACTCAGTTCTGAATCTGAAGTTTTAGCTGTTTGACCTACTGAAGATTAGATAGAAAAAAAAAACCACATCAACCCATTTTTAAGTAAATGATCGGTTGGAAGCTTGAAATAGCAACCTCTGCTTATACTTAAAGTCAAGGAAGACAACAGAAACAAGAAAAACATCATACAACAATACACGTCGAATTATCATACCATGTTGTCAGGATGTCCATCATCACGGCGCAAAGAAACCGGGGCCATACGCGGGAGATTCAAGTCAGTGACAGGTGGGCCCAAAAGCCCACCATCATTAAGATTAATCCGTCTTGTTGCTTCATCTTGGCGGGGCCACAGTAAAGGTGTCATATCTGGTGCAGAAGAACCAAGCTTACGGCTATCATACCCAACCACATTGACCCGTGAACTAGGCGGCTGTGCAAAATTCGCCACATTCGTCTTTGCAGCAGAGACATTCTTCACACCTTCTCTAAGTGCTGTCATTGCAACAGTAAACGTATCTGGAGCAGCCGCCCCTTCTTCAGCAAATTTAATAGCTTCCCTGATTAGTTGGTTGTAACGGGTATTTAATGACTCAGGCCCATTTACATATAACTCTGATGAAATATTGCATTTTGCATTTTTTGTCCATCTTTTTAGAATGTAATGAGATGGCAATGTGAGTATGTTTGTTACCGTAAAAACGGTCAAAATGTGTCTACAAAGGATTCCTGAATACTCAAACATTTGGCAACTGCAATTTGCTCTTAGTTCTCCAACATTTAACGAAACAATGTATGATTTTTGATCATCTTCAAACTTTGCAACCCTAAATGTGCTTATGGTGCCATCACCATCAATCCTATTCGCAGTATACACAAATGTTTCAACTAATTCTTCTTGAAATTTTGAAAATATTGTTTTCGTATATAAATTTGCTGCTTGTTTCTCCATTGGTGATGGTGTTCTCAATACTGGTGTTGTGGACATTGTATCAAAATCTGCTTCTATTTCCTTCTCAAATGAGTTTTCTAAAGCCCTTTCATACTGCCTAAAGAATAAAGGTACTGTAGTGTGTTCGTTCAAATAACCATCAAAAAACGAGCTCTCAAAACCCTGATTTATAATGTTTCCAGCAAAAAATGTATCACGAAAATATGCCGGGACCCACTGTTGTCGCGTGGTGTATAATAACTGCAGCCAATCATTCCTTCTAAGATCATATCTATCAAGAATAAAATCCCATGTTGTTTCAAACTCATCAACTGTATCTGTCAAACTAATACAATTATACAACTCAACCTGAAAATTAGGATGCATGTGACAAACATATGCCAACCTTTTGTGACCTTCTCTTAGTACATCCCACTTGCTGAAACAATGACGAGTTCCTGGGAAAACATGTGAAACAGCAGACTGTATTGATTTCTCGGGATCAGTGATTATAGAAACAGGTGCACGATCATTCATGGCAGCAAGAAATGTTTTAAAAAGCCATGTAAATGTGCACTCCGATTCATCTAGAAGCAATGCACAACCAAATAAAATTGTTTGACCATGATGGTTGACCCCAGTAAAAGGAGCAAACGGGACCTTATATCGTTTCACTCTGTAGATCGTATCGAGTGTAACCGTATCACCAAAATGACTATAAGCGGTTCTTGATCTAGCATCAGCCCAAAACACATTAGCCATACGGTTATCTTCATCTAGTTGTATTGCATAGTAAAATCCTGGGTTTTCAGCTTGCATTTTCCTGAAATAATCTAGAAGATTCTGAGCATCTCTCCCTAACGACCTTTTACTAGTTGTATGTCTAACAGAATTGGTTACAGAATCTGAAATCTGGGCCCCGAGGTTTGATTCCATAGATGAGCTCCTAGAGATATACATAACACCATTAGGAACAATACCTGCAATTGGGTGACCTTCAGATGTATTATTCTTTGTAGCACTCGAAAAAAGCCGTTTTTGTCTATGGTGATTTATCATTTTACGGGTATTTGTGAGTGGGTGGTTGTGTTCCTTGATGAACTTTGTAACCACCCAGCTATTTTGACCTTTTGACTCGAGTCTAAGCATTGCATTGCAGCTGTCACCTGACGCTGAACATAAAAAGTCAAATGTAGAAATGGTTGCATCAGGCGTTGTTCCGGTGTTTTGATTGACTAGTATGGTGAACCCGGAACGTTTAGCATAGTCATTGTAAAAAGATTTGGCAGCGTCCACATAAGCAAATTCCAAACCCACGTGTGGGTCTGTTTCACTGTTCTTGTTTTGTGATGTGGAAGTTCCAGCTAATTCTGGTCCATTACTAAACTCATCAAATCGATCAAAGTCAACACCATGTTGCCCCATGCTATCTTGATCTACACTCATTAGTCCAAGATCCATGTCAAACCACACTTGTATAAATGTTCTATCAATGTTCCATTGTGTTTCTCCATCTTTTTATAGCTGAAAAATTCATAGACAGCTTTTCACTGAAAATAGAATTAAGAGAAAATCATACTGATCAAATACAAACTAATAATGAATGAATAATTCTGCAAGTTTGGAAATTTCAAGGTGGATAATTAAACAAAAAACAGACAATTTGGATTATTACATCATAGGTTCTTGATCAGAGAATTTTCAAATTTAACTGATATTGTCCACCAACATGATGCTATTGCATACTCAACTAAGCTTGAATACCAGAAAATATGATCAAGTTAGTATATTGACTTGCTTTCTAAAATAGGTAATGGCAACTAGAGATGGTGACATTATATTTCAGGTACTAAGTAATAACATGAATTTATCAAACTTTAAGAGTATTTTAATATTGCATTAAACAATAAAGACGGTTATGAAATAAAGAAGTTTCATGTTGATAACACTCTCTCCTTTATGCATCTAATGGTACATTATAATGATGTACCCATACAAGAATGTACCTAATATATATCTGTTCAGGTCATGAAATTCGTGTATCGTTAAAAACCAACAGTTTTTCTCAACGAGAACCAACACCTACATTCGAATATAAAAAATCCCAAAAGTGTTCCTTGTTGGTCAAGAAATCCCTATTTCGAGCCACTTAGGATGACACCAAATGATATCAAGGAGCAACAAAGCTAATCCTTTAAAAAAACAGTTTCAACGTTCTTAACACAAGAGAAAAACATGTCATCCGGTCAGTGGCGGACATAGTTCAAGTCCAGGGGTGGCACACTGGCACGTGCCACCCCTTTAACCTGTACGTGAAGTGAAATTTTTTGGGATTTTTTTATTTTTACGTAGGATTTTTTGGTTTTTATACGTGTGCTACCCAATGTTCGTGTGATACTCCTTAAGAAAATTTCTAGTTCCGCTCCTGGATCCGGTCGAACGTGTTCAATGTAACCACAGGAATATGTCTAATTTACCACTTAATCTATAGTATCTTTGTAAACAGAGCACATCATACATTAATGTCAGGTTTTGAAGACTCTTACAAGTTGATAATATGGTGCAAGCATTTAGAAATGTGGTGTCTGCTTATGTGTGTGTTACTGTGTGCATACAAGTCTAAAGGCAAATGGAACAAAGGAACAAAACATCCCTAAGCTCTAGTTTCATCCTTTTTTTTCACTTAATTAATTGCCACAATCCCTGTACATCACAAAAGTACAAAAGTGTAAGAACGAAATTTTGAGCTGGAAATTTTGATTTCTGCATATAACTATAAATGCAAAAGTACAAAAGTGTAAGAACGAAACACCTATGAATGATAGAATATACAAAATCAAAAGTACTGCTTCTGTTCACCAATTTCAGGTACATATCATTCTATCAAATGTTGCCTGTTTATTTTATCAAATCGATCGTAAAATCATGATGAAATTTCTTCAGAATATACAGTTAGCTTCAAACATATGCAGGACAGAACGTATCATCGATACACAAATACGTGAATAAACGCATCTATGTGTGTATATATACATATGTACCTTTGATCGAACGGAAGATAAAACTTAGGAGATGATCGTCGTCGTCGTTAGGGTTCCGTTCTCGTTTCACCGGCGATAGTTTGTTGCGGGCGGGAGGGAGCGAGTTAGGTGTAGCATAGATTTGGGGTGACCTTAGTGGACGCGCTGTTGTGATCGTTGGATTAAGATCTAACGGCTGTTAGGGCTTAAGGGAAAATGCCCTCGTAAATTGATGTGCAGAGCTATTGTTCGGACCCAAGCCCGCGAAGCACCGAAGTATGTATCTTACCCGTGTGGGACCAATTATCATTTCTGAATTTGTGTTATTTATCCGAAATGCAAAAGTACAAAACTAGTACATAATGGAGTGCGGGGTGGTGGACTCGTGGCCGGCTACCGTGTGCGGCTACACGGTCGTCACTCGTGTGCAGTCAGGGACGAAACTAAGAAATGTTTTTAGATGGTGTATAAATTTTTTGAAGGAGTCACAATTTTTAGATTCATTAGTTTCATAGAGATATACATAAAAAATTTGGTTCGGATCGGGTTGATAAAATAAGACAAATACGTCACAATAATAAAAAAATATCGTTATTGGAATTTGAATAATATCAATACGATGGTCTTTATGAAATTAAAAAAAAACGTATTAGAATTTGTATAATTGGACAGTTAGTTACTTTTTATTTTATAAATCTTAAATCGCATATCTGTAAGATTTTAAGAAAAAATATAATATAAGAAATGGGGATGATTAATTTTTTTTCCGAATGTAGCATCAATGTTAATGGATTGATGATTAATTTGTAGATTACATTTGGATTAGGCTTATATAGTTAAGTTTGGGCATTAATGTTAGATGGATTGGATAATTAGTTTATAGATTCATTTGAACAAGGCAATTAGGTAGTATACGTTTGGGTATCTAGTTAATAATGTTTTAGTTATTGGGCTTGGATGATGTGAGTTATATTAAATCCAAATTTGAACACAAAAAAAATTATATAATGTATCAAGCAAGACTTGAACTTGGGTCACTCAAGAGAAAGGAACTCACTCAACATAATTTAGAATAACCATTAGGACAAAAGTGTTAATCAGTTAATCTTTTATCCATAACTTATTTAATAACTCCTCATGAAAAAAAAATATACTTGAAAAACCGTACATATAATTTCCACTTCGCGTACGAGGTTGAGGGGGTGCACGTGCACCGCCTGGACCTATACTAATTCCGCCTCAGCGTGCGGTTAGTCCAAACGGTATGTGATGTGTAGATGCGAGATTTTTTAGGGGAAATGGACCATTGAACTCTCATATATTTTTTTAAAATATATACATTATTCTACGAATACTCAAATATAAACCCCAATATTATCACACCCAAAAAACTATTTTCTCTACAAACTCTTTCTACCATATGGATTCAAGAAAACCTTCAAACTTTACCCACGAGAAACTTAGACCGAATGTTGCTTCGAACGAACAAATGTCATCTCAACTCGTTCAATACTAACAGCCAAATCCAGGCCCCTATCAATATCAACATCCTAGTCCATATTATATGGCTCAATCAGCTCCAAACATACCTATTCAAGTGGCATTGGGTCAATTTGTGCTATAACCCAAGTCAAACTCATTTCAACAATCACCATCCAATTTTTTATCAAAACCCATAATTTTATTAACCGCGATGTCAAAAAGAGGCTTTTGATAATGAGGATGAAGAACACATAAAGGTATAAAAAGACGAAGAAGAAGAGTATG
Organism: Deinandra increscens subsp. villosa; assembly: GCA_039602395.1. Taxonomy (NCBI): domain Eukaryota; kingdom Viridiplantae; phylum Streptophyta; class Magnoliopsida; order Asterales; family Asteraceae; genus Deinandra; species Deinandra increscens. The sequence continues at coordinate 1,939,924 of JBCNJP010000021.1, read as the reverse complement.
TACGTTTGAAGGAATTTAAAGACGGTGAACAACAACAAACACTTATGACCGGGATGAAGTGTGTTTGACGAAAGCTTGGGTTCATGTAAGCACTTAGATGTTTAGAGTTTTAGATTCTTGTTATAACAAGATAAGTATTTTATATAATTCTTACTAAATTTTTCATAAAATAAAACAATATAACTTTGTGTATCAAACGGCTCGTAGCGATGCACGGGTATATAGAAACTTGTCTAGTTACGTAATAAATGATTACAATATTGGACACTTGCTATCACCACATTTCTCCTAACAAAACTTTTCCCGCCTAAACCATTACTTGACTTCATTTAATTATCTTTAAAAACCATTATTTTAGATATTTAATTTTCACATCTTCATCTTTATATAGCACTTATTAAATAATCAAAAACATCCTGAATAAAAAGTTATTTAATCATTTAGTGTAATTTAACTCGGTTTTACTATCCAAATGAGGGTTACTATGAAGCTTGTTGCTCGTTTACCTGTCATTTATTGTAATTTGATCCTTCTTATATAAGGAATTCTGATAAAAAAAAGAATATAAATAAATTATCAACTTTATTTTTCAAACGATTCAACCCGTATAATACATGCGTTCTTGATAGTATTACTAGTCAGTGACCCGGGTATATACCCGAGACTGTGACATGAAAAAGAATTATACGAAGTATAACATGACCACAAATGAAAAAGAAAAATTGAATTGATATGAAATATAAAATAAAACTCAATTTAGATAATGAATCAAATCAAATATGGGTCGGATCATGATGACATACCTTCACACAAACCACATAATGTAGCAACCCTCAACCTGCAAAACATCAATCTAAATGTAGAGATTTACCAACTGACATATATAAGAATGATCAGTGAAGTTCTATGCGTTAAAAATACATTTTAGGGTCACCTATTAGAAGTGAATAATTCTTTTAGACAAACTAAAATACTAACATGTATAGAATTTTTGGAGTGATTTATTTGTAAATGATATAAACAATAAAATATGGTGTTGCTTAACAGATCCAAAGCAGAAAAATAAACCTATGATTCTCAACTGTACATACATTATACAAATTGCAATCCACATTTATTTTATGATCCTTGTCATCGACCTTGTTGTTTTTCCTTCATATGATTCCATTTTTAGAACTTTTTGCTACCCTGAAACAAAGTAGAAATGTAAAAAATATAAATACAATTTTGTGTTAATTCCTATAGCAAATTTTGTATGACTAATTTGTATGACTAATTGACTAATTTGTCTTTGTTTGTTTTTTTTTCATGTTGCTGGGCTTATTGGGCTTGCTGCTCCTGTTGCTGGGCTTATTGGGTCGCTGCTGGGCTTGGCTGAAGCGCGTAGGGCTGCAGCTGCTGGAAGTTTAAATAGAAGTTTCTCATCTGTGTTAGGGTTAGATGAGTTTGGAGAGAGTGGCTGGAAAATCGCTTTCGGTTTGTTAGGGTTTTCGTTGTTAATTCTCCGCTTTGTTCTTCGTCTCCTTGATCGATTAGATCTTTGATTCATCTATCAATGAATCGATTCTCTGGATCTATCTAGATCGTTGTTGTTGTTTGATATCTCTGATTGTATTTCTGACATGGTATCAGAGCCTGTGTGCTCTTGATCGGTTTTTTCTCGTCTTCTTCTCCGTTCTTCGGTTAGGGTTTTCTGATCTGTGTCACCGACGACTATCGTCTGGTGACCACCGCCTCGTGTCTCCGACGTTGGTTCGAGCCGCCGTTTCTGTCAGTAGTAATCGGTCTGATTACGGTGTGATTGACTCCGTACGGTACAAAAACCACCTATAGTCACTGGTGCCGACGGCTGTAGTCGTCTTACCGTTGTTAAGATCTTGATCTACTTCTTGAGGAGTTGTCTCTGTGCAAACGTCGAAGGCTCTTGGAGCACTACGTGGAGGAGCACGGGTTGAAGGGACAGTGAAGAACTCCAAGGTGAATTTGGAGTTGCGCTGGTCGTCTCTTCTGTAACCCTAAGTGAAGGTTGCAGGAAACGATCTGGAACCCTAACTTGGGGCTTTATCTCGGTGAGATCTTTCCTTGATTTACGATTACTTGTTGTTGTAGTGTAAATAACAGTGCCGGACTGTTGATACCGGTTGCATGCTGTACAGGGAGAGACATCCCCTGTCTTTGGTGTTTAGATCTGTTAGATTTTTTGTTTGACTGTTAATTGTTGATTGTTGATCTTCTGTCTTGGCCCTGAACTGCCAACTTGATTGGTGTGGAATCCTGGTTATAGGGCAGAAGATCTGTGTTGTGATTGTTTCTTTGTGTGATTTCTGTTTGCTTTGTGTGCTATTATGGCTGATGGTGGTGAGCAACCTGTTCCTGAGACTCTTGTTAGTAAACTAGATGCTAGCAATCCCCTATATCTGCATGCTAGTGATTCAAGCACTTTAACTGTTGTTAGTATTAAACTAAAAGGAACAGAAAATTATACAGTATGGTCTAATGCAATGAAATTAGCTCTTCAAGTTAAAAATAAACTTGGTTTTATTGATGGTTCATGTGAAAAATCCACTGATAATGAAGTTCTTTCTAGACAATGGGATAGATGTAACTCTGTTGTTCTTACTTGGATTTTAAATTCTGTTAGTGAAGAGTTATACTTAGGTCAAGTATATTCTAGTTTGGCTGCTGAGGTCTGGAAAGATTTAAAAGAAACATATGATAAGACTGATGGGTCTGTGTCTGTTCAACTTGTATCAGAAAGATTAATAACTGTACTCAAAATGGTTCTTCTATGTCTGATTATTACCACAAATTGAATATCTTGTGGAAGCAATTTGATCAAATGGTCCAGTTACCAACCTGTACATGTGATGCTCATTCTAAGTTTAATGATTTTAATCATGGTATAAAACTGATGCAGTTTCTAATGGGCCTTGATAGTGTGTACCAACCTGTGAGAACTAGTTTGTTGATTCAAGATCCTCTTCCAACTCTCAAATCTGCTTTTGGAACTTTATGTAGGGAAGAGTCTCATAGGAACTCTAGTGATTTCAAAACTCAACAACAAAATTCTGTTTTTTTCTCTAAGTCAAATCAGTTTTCTGATAATAAAAGAAAATTATCAAGGGGTCCAAATCCTAGTTTAAAATGTACCAAGTGTAACAAGTTGGGACACACTGTTGATAGGTGTTATGAAGTCATAGGATATCCTGCTTGGTTTAGGTCTAGACAAGCAAGTAGTGGAAAATCTAATAATGTGAATGTGGATAAGTCTGAAATTCCTTCTGCTGTGTCTAGTCTTACATCAGAACAGATATCAAAGTTGTTGAGTCTGATAAATGAGAATACTGCTGGTGATTCTAATTGTTCTCACATAGGAGGTATGTATAGGAATTGCATCTCATCTAATGTGCTTATAAAACCTGTTTATAATTTTGTGAGTTCAAATTGTGAACAAAAGGATTTTGGATGGATCATTGATTCAGGGGCAAACCAACATATGTTAATGAATGATAAACATTTGTTAAATGAGATAGATGTGAGCAACTATAATATCACTGTAAAGCATCCTAATGGAACAAATGCTAGGGTAACAAAAATTGGGAATTTGAAGTTAGGTGAAGAAATTATTCTAACTGATGTTTTTATAGTCCCTGAATACTCTGTGAATCTCCTATCTGTTCATAAACTTGCAAAAGATAATAAACTTAGGGTTATATTTGATGAACATAAGTGTTATGTTCAGGATTGGTTGGGCAAGAAAAACCTGGTGACTGGTAGTCAAGTTGATGGTCTGTATTTTTGTGGTGACACTTCTGATTGTGCTAAGGTGTGTTATAGTAGTGTTTTGTCTTTGAATTTATGGCATGCTAGGCTGGGACATCCTTCTGAGCAAGTATTAAATGTCTTAAAAGATAGTTTGAAATTGAAAGTTATAAAATCTGATTTACCATGTGAAGTTTGTCATAAAGCTAAACAACATAGAAATCCATTTCCTTTAAGTGAACATGTATCCAAACATCTAGGTGAATTGATACATCTTGATGTATGGGGACCGTATAGAGTCTCTAGTACAGAAGGATTCAAATATTTTTTAACTATTGTTGATGATTATAGTAGGGCTGTTTGGATATATCTTTTGAAAGGAAAAGAAGAAGTGTTTGAAAATATTGAAGCTTTTGTGTATTTTTTAAGAAATCAGTTTAAACAGAGTGTTAAAACCTTTAGAAGTGATAATGGTACTGAGTTTACTAATAATAATATGAAGGTTTTTTGTAAAACAATGGGAATAAATCATCAAACTTCTTGTGCTTACACTCCACAACAAAATGGTGTTGTGGAGAGGAAGCATAGACACTTGCTGAATGTGTCTAGAGCCTTAATGTTTCAAAGTGGTTTACCATTAAGAATGTGGACTGAGTGTGTCTTAACTGCCTCTTATCTTATAAACAGGACTCCTTCTTCAGTGTTAAATGGTAGATCTCCTTATGAAATGGTGTATGGATTTAAACCCTCTCTTAACCATCTTAGAGTTTTTGGTTGTTTATGTTTTAGCACAATTTTAAATGAAAAAGATAAGTTTTCTAGTCATGCTGACAAGTGTGTTTTGTTGGGATATTCCAACCAAAAAAAGGGTTATAAACTTTGGAATCTTGAAAAAAATAAAGTTGTGTTTTCAAGGGATGTGAAATTTTATGAAGATTTGTTTCCTTTCAAACATGATAAGAATGATGACTATACTTGAGTCTAGTGCTAAAACAGAATGCAACAACTTAATTTTTTTTGATTTCTTTGACAACCAAGACTCTAAGTGATGGTAAAATTCCCAATGATGAAGGGAGGGTAGATTCTGAAACGTCTAGTGGTGATTCTCAAGTATATTCTGGTTCTGAATTCGCTAAGCAGAATGCTTCGGGTGGTAGAGAATCAGACCCTATCTGTGAGGATCCTAGTCGTATTCGTGATAAAACACCAGTTCCATCTGAGGGTACTTTAAATTCTGAAAGTTGTCCTACATCTTCAAGGAGATCCACCAGAAACTCTGTTATGCCTGTTAAACTCAAAGATTTTGTTTTAGATGGTAAGGTTAAATATGGTTTTGAGAAAGTTGTTAATTACTCAAAGTTGTCTGCTGATGTTAGGTGCTATGCTGTAGGTTTAAATAACCATGTTGAACCTAGAAATTATAGGGAAGCTTCCACTGATCCTCAGTGGGTGAAAGCTATGAATGATGAAATGGAATCACTTCATAGAAACAATACTTGGGTTTTAGTTGATCTTCCTAAAGGTAGAAAGACTGTAGGTTGTAAGTGGGTGTTTAAAGTTAAGTATAAGTCTAATGGGGAGGTTGAAAGGTATAAAGCAAGATTAGTTGCTAAAGGATATTCTCAAAAAGAGGGTATAGATTTTGAAGAGACGTTTGCACCAGTAGTGAAAATGGTAACTATTAGGTGTGTACTTGCTTTAGCTACTAATTTTGATTGGCCTTTAGCTCAACTTGATATAAATAATGCTTTTCTTTATGGATACCTAAATGAGGATGTCTATATGTCTTTGCCTGAAGGTTACTATTCTGAAAATGAAACTAAAGTGTGCAAATTAGTGAAGTCATTATATGGTTTAAAACAAGCTCCTCGTATGTGGAATGAGAGGCTTGTTGCTGTGTTAATTAAAGGTGGCTTTGTTCAAAGTTTGTGTGATTATTCTTTGTTTGTAAAAAAGCTGGATTCTTCAATTGTCATTCTTGGTTGTATATGTAGATGACATTATTATAACTGGAAATGATATTTCTGAAATTAATAATGTTAAGCAGGTTCTTCAACAAGAATTTAGAATAAAAGATTTAGGTGAACTAAAATATTTCTTAGGGATTGAAGTGATTAAATCTGATAAAGGTCTTGTGTCTTACTCAAAGGAAGTATTGTATGGAATTGCTTGCTGAGTTTGGATTATCTGGTGCAAAACCGGTTAATACACCAATTGAGCAAAATTATGTTCTTGTGACTAGTCTTAAAAATGAATCAGATTGCTCTGTTAATGTTACTGAATTTCAAAAATTGATTGGCAAATTGATTTACTTGTCTCATACTAGACCTGATATTAGTTACTCGGTGCAATATTTGAGTCAATATATGCATAAACCTAAGTAAATTTCATCTAAGTGTTGCTCTAAGATTGTTAAGATATTTGAAAAAGAATCCTGGGCAGGGTATTTTGTTCAAAAAAAGTGAAAAATTAAACTTACAAGTGTACTCGGATTCTGATTGGGCTAAATGTATTGAAACTAGGAGATCTGTCACAGGTTTTTGTGTTTTCTTTGGAAATTGTCTTGTATCTTGGAAAAGTAAAAAACAAAATACTGTGTCGAGATCATCTGCAGAAGCAGAGTATAGAGCTATGTGCTCTGCTACATGTGAAGCTATATGGTTGGATAATTTGTTAAGAGAATTAAATGTTTTTGTTGATAAACCTGTGCCTTTGTTTTGTGACAATAATGCTGCAATTTCTATTGCAGCGAATCCAGTTTTTCATGATAAAACGAAACATTTTGAAATTGATTTATATTTTTTGAGAGAGAAAATTTCTAGAGGGTTTATAAAAACTTGTTCTATTTCTTCTGAAAACCAGCTGGCTGATATGTTTACAAAGGGTTTACTTGTAAACTTGCATGCTGAGATGTGTAAAAAATTAAATTTGTTTGATGAATTTGCTATTTGAATTAAGGGGGGGTGTAAAAAATATAAATACAATTTTGTGTTAATTCCTATAGCAAATTTTGTATGACTAATTTGTATGACTAATTGACTAATTTGTCTTTGTTTGTTTTTTTTTCATGTATGCTGGGCTTATTGGGCTTGCTGCTCCTGTTGCTGGGCTTATTGGGTCGCTGCTGGGCTTGGCTGAAGCGCGTAGGGCTGCAGCTGCTGGAAGTTTAAATAGAAGCTTCTCATCTGTGTTAAGGTTAGATGAGTTGGAGAGAGTGGCTGGAAAATCGCTTTCGGTTGTTAGGGTTTTCGCTGTTGATACTCCGTTTGTTCTTCGTCTCCTTGATCGATTAGATCTTTGATTCATCTATCAATGAATCGATTCTCTGGATCTATCTAGATCGTTGTTGTTGTTTGATATCTCTGATTGTATTTCTGACAAGAAATGTATAATGTATTTCAGCCATTGTATATTATCGAACAAATTGACAATAAACCAGAACCCTTATAAATATTTAATGAAAAACTAAATTCAATCAGATTCTAAGTTTATAAAAAAATAATGTTCTTCCCACTACATTACACATATTAGCATTACACAGATTGTAGAAAGAAGCTACCTGAAGTATAACTTTTATACCTCCAGTGGATCTCTCTTAAATACCCAAAAGGACTAATTTACCGAACTCGGAAACATTGTTGGAAGCTTTAGATGCTACAGGTAAAGTTAGAAGCTTTAGACATGCTCAGACTTTGTAATCAGTGGCGTACCTAGGTAGTTGGGTACGGGTTCGCCCGACACCCATGAATTTTTTCCGCGGTGTGTTAATTTTCCGATTTTTTACGAACCGAACCCCAAGAAATTTTATGACCGAACCCCATAGAATTTTTACACCGACCCACAACTTAAAAAAAAATAAGTTTTTTTTAATCACTAATAATTAATAATAATAAACTAAAAAATCTATAAAAAAGCTAGAAAAAAGCCCAAATCATTATTAACACAAACCCAACCAGGTTCAAGCCCAAAAAAACTTTGAGAAAGCCCAACTAGGTTCAAGCCGCCACTGACCGGAATCAAGCCGCCAGTGACCGGAAATCCGGAATTTGCGATCGACGCTTCGTGATTTCGCCGGAATCAAGCCTCGTCAGTCGCCAGAATCAAGTTACTCGGTTAGCCACAAGCCACCGACCCGACCCGACCCGAACCGAATCGGTCTAAAAAATTATTTGCATATAGGGTGGACGATAAAAAAACAAAAAAAAAATTGTATATAGGGTGGACGATCAAAAAAATTTATACGCCGAAAATTTCCGAACCCCATAAAAAAAATTTCTGGGTTCGCCACTGTTTGTAATAATGATGAAATGGCCAAACTTAAATATTCATTAAGCCACAAAAACTTATAAATGCTCAAGAAGCACAAAACATTTAATCTCTTCGTAAGATATATGATTGACTTAGCATTCCAAATTTATGCAAAAAAACTTCATTTTTAGATATTTTAGTATACCAATATTGTTAACCAATTGAAAAAGTAGATCATAGAGAATACGCCTTGGGATGGTAATGGTACATAAGTAGGTAGTGCTTATCATCAAGCATAAAATTGACTGCAATTGACTGTTACATACAAAAATATATCTTTATATTATTTATCCTCAAAAGGGAATTATAGTTGTGATAGTTATGCACATTATGCAACTACTTTACTGACCTTAATCCAAGAACTGAAATAGAAGTCCTAAGCTTCTTCTTGCTGATAATTAACAGATCTACAAATCAAAAAACAAAAAAATATAAATTACTATTAATATTGATGAAAGACGCATTACAAAGCTTGGGTCATAATCCATTATAAATTCCATCAAATAAGAATGCATTTTGAGATGTAATTTATAGTTTTCAAGACATGTGTGAAGCTCAAATCAAAAGTGTAAAACTAAATTGGCTAAATAATATTAAAACCAAATAGATTCAAAAGGAGAACAACAAACTTAATTTTGGAACAAATACGATCAAGCCCCTTTCACATTAGTTCGTCTCGTTTACAAGGCTACCTATGACAGGGAGATATATGGCAGAAAAGTTGATCTGAAAAAAATCTAATTTAGAACTGTTTAACTGAATATGTGAATAGGTCAACGTAGTTGGTAGGTTACCTTTAAATGTTCATCTTCTCCAAAAGCAAAATAATCCCTAGCAATTTCAACAACAACTGGATCTAATACTTCCAAATACATAAAATCAGTGAAAGGTAAGAACAAATAAAAAATCCTTCCTTGCGATTAACCGGGGAGTTGGTGGAACGGCGAGCGACGACAGAGATTATCAAAAACCCTAATCCGCGAGCGACAAAAATTATGAACGTAATCTGATTTCAATGTTAAATATGTTTAAAATCAATTTTCGGATCGTGAAAACTAAAAAAAGATCGTCATTCTTGCCTATAATTCCTCTGATGCCTCTAGCGGAGGTTTGTAGAGGAAAAGACGGAGTGTAGCTGCGGAGTAGAGAAGCACGATGAAGGGGGGATACTAGGTTTAGAATGACGATTCTTTACAACAATAGGGTTATATATGTCGGGTTTTAAAAAAAACTGGATAGTCTAAATGGGTCACAGGATCCGCGAGAAGTTTATCGTTTTTGTTGACATTTTTTATTGTAAATTCTAAGAAATTGACACATAGGCATTTGCTTAGGTGACTTCATTTTAACAAAACACTAATCCTAGGTGGCATACTTAAAAATATGCCACCTGTACCATAAAAACTTGTGTTTAATTAATATGTATATAGATATAGATAGATTTTTCTAAAATTTCGTATAGAAGCAATAAACTATAATTTATCCAAGTGATCCGGGTTCGGGTTCGGTTCCATGACGCGTTATGAGGCGAATTCGGATGATACCAAATTCAGGAAAAGTAAAAAAGCTGTGGCTCCCTGGTTCGGTTTAAGACGGAGGAGAGAGAAACAACGAGAACGACAGAGAGAGAACAAGGCAACGACGGAGATTACGTTCGAAATTGCAAAACCTAATCGATCCAAAAAGCAGACCAGAACACCGAAGTTACAAAACCCTAACAATTCATCACATCGCTGTTTTCGCCTTTTCCCCATTTCGATCGAACCCTAACGGTGGTAAGTCAACCGATCCATTTCTGCATTTTTTTGACACATTAATGGCGTTCGCACGTATTTCTGAATGAATTTGACAACAATTCGAAGATGTGTATGCGTTTAATTGGCCAATTGTGGGATTTTGTGTTGTAATGTTAGAGAATATCGAAATTTGATTTCTGTTAGATGTGGATTTGGCAAACCGTATTTAGAAATGTTTGGTGATAGGTATGTTCAATGAATTTGACTTTGATAGCGTTTTGACCGCCGTGAAATGCAATTTGTGTTCAACATAGGTTTTTATAGGATGTTGAAGTTTGGAGGAAATAGGGCGTTTCACCTGAAAGCTACAATGTTAAATTAGTAATGGCAGTAGGTTAATTTGTGTTGCCAACAACCTTCACTAATGCGTTTGTTGCTCTTTCAATTTTAGAAATGACAGTTTGTTGTTTAATTTCACTGGACTTTGTTCAAACGGGCAGCCAGGCAGGTATTAAAGCTGCTAACTGCTGGTTATTCAACATGTTATTAAATTTATGCAACGACCTTCGGTCAGTGATGATAAAGCTTGAGATGTCATCATATGATATTTATCTCTTGTTGACAGCTTTTTGTATCCAATAACTGCACCTTCCCCTTGAAGAGAGAAAATCCTGACACATGTTTGTATTTCGTAAAACCATGTGACTTTCCTGCTATGTGTTCGTTGATTTTGATTTTAGTACTTAATCTTTGTCCTGTCTTTGGATCACAGGGTTTCATGTTAACTGCATGCAGTAGTCTGTCGTTTGCCATCAATGCGATTACTTGCCGTTTTGTTCTTTTTGTTTAAGATTCAATGCCATTGTATATATTTTGGAAAGCATATCTTGTCCTTCTAACAACCTTTACGGCTTTACAAAGCTAGTTAAAGATTAATTGGACCCTAGAAACTAGATTTGGTACTTCTTAATAGGATCCTTGAACCGTAACATGAGTTGAACACTGACTTTTTGAAACTTGCTCAGTCAAACTGCATCCTGTTATTGGATCCAGGGACCTAGATCCCTCCTCTTGCAAATGAAAAGGATGGATATTCTGCTTCAAGGAAAACCTCAATAATATGTATTAATGTATATAAATGTACTTTGTCCTGTTGAGACGCATTTGTCCACTATGTACTCAACACTTCCATTTATTGATCCATCCGTACATAATTCGGTATGTGTTATTGCTTGACTGAAATTGTGTCTGTACCATTAAGTGGTTGCTGTTTTGTTCTGTCTACCTGTTAGACAACTTCTTGTGTGATGCTTGTACATTCGAAGAGGCTAGCATGGATGATTTTTTTTCTTTTTCTAAGATACAATACAAAATAATATGTACTTACATATTTTCTCTCTTCGGCATGATTAATTTTTTTTTTTTGGGGGGTGGAGAAATCCTATGACCCTAGCATACATGGATATGTGATCTTCATTTATAAGAAGAAATTGCATGCAGTTATTGTAAACAGTCTTAAAGTTCCATTGGTATATAATGAGACTGATATACAATAAGAAAGTTTAATATATTTTTTCTGTAGTTATTATGATCATATGATGTTGTGCATAATATGTCTTCTTTTAGTGAGTCTTGTTGGTTTATATCTTTCCATATGTGATCAGGGGTTTTTAGTACCTATCTTGGTTTATATCTTTCCATATGTTGTCAGGGGTTCTAGTAGTAGTCTAGTACTACCTCATTTTCATCAACCTAAAAAAGTTAAATCATTTAAGGGTTTAGTTTGTAGTTTCATTTGGTTTTATATTCTGAGGTTATTAAATGCTGTTTTTAAATTTTTAATGGTAATTTGACTAACACGGTTTTTATTTTTAATGTTAGAAAGCTGGAAATCAAAATGTCTCCTGCATCTAAGTTAAAGTCAAAGGACAAGAGGGCTGCTAACAAGGACCCACAGAAGTCTTCAATCAAACCCACACCAAATGCTAATACAGGTGTTCCTGCCAGTGGTTACAATCCACTTTTGGGAACTTTCCATACACTCGATACCACATCTGTGTCTACTTCTCCAACTGTTCACTCAAATGGGCTTTCTCGTAATTTTGATGATCCTGAGGACCATAACGGGAGTTCTGTTACGGGGGTTGAATATGATTCATTGTCCAACAATGGTAGTTGGTCGGGTGAATCTGAAGATCACAAAGACAGGATTTCTCAATCCACCCGCCATGACACCATTCCGGGGGTTGATAATGATAAACGTGAAAAAATCCGTCAAAAAAACGAGAAAAAACATCAACGCCAAAAAGAAAGACGAGCTCAAGAACTCCATGAAAGATGTAGTGGTTATTTAATGTCAAGAAAATTAGAATCACTTGCTCAACAGCTTGTGGCAATGGGATTTTCTTCAGAGCGTGCAACTATGGCTCTTATATTGAATGAAGGTAGAGTTGAACAGTCAGTTGCATGGTTGTTTGAAGGCGGTGAAGATTCAAACAACCACCAAGAGCATAATAACATTAATGGTGGCGATAATTTGAAAATTGATATATCAGAAGAGCTTGCTCAAATTGCTGAAATGGAAATAAAGTTCAAATGCTCAAAACAAGAGGTTGAACGTGCTATTGTTGCTTGTGAAGGTGATCTTGACCAGGCGGCAGAAACCTTAAAAGTCCAGAAACAGGAACAAACTCCTGCTGCCCCTCCAAAGCTTGAAGAAGCCAGTTGCTTTTCAACTCTTGGTAATTGGTAAGCTTTCACCGACCTTGAGACCAATACCAAAATCTATACCTATACAGCAGAAACCTGATGACAAAGATTCCAATTACAACTACACAAAATCGGTTGTTACCATAGGGCCCACATCAACAGACCCCGGGATCAAAAGTGTGCAATTGCTAAAGAAAACTCCACAGAGTTCGGACTGGACAAAACAGCAACAAGTTGGTACTCCTTCTCTAGAGAAGAGGTGGCCCCAGGCGGTAGGTGGGTCAAACTCAAACCCATCTGTCTCTTTTTCTTTATCTTCTCAGTTGCAGGCAGCACTTCCAGCAGCAGCTAAAATTGAGCCCCGATATGTAAATCTTGGGACTGAATTAAAGAACCTCCAGTTAGGGTCAGTGCGGGAACCGGTTATCGTGATGCAGCGGCCCAAATCAAAGAACTCAACATCGAGTATAAGTTCGTCTTCATCAGCATCTGTTTCTGACTGGCAGCCGAATGTTGTTGATCCTGTAATGAATATGAACTCAAACGGGTTTTCACACATGCCTACTACCACTAGAAGCTTTAACAGTTCAAGCTTCGGGGGTTCCGTTAATAATTCCCAGTCGTATGACCAGTTCCATTATCAGCAACAGCAGCATCAGACACTTCCTCAGCAGCACTATGCATCAAGTAGTAGCTCGTTTGACCATTTTAGTCAACAGGGTTCCACGAACCATTTCAACAACGGTGGTATGTGGAACAGAACAGTGGGTACCAACACCACTCCTACTCTAGCAGCAGCTTCCTCTCTGGGCCTTTTCTCCGGGTTGGGCTCAAACGGGTCGTCCGGGCCATCATCTCCTGTAGACTGGAACGCCTGTGACTCATTGCAGTTGGATTACACAAACATAGACTGGAGTCTAGACCGGTTTCATCTTCCACCTAGTAGCCCATCAACACACAACGGTATGTGGATGGGTTTAGGACAGGGTAGAGTTAAGACCACCATGAGACCGCCAGGGGGTATACTATCGAATGGGAGTAATAGGCTTTTGATGGGCTTGCATCCAGATGGGGTAGGGCCGGTGGGTTCTGAAGCATCTGCAGGTGGTTCTCGCGAATGGACTTCGGCTTTTGAAGAGAAAGAGTTGTTCAGCTTCCCCAGACAGTTTGTTTCTTCCCCTTCTCTTTAGTTAAGGAAAAAAAAAACATGATGAACAAATAATTCAGATTATAGGGGATTGAAAAACAATAAGAAAACAGAACTTTAAAACATGTGTTGGGATTTAATGTTTTTCTTGGTTTTCTCAATTATGCGTGCTGCCTTGCTTATATGTGTTTTATTTAGATTTTGAGAGCCGAAATTATCGAAAGTGAATGTTGCTATAATGACCACTACATCATGAATCAAAGGTTGTACATATCTCAGATCCATTTTTTTTAACCATTAACTCACACGTCCGCTAATACTACTTTTAAGAAAGGTATCCCTCTACAGACGGTTAAATGTTACAACAATGGTTCAGTGGCTGAACCTTTGAGGCCGGGTTCCAATCGGTTCTTTTAGCTCCAAGCTTGAATCTAACCATAAACATTAAAGAGAGACTCGTAAGAAGGTGGTTGAGGCTTGAGCTCGAAGAAAAATCTTTCTGTAGTCAACTTATCGTCATGATTCATGAATGTATACACCACGTATATGTAAATAACCGATATATCAGTCCTCAACAGTTAATCTTCATGGTCAGGATGAGTTTTACAATAAAAAGGTTGCAGGTTAGATTATGCAAGTTGTAAATGTGGTGTATTTATCCTAGAAAATTTAAGAATTGTTAAAAAAATAAATATCATTATGATTTAACTAAAAGCTAAAAAGTATTGTTCAGTTGTATAATAAGTGGGAGAGTTGGTTTATCTCTAACATATAGTAGTTAGCTATTGTTTGATGAAGTGGAGATATCATGTCTAATTTTTAGGTGTTATCAATTTTGTTTAAGAAACATGTCAACCTGCTTATGTGTGTACCAAATTACACTTTATTTGTCTTGCATAATCAGTTATTAGAAGAATAAGCTAGTTAAAAAACAATGATTATGAATTTTCTTGTATCCTTCTTTTTTGAGCATCTCATCACTCTACGATGATAACGGAATAATTACAATCATCGTAAGTGTCATATAAGAAGAGGTGAGGAAAACCTTTATGAAGAGGACGAGGACCAAAGCGACTCGGACAACTTACTTATTAAGATGTGAATGTGCTTCGGAGAGAAGGGGGTTAGTGGGTAACAAAGTTATTAAACGTCATAAGTTTATACAGAGTAAACAAAAAAACCCGACACATTATCAGTAACTTATAAAAAATCGTATTTTCACAAAGCTAAAACAAAAATTGAAAATTAAGTGGCTTTTTAGATACAAGAAAAATTATAGTTAATTAGAATAACTAGACAACATGTAAAAAAACACCATGACGTATGATTTAGGAATACTCACCATTAAACAAACAAAAATGAACAAATGTATGTTTACATTTTATTTCGATATTTATGTATGTGACTATACTATATGGTTGGCATGCCTAATTGAATTGACAATACATATCTCATAAAAGTATTCAATCGCTACAAAAGCATATCATCCAAGCTAATCATAAGACAAAGACCTCACAGATGACTCTCCACAAGACCAGGTCCTTACTCTGACACACAACGTTACGTAAATGAACGCTAAACCCTCCTACCGGCCCATAGAACATATCAATCCTTCAAAGTTTGAGAAAACCTAATAGATGATGAATTGACAATACATATAATGATATAAAGGTAGATGGAGATGTATTTATTAGTTTGTTACTATTTAAATATTTAATTAGTATAGTGTAGAATTAATCATCTATGAGTTACTATTTAATTAATTTTTTTAGTTAAAAAAAAAACCCAAATTTAGTTGAGGGGATAAAGTATATGTCCACACGTGTACAATGATTTGGACGGAGTCCTGTACACTTCGCGAGTGGATTGGGGCTCACGAAGTCACGATCGAGAAATTCCCGAGAAATCCGGACCTTTTCACCGTTTTATATTTCATTCGCATTTTCCTTCAGTTTTACGATTCTAGGGTTTCTTTTTCATAGAGAATTTTCGAGGTAGAAAATTTTAGTTAGGTTTTTTTAGGATTTGATTGATTTTAGGAACTTCAAACGCCATGAGGAAGAAACTGGATACGCGTTTCCCAGCGGTGAGTCCCTCTATCACTTCTCTTTCGTGTAATTTTGTTTGTGAATCCCAATTTCATGTCCTGGAGTTGGAATTCGCGTAAATTTAGGTTTAAATTCGAACTAGACGATGTTAATTTTGATTCCTACCTTCATATGTGTGTGTTTTTCAGAAGATTTTCGTTTGAATTTATGCAAAACTTTGAGCAATCCCAATCCATGCATGTGAGGCAGTTAATTTGCGTGAACGTCGTTCTGTTCATGAATCATGTTTCACGTTTCATTCTATTGTGCTAACGAGAATCATTGTTGTTTGGATATGCCAGCATAGTTTGAAACATCTGTTTCTTTCTCATCTCATGAATTTTTATCATTGTCAAAACATGATGTAAATTGTAACCTGCTCATCTTAATGCTTCTAGAATTTGACTCAACATTATCGGCTGATTATTGTGTTTTTTGTTGTGGCTTTTGGTTATATAGGTTTCTAACTTTCTATAATGATGTTTGAAAAATGTTGAATGTAATTTATATATGTCATGATTTAGAACACTGTTCACCAGCGGCCAGAACACATGCTGCGTTTATCTGCGTTTAAAACACACATTGCGTTTATATGTGTTGGGAATTGGGATATTCCCATTTTTGGATGTTTCAGATTAGTTTTAGCTATTTCTACATGTTCAGACCTGAATTTGGCCGGAATTTGTAGATTTTGGCCGGATTCTTGCCGGAGCATCTGGATGCACGCAAGGCGGTTTCCCTGTGCCTCGCCTTTCGCCTAGGTTTTTGACAACTATGGTTTTTGCCACATAAACCAAATGTGAATATGGTGGATAGATAGAAGTTCTTTGAGTTAGTTTTTTATGTGTTCTAGAATTTTAATTTGGTTTTGCCCTTAACTTGCGTATTATAATATACTCTTCATCTTTCCCAATATGTTCATTTCTCATTATTTGTTAGATGCCACACATATGTTGTATTATTTTCATTATTTCCGTTCCTTAAATAGGCTCGAATTAAAAAGATAATGCAAGCTGATGAGGATGTTGGGAAGATTGCAATGGCTGTCCCTCTTCTTGTATGTAAGTAACAGTTCTTCAACTACAGTTTGGGTGGTTAATTGTTTTGACCTTCGGAGTGAAGCAGATTATACCACAGCTCCAAAATTATAATTCATTATCAACTATTTCAAAAATCGATAGCCACATTACAGCGTAGACAAAACTCCACAAAAAGCAACAAGAAATTGTTGTGACCTGTGAATGTAAGAGTGAGTATGTAACAGTTTTTTTAATTTTACATGATCAATGCAGCTAAAGCTCTCGAACTATTTCTACAAGATCTCTGTGACCGGACATATGAAGTCACTCTTCAAAGGGGAGCAAAGACTTTGAATTCTATACACTTGTAAGTACGCTGCACCTGGTCCCACATTAAGTGGTCATATATGTAAATTTACGCTGATTTAACATGCAATTTTTTCCCTCTGATTTCCAGAAAGCAATGTGTTCAGAGCTTTAATGTGTTTGACTTCCTAAGAGATATTGTTGGTAAGGTTCCTGATCTAGGTGGTTCTGATGCTGCAGCAGGGGAGGACAGATCTGCAACTAAACGAAGGTTAGCACAATGTTAATTTAACAAATTCATAGTTTTCAACCTAAAAACTTGACTTTTGTGTAAGCAGGAAAGTTGCTGATGGTGACCATAATGAGGGTGATGAAGTTGAAGACTCAAAAAGGGATAAGCAGGTAAGATTTTATCAATGATTGATTGGCTGGCAAATGGATTACTCTTTTATAACTCTAGCGTAAACTAATGGGTCCCATTTATCTAGTATGAAGTGGAAATGTCATTGGGGCGTCTCATTAAAATGAAGATGTTACGCCTCTTTATCAGAGCTTTCTTTATCTCATGATCTTGTCCGAAATTTGTTTCTTTTATCATGCAGTTTTACTAATAAATTTGTTTCTTTTATAAGTTCTTTAGATCAATCATTTTGATTAGCTACTACCATATCCTGACATTTTGGTTTATCATCTTTTTGTACCCGTCTCAACACATTTACTTATAAATCAATCATCTGGAATACTTTTTATCTCAAATGGGTCAAACAGGTGAACATAAGAATAACTTAAAAGGAAACAGGTCACATTGTCGAAAGTCGTCCAAAGTGGATTTTTCATGCATGAGACCTGCTTAATCTTTCACTCTTGGACTAGTTTTTTATTTTTTTATTTTCATATTGGACACACAGGTTGGTTTTTATCAGCTTTTTGTGTTTTCTATAAAAGCGTTTTGGGCCAACTTGATCAGTTTAGAACACACAAAAGTTATATGTTCTCGCACATGCCTGTTTGAGTGTTTGGTCTGTTACACAGCCTGCCTACCCTGCTGAATTTATCACAACTATATGAATGAAAGACAATACTTTTACCTAATTATCATCTCTTTTGCAGCCAGAAATTTTTCTTGCAAATGGAATTGGTAGTAGAGGAAGAGGAAGGGGTCGGGGCAGGGGTCGTGGTAGAATTAGTCGGGCAGAAAAAGAAGCAAACTCATCGGTTTTTAATTACGATAAACAGGAAGTAAATCCCGATATCACCAGCGAATCAAAACCAAAATTAACCCTTGATTCAAGAGAAGCTGCGGATTTGAAAGAGAATCACAATTTAGCCGTTAAGAAGACTGAAGATACAGTCAAAGTTAGGAACTTTGACCTCAACCTAGACTTGGACGAGAATGGAAACTCACCCGTTCTTCCAGCAGGCTCACCGCTAAAAGGGGCTGTTGAAATGAAGCCCGAGGAGTATCCAGGTTGGTCAATGGCAGATGTGGAGAATATGGCCATTGACCCGGTCAAACTTGCTAACATAAACAGCAGGTTAGATGTAGATGAGGAAGATTATGATGAAGGATGAATATGCCTTTTTGGTGTTGAGTCCTCGTACAGTTTGGTTCGAAAGATTGACATTGTAGATGCTGACTAATGTAGGCAGACATGTAATCTAGGAAACAAGGGGAAGTTGGCAGTGGCAAATCTTTCCTTTTTATTTTTTTTCTTCTTTTGTGGAGCCCGTTTATGTTGTTGGACTCGGTTGCAATTGCAAATGTAAATACTAGGTTAATCTTTTTCCTAGATTTATTGATTTAAAAAAAAAAAAAGCCTAAGAGCATCTCATCAGGATCATCTAGATCCTTATTTACACCCTATCTCTAAATTTTAGCACAAGTTTTTTGTATTTGTATTGTTTGTCAGGATCCCCAAAATGGAGATGAGGTTTACAACAGATGCAAGTGATTTCCTATACATGGGGATTCACTGTTCATCCCCAAATACATCTGCATCTCTTTCTTCCCAGCGACCCTTCCCTCGCAAAGCAGCAACAAAGTGCTCTGTGAAGTTGCTCCTCCCCTTTTCGACCAAATATCTATTTGATCGGTGTCCTTGGAGAAAGTATCAGATGAAGAGCATGGAGAATCAGGTGAAGAATTTACTTCTGAAGCAGGCAATGAGGATGAGTGGACGAGCAGCGGTGACTCAAGAACAGATGATGAAGATGTTGAGACCCAGGTTGCAGAAGCCCTAAAGAAGCCTGTTCCTGGAAATTTTGAAGATTTCGCAAAGGTATTCCGGTAAAAAAGCATTTCATTCTAAAATTTTGAGGTTCTCAATGTTCCAACAATAATGGTCGTTAAGCAGCCATTGTTGTAGTTATGTTGAGCGTTTGGTGTCTGTCAAAGTGACCGTGTGATTCTAAATAATCAGTTGGGATGAAACAGGTGGTATAAAATTATAAATAGTGTTTGCCTGATTAGGTTAAAACAAGGGGGAAGTTTAGTTCACTCTTAAATTTATATTAGTTGTAGCTCATATGAATCAGAAGTATGTTTATCATACATTAGAAACTGATTTTTGGAACTTCGGTTAAGCACCAGTTTAAATTCCCAATAGTTGGTCAGATCTAGTATGGATTGTATATGGACGGTAGTTGGAGCCGGTGGCTCTCCTAGGGTTCCCTTATCGGGGATCGTTAGAGCATTGAGAGGACCTTTCCCTACTACGAGAGGACCGGGAAGTTAGCACGCACCTCTGGTAATACTTTTTTTTTAATCCTTACTTGATGTGTAATGTAACATAGTAATTATCATTTTCAATTGGGGGAGATGGCTGAGTGGACGAAAGTGGCGAATTGCTAATCTGGAAATTGTCTTCTTTGAAGTTACTTTGAGGTTATAGAGTTTGTTAGATTATGATGGAATTAGAGGTGGTAAAGCTTGGTAAGTTTATATTTGCAATTTTTATTTATTTTAATATTTTAGATTGTAGGTGTTGAAGATGGAATTAGTTGTGTCAAAGTATGTTGGACCTTCTGTCCCTATGGAAGAAGATGGCAGGTGGGTTTTGGTCTTCACCTGTCATTAGTAGTTTCATGTTTCAACCTCAAAAATATTTGATTAGTACTCATAAATTAGATTATAAAGATACGTTTGAAATCTATTATTAAACGAAAATAATAATAAGCCAAATAGGTTCACCCTTGTAGCATTTAGAGTAGGTTCGTCATTCTTAAATTGATCGCTAAATTTTATTTATTTTTTGAAACCCAAGAGCAGCACACTCCCACTAGAGTATGTATATATGATCTCGAGAAAATATAAAGAATAGAAATGAAAAATGATTAAATTTTAGAGATAAATTTATTTTTAGTTAAATTATAAAAATACGGACCGAGAAGCTAGCATGAATACTCTTAAATTATAAGAACGAGGCGATTCGATAAAAAAAACGTTTTGATATTTGTGACTTACCTTCAAACCCATTGTGTTTTGTATGGGAAACGACATTTGTAGAATTGAAATATTATATGGACACTCGATAACAATTTCTAAAGGAGCTCTTTCTAGCATTTGTATAATTGATTATGGGATGGCCTATCCCTACACTATCACCTTATAATCTCACACCGTCTATACTCTATAGACGGTCATGTTATGTTGTATCGCATGACCTTTTGACTTTATAAACTGACTTTTTAGAACTTTTCAAACATTGCCCAATGATGTTTGACTTTTTCAAAGTTTGAAAAAAAAAACAAAGTCAAACGGCAGTTTGAATGAGTGTGATATTAAAAAAGTAATGGTGCATTGGTGTGAGAATAGGAACACCCTTGATTAACCGTATAGTGGATAAAAACCTAAACTTGTTTCTAGCAATTGCGCATAATGTTAAGTGAATCATAACTCGAAACAAAACCATCACATAATCAAAGGTGTAGGTAAAAAACTATTTAACAGCAGAATCTCTAGAGTAACATTCATCAAAGATATACCAATAAAGTGTAAACCTCAAGATGCAGGAAACAACTATTGGATCATTTGCCCATTGAAGAATTGAAACTCTATTAACTCACCATATCTTGTCTTGTTTCAATGTAACACCTAATTTGATTCAACTGCAATGTTTCTGAGCAAGGTACAAAATGCATACCTTAACTGCAAAGTAAGATGTAGAAACAATTCTTCAAAAT
This sequence comes from Deinandra increscens subsp. villosa, assembly GCA_039602395.1. NCBI lineage: Eukaryota > Viridiplantae > Streptophyta > Magnoliopsida > Asterales > Asteraceae > Deinandra > Deinandra increscens. The sequence continues at coordinate 1,918,668 of JBCNJP010000021.1, read as the reverse complement.
AACATCTGCCATGACTTGTTCTGCTCATTTGTAAAGGCATGATGCTCTCAACATAACACTTGATGTTATTAAATGTCACCGTTTCTGAACACAAAAATTGATCATCGAGAGTAAACTGTAACGATTTAAAACATCTCGTCTTCATGTTATAGACATGTAAACGAATCACATTCCCATAAACCTTGCGCGAGGAGAATATAATCTCATCCATATGAACATCACTGGCAGAAGGAAAGAGTCGCCAAATTCATTCCAAGAGCCAGGGAATTCGAATCGAGTCGAATTTCGAAGTATTCGAACCCGATTCGAATAATGAACACCCCTATAAAGGATGAAGGACGAGGTTACACGATCCATTTTAATGAGACCTGATGAACACGGTCTCTACTCTCTACGTACAATGTTCCTTAATTCCATCATCTTCATAAAACCGGTTTCTTTCCTATATGAGCCTTCGTTACGTGTTATCGCTGGCTTGTTTATGCACATCATTAAACAAATTTCACTTATCCTATCCTAAGGTATATTAATTTTTTCACACACGTTAAATATGCATAAAGTTTCGAAATTACGAGATTTTATTACCGAGGGCCGTCCGCTGAGCAAATACTAAATCAAAAATTTAGGCCCGGCTCGAAAAAATAAATGTCGCCTCTAGTGACTAAAAATAGTGGCAGAACCAAACAATTTTAATCGGAGGTTGATATTAGTATATAGGGTAAAGTCACTAGTAAATATAAAAAAGTAAAAGAAATACTATTAAATATAAAATAAATACTTAAATTTTATTTTTGAAAGGCAAATACATTACTTAAAATAATAATAATAGGGTAGGAAAAAGTACCCCTGCAAAGATGATTTTTTCTTGCTTTCTGCAGTAGGACCTTTTTAAGTTTGAAATGTTTAATTATGAAAATACCCCTGATCATAAGTTCAATTACCCATCGTCTTCCTCAACATTCTCAAGTTCCCTCTACAACTTTAGCACATCAGAAAAAATTCCGATGAACCATTTTCCAACATATCTTCTTTTAAACAGTAAGTAAAAGATCATTGTTCTACTAGCATTCTTGAGGGTGCATAACTACAAAAATCAAGCGGATTACCGATCTTCCTAATGTTCAAGAAGACATTGTCGCCAGAAGGGCAACGGACTATCAGGCCCCTTGTTTCTTCAGACCCGGCGCGGTGGCTGATGGTGCGCCGCCCGCAAGAACCGCCGCCTAGTTTGATTACACGATCCCACTATCAAATTCAGTGACATAAAGTAACAACTGGCTAAGCTTGATGCACACCATTAAGCAAATTTCACTTATCCTATCCTAAGGTATATTAATTTTTTCACACACGTTAAATATCATAAAGTTTGAAATTACGAGATTTTATTACACGATACTTCAAATTATGACACAAAGTAACAACTGTAAGTTGATCCCCATGCAATTATTGAGTTGCATGGTCCATGTGTTATTTAAAACAACTGACAAATATAATTAAGTTTTTTTAATATTTTGAATTAAATGGCCCAAACTTTTTTCAACAAAAGAAGAAAAAAAAACGTGTTTCATACATCATGCATTATGTATTTATGTGATCTTTTAAAGGCAATGGTCCATGTTTATTTTCAAAAACTGATAAAGATAATTAATTCGCGGCTATGGTGGGGTTCTTAGAAGGTGCTCATAGATTTTTTTTTTTATGCCGTCGAACATCTCACATAACGAAATTATTCATGCCACGCTGCGAGTACACGCCGTTCGGGTAGCTCAAACCATCAGTTAAATCTATCTCCAGAATAAATCTATCTCCTTAAATGGTCGGGTTATAAAATCTGTTAATTAAGCTCGGGGATCGAACTCATGATCTCTCAGTCACGAGTCTTCCCTTTATCACCATACCATTTGGACAAATACCCGAATTAGGCTTTGCTCCCTAAACTTTTGCGAGGTCATTGTCCAGTACTCAAAATTTTAAAAATTTTGGGTTAAAAAGCTAGCTTGGTGGTGAGATTTTCTCATAATTAGGCTTTGCTCGAGGTTGCTCAAGTGTCGAGATATGTGGTGTTTTTTGTCAAAGGCCCTAGTTCCTGCTGTTCGTTTTACCACTAGGCCGGGCAGGTTTTATACTATTGCATATTGTGTTATGTATTTTCTGTTTCATCCGCGGTTTATGTTGTAGCTGTATTTCCTTTAAACTTCTATAATTACTCTACACATCTTGCTTGTTTTAATTGATGATTGACCGTTAGAAAATTATTATTTTCTCAATATATTGAATTTAATGGTCCAAACTTCTTTCAACAAAATGAAAAACAAGTGTTACATATCCATCATGTGATTTTTTTAAAGGTAATTTTATTAATTATTCCACCAAATTTTTTATCATTATCAAGGATTAAACCTAGCTGAGTTGGTCTTTATCAAATAAGGGTTCTTTGGTTTACTTCTTAAGGCTAAGTGTAATCATCAAGCTCCATCATGGGGCATTATAAGCCATGTGGCGATGACATGGCAAATGAAGGGTTATAGCAATTCAAGTGTGTAACAATAAAGCACCACTAATGATTACTTCATTTTTTTTTAGTAAACTAATAATAAAATACATTATAAAACCATAAAACTTCAATTAAAATAAAAAACATAGTAGTGAAACAAATAACATGACATAACAAAAACCGACACATAACATAAAGAAAAACCCTACTCGACACCATAACTCTTCTTGATCTCCTCCCTAAGTTGTATTGCTATCGAACGCGCCAGATACACACTGTTTGTTTGGATAAGGGGCTCTTTACTTTAGCTCTTAATGAGGTCTGAATGGTAAATTGTCTGAATCGCACAGATACACACTGTTGTTTGGAACTTCTTAATAAATAAAGTGTATGAACCGCTAAGGGATTTACTTAAAAATGTTTTATTCATTCAGCCCTCTACACAAGTCTTTACCATCCAGACACTTATTCACAAAACCTAATGAAACAGATTGAACCAAACAGTCCCTCTGCTCTTATTTTTCTTTTAACGGTTAAAATCACCACACCTGTAAATTTAGGATTTGAATCTAAAACCTCTTTTGGGGGAGTTATAATAATTTTACTATCAAACTTTGGATACATGCTAGATAACATGCATAATGAGGCATTATATATGTGATTGATGTATGGACTATATATGGGGAAAATCACCAAAATGACCAAGTTTGACCAAGAAAATTCATAAATGACCAATCAAAATTATCGTAACTCAAATGACCCACCCAATAGAAACCCTCCATTTGTCTTCTTTCAACCAATCATGATCTGTAATGTGTCATCCATCTGACAAGAAGGCTAAAGGTGGAACCCACTCTCATCCAATAACTGTTCAACACTTGGATAAAAAGTCAGAATGTTATGGGTTTAGCCATTCCGAGCCTCCCACATGTCGTTATGAAGCCGACTCACTTATTGGCTTGGCTTGAGGATTATTCCCACCCGAGCTAGAGTACCTCTCCCCAACCCCCCACTACCACTCCCCTACCTTTAAATTAAAGTAAACTTCAAGGAATAATATTTATATTGTGCTACAGTTGCAGTTCTCAACCCCCCACTACCTCTCCCCTACCTTAACCAAGCTTCTTTGAATTTTCCTCTTATTCCCACTTCTACTAAATATTCCGAATTTTCCTCTTATTTTTTTGTGTTTGTTTGTTTTTTCAACAATGCCATCTTTTGATGTTGCTGTTTATGTCGGTTAGAGATGGTCAATTACCAACAGTGTGATTGATTACAGTTTGAACCCTAAAAATTTAAACACAAAGTATGTGAAGAATTCTATTTTTTTCTTTTTAACAAATGATGAAAACTAACATACACTTACGGGTCTAGCACAACAATGAAAACGACGTCTTGGATTCGCAGTGGTGGAAGATATACGTATGACCGTTGCAAACCCATAATTTTTACAGATCATCATTTTCGTTTAGTCTTGAGCAAAATAGAGATAGATATTGGCAGATTACATATGGGAGTTAATTCAAAGAGGGGAGGGGGGGGGGGGGGGGGGGTTAAGTTAATGGGGGAGTAGGGGGGTTGAGTCTGACAGGGGACTAAAGTAATTCTAAAGGATGGAGGTTGGATAAAGTATGGGAGAGGTAGGGGAGATGTAGGGGTGGAGGTTGGATTAAGTAATCCTCAAGCCACCAATTCAAGCCAAGTCATCCTACAAGCCGTTGATTACAAGCCAAGCCGTCGGGTTAGTCTGGACAGGTGTTAGGCTCGGACAGGTTCGGGTAACACACCTAGCATTCTGACTTTTCTTCCACGTGTCGAAAAATTATTGGATGGTGGTGGGCTCCATCCTTATCCTTCTTGTCAGATGGAGAACACATTACAGATTATGATTGGTTGAAAGAAGACAAATGGAGGATTTCTATTGGGTGGGTCATTTGAGTTAGGATAATTTTGGTTGGTCATTTCTGAATTTTCTTGGTCAAAGTTAGTTAGTTTGGTGATTACCCCCTAAGAAGGTAGTCAAAGTTTCCTACTAAAATTCAGCATTGACCGTTTTCTTCTTTCCGCAATATATCGATCAACACCGCTCTGATATTATTGGTGTGGCTCTAGGATGAAATGATCAACCAGGTAAGAAACTGAGAAAGAAAAATATATATAGAGAACTGAGAGGAGGGATATGAGTACATTTTTGTATATCCTTATTCCCACACACAAACATCCTTAAATAAGGTTACAAAGAAATTCACCACGAACACATGACTAAATTAACATGGAGGAGATGGCATCCCACTCGCCCCCTTTATTAACAACAACCTTAATTTATAAAGAAAATAAAACATGTGCTAAATGATTTAAATAGTAATTATAACCATGGAGAAAGGCTCAGCCCATGCACGTGCGTAACCTGACCCGACCTGTATCATATTTATGATGCTGAGGTGGCAGCATCAAGAAGCTTGAATTCCTGCAATTCTTTAAAGTTTTCCCATGCCTTAACCCAAACCTTGGCTTCATAAATCTTCTTCTCACCAGTACCATCAATTGCTTCAAGTGTGATATAATAGATTACTCCCTTCACAACTTGTTCTTTTGTCTTCACCACCTTCTCAAATTGTAACAAGGCATTCTACGTGCATGAAAAACATCCATAATTAGTTTTCTAATTAGTATTAATTTACACACACATGCACACTAATTAAACTAAATGATCAATCAAGAAATTACTCGATCGAGGCTTATGTTCAAATGAGAACTTTTTGTTTTGAGATCTTTTGAGAATTAAATCTCAACCACAAATTTCAGGGGGACACTGCAATTCATGGAAGGGAATATACATGTAAATAAACATATGACTGAAATTAGTTCTTTTTAGTTCTCAAATCAAATTGGTTATCAAATGATCTTCTACCTATATATATATATATATATATATATATATATATACATACCTGCTTCTTGTTGTGCTCATCAACTGCGAATCGAGCAAGGATGTCGATCTCAAGGCTGTTTTCAACGCCGTTAGATTCGTTGATTCCTCCAACAACATCATCAACAAGCTTGAATTCTTGCAATTCTTTAAGGTTTTCCCATGCCTTAACCCAAACCTTGGCCTCAAAAGTTTTCTTCACACCGTCATCATTTGCTTCAAGTGTGATATAATAGGTTACACCCTCCACTATCTGCTCTTTTGCCTTTACCACCTTCACAAATTGCAGCCGGGCATTCTACATGCATGATATATAAACATCCATAACTAATTTTCTTCGTATTATTACTTAACACACACACACACTAATTAAACTAAATGAAAATGTTAGAAAACACACCACCGA
>JBCNJP010000021.1:1886414-1912339 GCA_039602395.1 Deinandra increscens subsp. villosa | reverse complement strand
GAAATTCAGAGGGGGCGTTGAGCATATGCGGGAAGTGCGACGGAACAGGGCCCCGCATTTTAGGGGGCCCAGAATTTTTAAAATTTTATATATAAATTAGAGGATATGAAGTATGAAAAATCAATTTTCTATTAAACATGTTAGAAGATTTGCACAATTATCAGTTAACTACATAGAATGTCATTTGAAAACTATAATTTTTTTATGTTTATTGTTATTACTTAACTTTTAATTTATTTAAGAACCTTTTTTTATTTGCAAATTTTTTTTCGAATGAGGGCATTTTTTAAGTTCGAACATGGCCTCCAAATCCTCGGCTCCGGCCCTGCCGATGATCTGAAAACTTAGATCTGGATATCATCAGTCAAGAATATAATTAATAAGATGACATATATATATATACCTGCTTCTTGTTGTGCTCATTGACTGCGAATCGAGCAAGGATGTCGATCTCAAGGCTGTTTTCAACTCCGTTAGATTCGTTGATTCCTCCAACAGCATCATCAACAAGCTTGAATTCTTGCAATTCTTTAAAGTTTTCCCATGCCTTAACCCAAACCTTGGCCTCATAAGTCTTCTTCTGACCACCATCATTTGCTTCAAGTGTGATATAATATGTTACACCCTCCACTATCTGCTCTTTTGCCTTTACCACCTTCACAAATTGCAGCCGGGCATTCTACATGCATGATAATTAAACATCCATAATTAATTTTCTTCTTATTATTACTTAACACACACACACGCGCACTAATTAAACTAAATGAAAATGTTAGAAAACACAACACCGATGAAATTCAGAGGGGGCGTTGAGCATATGCGGGAAGTGCGACGGAACAGGGCCCCGCATTTTAGGGGGCCCATAATTTTTAAAATTTTATATATAAAGTAGAGGATATGAAGTATGAAAAATCAATTTTTTATTAAACATGTTAGAAGATTTGCATAATTATCAGTTAACTACATAGAATGTCATTTGAAAACTATAATTTTTTTATGTTTATTGTTATTACTTAACTTTTAATTTATTTAAGAACCTTTTTTTATTTGCAAATTTTTTTCGAATGGGGGCCATTTTTTAAGTTCAACAGGGCCTCTAAATCCTTAGTTCCGGCCCTGCTGATGATCTGAAAACTTAGATCTGGATATCATCAATCGAGATAATAATTAATTAATAAGATGATATATATATATATATATATATATATATATATACACCTGCTTCTTGTTGTGTTCATCAACTGCGAATCGAGCAAGGCTGTCGATCTCAAGGTTGTTTTCAACGCCAGTAGAAGATTCGTTGATTCCTCCGACAAAATCAACAAGCTTGAATTCCTCCAATTGTTTGAAGTTTTGCCATGGCTTATCCCAAATCTTGGCCTCATAAATCTTCTTCTCACCGCCATCATTTGCTTCAAGTGTGATATAATAGATTACACCCTCCACTATCTGCTCTTTTGCCTTTACCACCTTCACAAATTGCAGCTGGCCATTCTACATATATAAACATACATGATATATAAACATCCATACTATATTAATTAATTTTCATTTACACACACACATGCACACTAAACTATAAATGAAATATATATATAGGCATGCATGCATGCATAATGGATCTCAAGGTTTATATTTATAGTACGTGAAAGGTTCATTATATATATACACATAGAGAGAGAAATTCATTGTAGACAACACATAAGTGTAGACAGGTAGACACTTTTTTTCACCATTAGATCTCTTGATATAATGGTTATGATTAATATTTTTTTTTCTTTTTTCTCATTGTTCAGAAAATTTCACATGTGAAAACACATGTGAAATAGGGTGTCTACCTGTCTACACTTATAGGGGTGTCTACAATAAACCTTACTCTCTCTCTCTATATATATATGTATACCTGCAGCTTCTTGTTGTACTCATCCACGGCAAATCGAGCAAGGTTGACGATCTCAAGGCTGTTCTCAACGGCCTTAATAATTTCGGTATTAATGCCTCCCACTTGAAGTGCCATTTCTTTTCGTTGGTTGCACAGAAACAATTGAACTCGCGCGGCTTCTTATAGATGCAGAAGTGAGAATCAGTGGGCACAACAGCATCAGCGAGGGCCAACCAAATGATTACACGTGGCGAGGAGGATAACGTCCATTAAAAACGGTTGTTGGGACGCTGGAAATATGAGCTACCTTAGTTACGTTACTACGTACATCATTATCCACATGGCTATCTCGATCGATATGATGGCCTTTATGGTCACGTTTTATTCGGAGGAAATATATAGCTAGGCATGCATAATTATGGATCAAATTAACATCGAGTTTTTTGTTTTTTTTTTCTTCCAAAAAAGGTGATCGGTGTCGGCCGAGATTTTATTTACCAAAAAAATATATATGGAAGATAAAGAAATGATGGGTGTTTTATAGTCAGGTTTTATTCAGGGGAAATAATAGCTAGGCATGAAAAGTATATATTTACTAAAATAATGGGTGTTTTATATGGGTTGGGTTCTATAGAAAACCAATATTTTATAAAAAATCAAAAAACCAAGGAAAAAAATTATTTTTTTTAAACTTTTTTTATATGTTTCTTTCATGATTTTAAGAATATTGGAAAAAGAAAAAACTTTAAAAACGTTTTCGAGTTTTTTTTTTAAAAATAAAATAAAATTCAAATTTTAGCTTGAAATTAATATTGCACTATGCAACAATAATATAAAATTGGTTTATGAATGTCAATTCTTTGTTTTTTACATTATTCGCATAAACCACATTCATATTTAAGTTAAGTCTCTTGTTTTTAAGTAGTTTTAATTATAATGCATTATGCAATACTATTGGTACTATTGCATGATGCAATAATAAAAAATCACTAAACTTTTTATTTTTTAAATTTTTTTTCCCATAAATAAAGCTAATAAAATTATAGAATTTTTGGTGAAATTATTTTTAAAAAAATATTAATATATGAAGAAGTTATAGAGAAAAAAATGTTGGTTTTTTGGTTTTCTGGATAATTATTGGTTTTCTATAGATCTTTCCCCGTTTTATATATGAAAAACATTTTCTCTCCTGTCGGTAAACGTACACAACATTTTATAATTTAAAAACGTTATGTAAGGAAGTTAAGAAGAATGTTTTTAATATAAAAAAATATTTTGTTTATTAGATTTTTGTTGAATATCAACAACCCATTAGCACCTTAAATATATTCGAACTATGAACATTGAGAGAAAATATACTAGAGAAGAGAACTATATTCATATATTAATCCACAATCAAATACATGAAGCCACTATTTATAGGGCATAACAATGACCCATAATGATGATACATAATGATAAGAGAGAGTTATGGAATATGGATAGTCATATCATAACTATTCATAATACTCTCCCTTGACTATCCATAGGATGAAAAATAAAAATATTATTCTTTCAATACGCTTAGGGATGCTGCCTCATTAAAAACCTTGCTAGGAAAACCCAGTGGGACAAAACCATAGCTAAGGGAAAAAGAGTGCAGCGCGTATTGTCTCCCCGTCATTTTGACATGTATGATTTATGTGAGTAGCATCGATCTTCTTGATCTCTTGAGGGGTAGTTCCTTAGGGTTGTGTGCTTGGTACTTTTATAGTGGTTGATTGCTTCTTAATCCCTTGATGTGCAACTCCTTAAGCAACCAATGTTATATGATCTTCATGTAAAACTCCCAAACTTGAGCAATATGTTTTAAAACCAACCCAATAGCTTATTGGAGTAGGAAGCGACATTTCCAATGGTAGAGAACACCATTTCTTAACTCTGGGTATCATTCTCCTTAATAGAGTTCCACCACATGTCCACTGCCTCATGCGTAATAGATAAATACCACAAGATCCAAAATGGTGTTGTATAACATTACCTGCATCTAAATGACTAACAAAACTTGTTTCGATAGGTTAGTAAAATATAAGCACATACCTTTATACCTGCAAAACACGTTCCAACATTTCATCGTTGGACAAAGGCAATATCATGCAAATAAATAAATGTATATAGTAAAAAATGGTAACACAACAAGTGCATATAGTTGTAGTGCTTCTACCTTAATTTTTTTATTCCTTGAAAATGGTCATTTTATGTATCCAATAATCTGACAATCTTTAGCATATATGATGGATGAGTATATTTCCACATATACTCTTCAACATTTTTAGATATAGCTTTATTGATTTATATAAACATTTTTTATACAAATTTTGGCCTCCTCAAGAGATATTATCGACATATAATATGATACCATAAACCTTGAGATTGTTCTTATAGCATATGGACTATTTACATGATACTTATATCTTTGTATACCGAGATAATCATGTGCTGATATGAAACTTAACAAAACTATTTCTAGTCCATACGCAGAACATCATAAATTTTAATAATATATTCTCAAGGCTTTATAATGATGATTAAGGCATTTATAAGCCATCTACAATCCATTAGGACTCATTTCCGTCTTGACCAATTATTCATATGCATTCACTTTTAAGGAGCTTTGATACATAAACTTAATCATTTTACAAATCGGTTTAAACTGATAACATTATACCATTCTTATTCATGGTTTATTGACATATCATGTCACATGTGATGCTTAGTGGTGCAGAAGGAATATTTATTAATGATATTTCAAATACCTTCATGTGTTCAACTATCTTGGGGGTTTATATGGACTTCTAATTATATTTAAGTATTCAATGTATACACATAATAGTAACGTATTCAGATCCGAATGTTTATACAACAATCATAACGTTCTCGAGAATTTATATTATTATTATGGCACTGTAAACCCTCCAAAGATTCATGTATCATCATCAAGTGAGCCATACACCTAGTATAACATAATTTTCATAAGACACGTGTCAATTCTCTATTGTATTACCAGACTAATAAACTGTTGGAATCTCATTCTCATTGCATCCACCACCGGAGAATTTGTCTCCTCATAATCAAATTTAGGTCTTTACGAAAATCCTTGTGCCACCAGTTTTCTTTGTATTGCTATTATTTTCACATCATGCTTTTGTATAATAAACCTGTTTATATCCAACATATTAGAGAAATTCACTCTGCCTGGTTTGCATCTTTCCATTTTGGCCAATTATCACAGACAGATCTTAATTCTTGATCCTTATCAATTTTATTGTTTCTAGCGCTTATTATATTCAAAATATTATCGACGTCGATTTTGTTTCGATTCCATATATGTTTAGACATGATATATTTTATCGAGATCTCTTCATCATTTTTCAGGTACCTGAGGTTCTTCTGGAACTATCATGTCTAGTGTCTCTTTTATAAGAGACTCTTCTACTAGTACCTCGACTTGACCATCTTCATTAGTTGCTCTATTATTCGAGGATATTTTATTATTGGAATCGACTAGTCTACCACGATTCAAACGTGCCATAGACTCATTATCAATATTTATTTGTCCTTCTAGGACACCAACCACAATTGGAGCATTAGTAGCTGGTATATATGACTTAGTCACTTTTCAAGGTCAGTAAATGTGTTTGGTAATTGATTTATTAATCTTTGTAAATGAATTATCCATTAAATTCTAGTTCACCGTGGTTCAGTTTGAGGATCAAGATGATACACTAATAATTTATTCCAACTTATTCATTTTCCAACTGCTTTTAATCTCCCTCCTAATGTTGGAAAATTTGTTTCATGAGAACATAATTCTGAGTCGTAAAATAATTCTATCACTACTGATAGTGATTCATACCCAACATTTGTTCCTAACCTCATTTGAGGTCCCATCTTTGTGCATCGTGGTGGAGCAATTTTAATATATATCACACAACCAAAATTTATTAGATGGAAAATATTAGTTACTGACCATAAAACAACTATAATAGGGAGGAAGTATCGTAACTTATTGGCCTGATGTGAATTAATGTCACTTCATGTAAAATCGCATGCACCCTACATACAAACACAAATTTTTGCTCTCATGATTATTGGTTTTGCAATCAATCGTAGACGTTTGGTAACCGTCCACAACAAAAGCAATTCCTGTATGAACTTAAACAATCACGAAGTTCAACACTTATTCCAATAATCATTTGTAACTTGGGGATTATATTCACCATTAGATATTACCAAAAGAACTATGATAATTTGGAAGAGTGTGCTTGCTATCTCATTAGCTAAGCCACAAATCATGCAACCTTCAAGTTGCGAATTTGATAACCATTTAAACGATGCATCGATTTATAACACTAAATGGTATATAATTTAAGATATATATCATTATATCCTTTATAACTTCCAGATCACTTATGGATTCACACCTATTTTAATCGGTAAATAGTTCCCTTAAGAGCAAATATTACATGCTAGTTATCAATTTGCAAAATCTTCTAACATTCAATATGTTCACATCATTGTTGACTCGGTGTGGTCTAACCGGTCATGCCAATAAAATAATCATGATATATAAACTTTCAGTTTGTGATCTTATATGCTTTCGTTGTACACACGCTTATTTAATAAGCGACTAAAATACAAGGCAGTGATATATCATTTCAAACATTTGAGTAATATCACATTTTTTATTTTCACACTTTATTTTCATATGATCATTATCTTCTTTTGCCACTGTGGTGGTCTATCGCATTATCGTCATGAATATCATTACAATCTCTTCAATCACATTCATGATCATAGTCATCAAAACGGATGGACATAAATTTGCATTCACTTCAAGGAATGGAATAAAACCAAACATGTTTCATGATTTTCTCAACATATGGATATAAAATCCTTTCATACTTTACATACTATTGCTACTTCACGAGCATTCTAAATGTATGAAAACATGAAAATTAATTTTTCTGATTTTTTCCTCATAATAATATCAGTTGAGAAGTATTTATATGTCAGAATCATTCAAGACTTACTGGCCTTAGATATTATGGCCTTACATCGATCGGTTATGAGATTTAAGGAGCATAAAACTTTAAGTATCATATCTAAACATATTTATAGTTTTTCATGAGAGTGATAATAAACCACAGATGGGTATTTTATTTGATTTATTCTACTACCCTTTATACGAATAAGTTAAAGCATCTAGAGAACATGCTATAATAGCAAAACATGTAATTCTCAAAGTTATTACATATCGTTATGTAAAACATGTTTGTATTCTTTCGTCAGATTGTGATAATAAAACACAACTTGTCTTTTAATTATTTTCTCTAGTGCTATATAATTGATAACATATTAACATTGAGGTGGACAATAAAGTCATATTGTACAATACATGGTATTACAACATGTCATTATATAAACTTGAGCTTATAGTAAACTTGTATGATTTGAGATGCTCAAATCTTATCATTTAGAATAACATCATAAGTATCTTGTGTTTTTAATCCAAACACAATGATAATCTCGTCCAGATTTTTTCTTATCTCATCCATGACCACAACCATTACACAAGAAGACCATAACCATGACTTTCACTTTGGCCATTCTGTGTTGCCACATGCCCACATTCGCTTCTGGGAACGGGGTCCTACCAATGAGATGAGTCTCGTGGTTTTTATTAGGAGTTCATTATTTTTTAACGTCTCTTTATCATCAATATTTCCACCACATAAAACCAATTGTGGGTGATTCTAAACATCATCGAATTATATCCACTCATAGACTTGTAGTCTTGCAATTTTAAATGAATCCAACCATAATGAGCTTTGGTATTATTACAAATTTCTCGTGGTCATACATCTCTTTCATTTTAATCCAAGTGACAAGTGGATTCTTAATAATATGGTATTTTGTTTTCAAAGTCTCATGAATGTGATGAAGTAGAAAAATATATTCCAACATCTAATGTCATCATATAAAACAAATTATATATTATTCTTAATAACATTGTAATAGTTATAAATTTACAATAAAACCATTAGTTATCATATATATATAATATGATTTTATACATATTAAAAGTTACCTAATTATGAGCTACAAAACCAACGAAGTGTCACACTTTTAATAATATTAAATTATAAAAAGTAATTAAAACCTAGAATAATTAATGATATAAATAATATTTATTATATCTTTTAACACACAAACAATGATATTTAATAGATAATTAAAACTAGATATAATTAGTCATAAAAACCACATTAATTTATATCTTTTAAAACTTACTTATATCTACTAGGAATAAATAAACAAAATATATATTCACATATATATTCACAGAGACACCTTTAATTTAAAAATAAGGATCTAATCAAGTATTCTTAATTATCTTTTAACATATAGTCGTGAGTGAAACTTGAGAAGATCAATAAAACTATACATATATAACAAATGACATCAAACATTATGAAGGAAAAGAGTAAATATTTTCACGAGTTTAAACAATTGTTATATGCATAACAAAACATTCGATGAACCAACATAATATTTTATAGACAATTAATATTAATAAATATAATAATCCATCCATTTTATATATATATTATATAAAGAGAATTACGTACCAAAACCCATAGGACAACTTATTTAACATAAGTATTTAATAAAAGCAATCAAACATATAGAGTGATACCTGTGACTTTAAAATTGTTTAGTGATGATGGCAGAATGGTACATAATGAATAAGGACATGAATCATCAATCATGATATGGCCATCATGGATTAGCACGTAGAGCAAACTATGACGAAGAAGGGATTTTCATCGAAGAAGACATTTGGGAGCATGTCGTGCTGATAACGTGTTGAATATCAACAACCCATTAGCACCTTAAATATATTCGAACTATGAACATTGAGAGAAAATATACTAGAGAAGAGAACTATATTCATATATTAATCCACAATCAAATACATGAAGCCACTATTTATAGGGCATAACAATGACACATAATGATGATACATAATGATAAGAGAGAGTTATGGAATATGGATAGTCATATCATAACTATTCATAATAATTTTGATATTTTATTTCAACAAAAATAAAATATTCACAAATGTTTATCATTCTTCTATATACACTATCAATCTTGTCTGTCTACAAAACTAAAAACAAAAGAATCGTTTCTTTTAAGAATAAGTTAAAAATATATATAATTGAACTTAAAGAATATAAAAAATTTAAAAAGTAAAAGAGCAGAATGGAATGGTTTTTTTTACATTTCTTTATTATTAAAAAGATTTTTTTTATCTTTCTGAATAAATCTATGATGTAATCACCGTTGTTCAAAGAGAACGAAAGATGATAGATTCAAAGAGCTAGTCTGACCCCTTGTGACCAGCGGGTTGATATTTGATTTAAGTGTTCTTCAAGATATTTCTTATAGACCCCACATAAACCATTATGGACCCCACATAATATTCACGAATTAAGCTAGTCGAACTCCCGCGGGTCAATACTTTGTAAGTTTGAGTTGTTTGAAACTAGAAATTGTTATGTGCATCTTGTTACGCAATCCGTTGATATTTTAATGTCTATTATCAACCACACTGTCATGGGTTTGGGATGTACCGTTTGAAAATCTAATTGTTTCTCAATATAAAGCGGGAAGCACGTATATTGGACGAAGAATTTGTGATTTATCCTCGTACTTTTGGTACATGGTTGTCATTTGTCAACTCGGGATAATCGTAAAGCTATTGTGAGTTTGTGACATAAGAAATATGAGATCATAATGTTATTTTAGAAGAGTTATGTTGAAATATAAATATATAAAACATACTAATGATGAATCTAGATCTTGTAGGGGCATGTGGTGTACCGGCGCAATCAGGCCTCATAAGGCACTTTAACGGTGCCAACAGGCGCTAACATCGGCCCCCCTGCGGCGCCATGTAGCGGCGTTGAAGCCCTCTGTCATATCTTCGACGCCTTCATTTTGGGCGTGAAAGAGGAGAGAGATTGAGTTGTCCAATAAGATAATTAATATAATTGTTTCTAATTATTTGTTTGTTTAAAATAATAAAAAATACTTCAACACCAGAACACCATGTATACCCTTTCCAAGTTATATGATGTTAAAGTCTAGTTATCGCTGATATAACGGTATTAAACTTTAATATGACTATGGGTATATCACATGCCTAACATACCATTGTAAAGCAACATTGACAATTATTAACATTTTATCCTTTTACTTGCTAAACTTAAAATCTTGCCCTTTTATATTATGAAAGAAAAGGGGTATAATATAATTACACAGATTATTTACAATAAAAATAAAAATAAGTTGTTTGGACTATTCCAAACCTAGATAAAAAGCAGATAAACAGTCTTAGCAAACCGTCCCATACAAACCCTTAGGGTGGGGGTATCGTTGGATTGGAATATTGTGGCTTTAAAACCATTACCTAATCACCTTTTGTCAATTCAAATTACATAAAATGAAGCTTTGTGGCTTGTTTTAGGTGGGTATGGTTACAAAGAGGGTGTTGCTTCATGGTGGAAGGCCAAGGGTCACAAACCGGTCACAAAGAAGGCGTTGCTTTGCAAAGCCGTATGGCTTCAAAAATGAAGCAGGGAAGCATGGAGCAGTGATGGTTGGTATGGAAGCAGCAACAAGCCGTGGAGCAGCGCAAGCAAGGAGGGGGGAGCCGCCCACGATACCCCCCACTCTTGCTTTACAAAAGTTTATTTATGAAATCAAGAAATCTTGCTTTACAAAAGTTTATTTATTTATTTATTTTTTTGGTAAAAAGGGGTCTAAATAAATCATAATATTAAGAAAAGATGCAAAAGCCTCAACCCCAAATGAATTTGATTTCTATAATCAGATTCCATCCGTGTGTTATTTGTTATAACCATCGTTGTTAAAAAGAGAACAAAAAATTATATTGAAAAATTACGTAAACCTAATTGAATCACGAAGAGATTGACATGATTGATGGAGAACTTCAAGCCTAAATTAACCCTGTTTTCAAACAATAAAATTAATAAATAAGATGACGGTGTTTTACTATTCTTGAAATTTATGTAGATATAAATACCCAACCTACTTTGAATCCTATAAGCATATAACTCTAAGCTACAAATGGGTTGTAACCAATGTGATCGGTGTTAGAGAATGGTTAACCGGTTTTTATCTATTTTTTTTTTAATCTGTTAGTGAAAAATCGGTTTGGAGGCTGAGTAGTCTAATCGGTTTGTAACCGATGGTTAGGTTAGGAACCGGAACCGGTTTGGTTCTAACCGGCTTTTTCTGTAACCAGTTTTCGATTAGGCTATCGATTTTGGTCTCTAAATAGATTTTTTAGCACCTCTGTATATGTATAACCTTTTTTTTGCTGTTGAATTATATAATTAAGACTTATTGGATTTTAAATAATCCTAACTATTTCCCAACTGAGTAAATGTTTTTTTGGCAATCCCAAACTAACAAAAAGGTAACGGTGTTAACTTTTGATGATGTGGAATTTCTAGGCATGCCACGTCATCAAAAGTTATGTGCCATATCATCAAAAGTAGGAAATTAGAAAAAAAAAATAAAAAAATCCACCTAGGCATGCCACGTCATCAAAAGTTAACGCCGTTAACTTTCTGTTAGTTTGGGATTGCCAGAGGAAAATAGTGTAAAATTTAGGCCGTTAAAAAACATTTACTCAGTTGGGATTATTATCGGCCAACTCATTATAGTTGAGATTATTTAAATCCAATAAGCATATAATTAATAAAATATATAATTAATAAAAGTAAAAATTATAATATGATTATTTATTTAAAGTGTTTAAAAAAATAATAAGGCGTTTCTGTTTCTGAAAGACATTGTAATAAGGAGGGTAAGAATTTGTGTTGGGTTGCTTGGAATAAAGTTATGCTTCCGAAAGATAAACGATGGGTCGGGGATCGGGTCCGTAAAGGCGACCAATATGGTTTTATTGGCTAGATGGTGGTGAAGATTTAACTTTAAATGGGACAATCTTTAAAGAAGAGTTATTAGAGCAATTCACCAGTCACCACCAATCAAGTCCTACTCATTTGATTCCGGTTAACAGTAGAATAAACGGTAATTGGAAAGCCATTGGTAAAACTAAAAAGGATTTTGAAATATGGAATTTGGACATTGTGAACATTATGGAGGTCAGGTCAGAATGTGGAGGATGAATCGCTGGAACATTGGTGTTAGCTCGGACATGTGCCATCCCCCACCAAATGGTGGAGTGGAACAAGTTTAGTTTAGTTTCTTAGTTTCTTATGTATTTAAGCATTTTAGCTTAGGAAATGAAAGGCAGAAAGAAATGACTCAAAGCTTAACTTTAATTTCAAATCTCTCATCTTTGTTCTCTTTCCTTTTCTCATTTTTGAATGATTTTCCCGTTCCATTTTTGGTATAACTACAAAATCTGGACCCGCTACATGATGTATTAGTAGAACCCTTTGTTCTCTGGAAGTTAACCCACTCTACGGGTTGCATCAATAGCGGCTTGGCTGAACATACCTCCCATCTTTGCTTTTCTCCTTGTAAGACCCATTGAAGTTGCACCGGTTTTTAAACATCAATAAGAAGCGGAAGAAAGAGGTGCACGTGGTGATCTTGTGTGGTGTTTGGTGCTTGTGGAAGGTTAGAAATGAGAAGGTGTTTCGGGACAACGTTCTACATGCTAGATTGGTGGCAGAAGAAATAAAAACAAAACTTGGGCGTCTTTTCGGATCAAGAAAAAACTGGTGTAGTATTAGTATTAGGGGCTAAAAAAATGTAGTTGGTGCCTGTTTTGTTGCCTTCAATTCCTTGTTTGGGAGTTGTGGTTATAGTTTTTATTTTTTGGGCTCAAGCCTATTGCTTGTTTATTGAATTATTTATTTATTTATTATTATTTTTTTTCTATAATATTAGTGTTTAGCTAATTTTTCATTAAAGCATAACAAATTACAAAGAGGTGGGGTAAGCGGGCAACGTTGTGTCGCTAGACCCACTACATGAATTATTGCTTTTTTTTTAGAAAACAATAATAATAATAATAATAACAATAATAATAATAATAATATAATAATAATCAGATAAACAAACCCAAACCAGCTGATACACAAATACTATGGAGTCAAATTTTACATGAGGTGATGTGATTGCAATTTATGATATGTTTTCTAGGAAACATAGAAAAGTAGACAAACTTGCACCAAGAAATTATTGAAAAGGTTGGAGGAGCTTCACAGTTCACACCCCCCTACAAATCTCCTCCTGCATCACAAAACATACAACTTTTTACATTATTATTGATTCATACAGATTGTGATTTTAGTCCACAAAATCACAATTTAAGGTAAGTTGTTAATTACCAGATGTAAGTTTAATTATGCTGAAGAAGCATCAACAGGCTTGAATTCCTGCAATTCTTTGAAGTTTTGCCATGGCTTAACCCAAACCTTGGCCTCATAAGTCTTCTTGTTCTGACCACCACCATCATTTGCTTCAAGTGTGATATAATACATCGTACCCTGCACCACCTGCTGCTTTGTGTTCACTACCTTCTCAAATTGCAGCAGGGCATTCTACATACATGATAAATATATATCCATAACTAACTTTCCTTAGTATTATTACTTAGATCTGGAAAACAGTGAAGTAACTAATTAAGATGATATATATGAAGAGATTAGAAATCAACCTGCTTCTTGTTGTGTTCATCGACGGCGAATTGAGCGAGGCTATCGATCTCAAGGCTGTTCTCGACGCCCTTAGATTCGCTGATCCCTCCGAGAGTTGCCATTATTTTTTGTTGGTTGCAGGTACAGAAACAAACCCTAGAAGGAACTACTCGGCGTCTTATTGAAGCAGAAGTGAGAATCGGTGGTCAAAGTGAGGGCCAAGGGGATGGTTACAAGTGGCGCGGAGGAGAACGTTGAATGAAAAGGGGGGTTGGGATTCGGGTTTGATCCTATCCACACCGACACCGCTACGTGGATTATCGATTATGGGTTGGGCCGTTTTGTTTAAAATCCGAAAGAGAGATCCGAAATCCGAAGATAAGGTACTACTATTTTTACATGATAGATGGATTGACCATCACACGCGATATCTTTGATAGTGACACTATTCACTCTTATGGTTATGTTTTATTTGAAAAAATAAAACAAAAACGTGTTTTGGAACTCATGTATAATTTGATATCAAGGATAAAGTTTATTTGAGAACCATTATCTATTGGACAAACTTGTAAGAATCAATTGAAAACTATATCAAATGAATTTTTTGTTTGGTAATTTGATATAATTTTAATTTAATTTCACGTATATTCACCTAATCACCCATATCCATCCGATGACTTAAATTTTTTATGTTTGTGTGTCCGACGTATCTTGCATACTAATGCAACATTAGTGAAATATACTAACTGTGTGCATATATGCAATCATGGTATGTTTCATAACTCGTTTTATTATGCAACATACCATGTTGCATATATGTAATATTATTATGTGTTTATATGTTGCATTTTGTATTAGTTTTTTATTTTTTTAGGTCGTTAAGTTGTCATCATGTGTATAGATAGACGAAATGAAAAACAGAAGAAGATAGCACAAATAGTTATACTAAATTGAAATTTATATAGTTATGTTACATTAGTTCTTAAGTTTGTACAATAAAAATGTATTTCGTTACTCATGTATATTTTACCCTTGATATCAAATTAAATTATATAGTGTAAAAAATATAATAACTATAAAAGTTCATTCCCTTCAACTTAATATAAGTTATTTTGCATGAGTTCAAAATTTTTGACGTGGTTTCGATCATGTTAGCATTGAGATCTGAAACTACAAACAATAAGTGGTTATACTATAAGGTAATCGATTTTTAGAAGTATATGTCCCTACGTATGTACGAAATTACTTAACAGAGAACACAAGCAAAGACTTACTGAGGAAGTTGAAAAACTGTCCAAATGAATACTCTTCAGCTAAACGAAAGTATGTTCAATTAAACAACTATTAGTGTTATTAATTTATGCTTATAGTAGTTTAACTTTATATTTGTAATGTTTGAATTATACTTATAATATATGTTTGTGATATTTGAATTTATATTTATAATGTTTAGATATGTTCTAATTTACGCTTGTGATGATTTATAACATCTATTTTATTATCGCGTACTAAAGCACGTAAATTAAAAAAAAAACAAGAGAAACACAAATTATATATAAAAAAAGTAAACTTTATGCTCCTACGGACCCATACGCCCCACTTTACTATACAATTGTATTCTCTCATATGATCAATTAGGAGACCAATCGACATGTGACCTTACATACAATTGTATGGAGGCATACGATTGTATATAAGGTGAGTTTGTAACAAGCTATGTTATACTACTTGC
Source organism: Deinandra increscens subsp. villosa (assembly GCA_039602395.1). Taxonomy (NCBI): domain Eukaryota; kingdom Viridiplantae; phylum Streptophyta; class Magnoliopsida; order Asterales; family Asteraceae; genus Deinandra; species Deinandra increscens. The sequence goes on along the minus strand of JBCNJP010000021.1, from coordinate 1,896,975 downwards.
GCGTTGAACGTGAGTGTAATAAACACATGCATTGCTAAAAGAGTAATGTAAATAATATGGAAAATAAAAAAGACTACGTAACAACGTTAAAATTCAAACCGAACTTAAAAATCACACTACAAAAAATTAGATACGTAAAGGCAACTGTGTGAAACTAACACTAACACTAATGAAGCGTTATACACTACTACAAAACTGATTTTAAACAACGGTTCAAAATATATAAACAACGGTTACCATGCTGAATTTTTTAATTCAATATTATTTAATATCAATTACAGCGGTTAAACAAAAAGCGTTGTATATAATAGGTTTTAAACAACGGTTGAGATTATCGATTTTTTAATTCAACTTATATAATATCAATTACAACGGTTGAGATAAAAAAAGCGTTGTATATAATAGGTTTTAAACAACGTTCACATTTTAAAACAGGTTCACATCTTAAACAGCGGTTGACATTTTATTTTCAACATTAGATATTTTAATTTAAACATTTTAAACAACGCGATAATTTGACATTTTATTTTAAACATTCGACATTTTTTAAAAATATTTTATACAACAGCGGTCATGATTTGTATATTTTTTAATAACATTTTATATATCATATCCTAAATGATTTTTTAGTATTTATTATATCGTTATCCATTATTTTTTATTCAAGTTTTTAAAAATAAATTATCTTTATATTTTTAATTGTTTTTTTGGTAAAATTTAAAAATAAATTATCTTCAAATTTGCATAGTTTTTACGTTATTATAAAAATCATATTAATTATTTACTTTTAAATATTAGATTTGATTATATTATTAGTTTTAAACAACGGTTGACAAGATATATTTTTAATTTAAAAAATGGATAAAATAAAATATTTTAAACAACGATTATATTTTTAACGCGAGTAATTATATTATAATATAAATTTAAATATATTATATATCACGATCCACTATTTTTTTAATTTAAGTTTTCAAAAATAAATTATCTTTACTTTTTCATAGTTTTTATTTATTATCAAAATTATGTTAATCTACGTTTAGATATTTATTTGATTATTTTATTAGTTTTAAAATAAATTATCTTCACATTTTTCTTTTATCTTATTAGAATATGCTACTTTTAAATATTGTATTTCAGCCTATATATATTTTATGTTTTTTTTTTCTAATAAGGTTAAATTCATTCTCATCTTTAGATTTCCATGAAGTTATTAAAGTCACATATGTTTTCGCTCTCATTCAAGAATCAAGACTATTCGAGATTAACTTTTTGAAGCTAGAGTCTTTCATATTAGTGGTGGTGATTAATTTTACACTTATATTTCTTACTTATTACTATTGATATTTCTGATAATTCTATCGTTTTAAACATAGAGTTCAAACTCGTATTATTAGCTTAGTTATTTGTTTTGATTTATTATTTTTTATTTCAGGCTCGACATATTTTTTTCTCCTTTATTTTTATGATTATTAAAGAGCAACACACAAATTATTAAAGGTAATATCATTATCTTTTTTTTTATTATATTTCATACTTAATTCATCGCATATATATGTTTATAGGTAATAGCATATTTCAAATAGACCTAGAATCTTTTTAGCTTATACCTCTATAGATTTAATCTACTAGATATTAGCATTGGATCGTCCTATTTTAGGTATGTTTTTTTTATTATTTTAAATACTTGGAAAGTTAATGAAAAATTATGTTGACCTTTTTTTTAATACCATCCTGATTGAATAGTTAAAAATAGGTTAGGATCCACGAAATTAAATTTTTGAGTAAATTACGTTTTTCGTCTCTGTGGTTTGGCCCAAACAACGGTTTTAATTCAAAATTTTCAACTGTAACAATGTTTTCCTTGTGGTTTCCAATTTGTCCCAATTAGGTTCGCTACTGTAACGACATCCAAATTTTTCTAGTTAAATTTTAGTTGAGTTAGCAAAGTACCCCTATTAATAAAAAAACAAAAAAAAAACAATAAATAAAACCTTAAAAGTCAAAAACCACAACCACCTGCTCCGACAAATATCACAGGAAAACCTTACTAGGGGTGTGTAGAAACCGAGAACGTCCCGCGAATACTGATAACCCAAACCAAAATTTCCCGTCCCGACCCGAAATTGACATCGTGGGTCGGTACTCGGGAAATGATAATTCATTCTGGTGGGATTCGGGTCGGGACAGGTCCGACCCACCAAATTAAACATTGTCTCGCTATTCCCGATATAAATAATTAATTAATTATTAATATTACTAATAATCTAATAATATATTAGACTATTTAGGTTTCCAAAGTCCATCCACACACATATGATTAATCACGATCACAAATCACGTCTATTTAGTTCCATCTAGGACAATCGCGACTCAGTTCCAACGGGATTACAATGAAGATTGAAGACAATGTTTTTGAGAAGATCGATACTATTTTAGATGTTTTTTGGTCTTTTGGATTGTTTATGATGGTTTAGAATGTTTTGGGGTGGTTTACACTTGTTTTTGGTTGGTTTACACACATAATGATCAGTTAATATGCACATAGAGTTACATTGAAAGACACAAAAAAAAGGGCCAGATTGATATGAAGTGTCAATTTTCGGGATAATGAGTCATCCCGCCAACCCGACCCGGCATCCCGAAAAATTTCCCGTCCCAAGTTTTATTTCGTGGGTCGGTTTTCGGGGAATTATTTTTGCGTTTCACGGGTTCGGTTTCGGGTCGGGACAAGCCGGGTCGGTCCGGGAATGTCCCGATGCTCACCCCTAAACCTTACCACTGATCTAAGGGCGACGACGACTTGTTTATGGTGGCGGTTTTCCGATCTAAGGGCGACGACGGTGGTTTGGGAGTTAAATTACTATTTATTCACTATACCTCTGTTTAAATGTAAGTGGGTCAATAATCGTTCGGGGTGTTGAATTTGATGAACATGGTTTCACACTTGTCGACCTAGCAACAAATGGGTATAAATCAGAACCATTCATTCTTGCAAGTCAAGCCACTCAAGTGTTTTTTGTCAAAGATCCGAGCAAACCAAGATACCACATAGTATTGCAAGGTAAACAACGTATTCTTGGTGTTGATCATGTTGTTGACAAGGAAGAATACAACCATTTTGATGAATTACCACCATTTTCTGTCCATATTCAACCGTTAAATGATCATGGAATTGCTGGTACCAAATACTTACGATCCGACCACAATGAAAGAATATATATTGATAAAACAAGCTGAGTGAAATAATCAAGGTTGATATAACATATCTCTAATATATTTATTTTTTATACATATTTATTTAGTTTTTAAAGTCAATTTATTAATATGATTCTTTTATTTTCTGCAGGAAAATCGAAAACCAATCAAAGTAGATAAAGATCGAGAAAACTTGAGATTTTATTTATTTAAATATTTTTTTAAATACATTTATTTCGTAACTTTGGTATTATATGTTTGTTTTCTTTAAAAGCTTTATTAATCAATGCATAATATATAAATTTGTTACTAGATCATTAATTATTTTTTATAATTTATTGTACTAGGTATATCAAAAAAAGGATACGAATTGATTTTGTGTACATCCTCTTTTACATTATACGGATTTTTTTATAAAGTTTTTTATATGACAAAGTGATGTTTAAAATGTGACATATCAGATATATATGGTTGTTTTTAATATATTAATTAATTATTAAATATTTATAAGTTTTTGTAAATATCAATGTGTTAGCGGGTAAATGAAAATCTCGGCGCCATTTCTAAAATATTTCCCGCACGACTAATTAAATCCCGTAAATCAAAATGAGGGTATTTTTCCCCATCTCCTCCCAAAACCCAAATCATCTCGTTGTCTTCCAAACACAAAATCAGTTGCCTCCATCTTCGCGACACCACCTTCTCCGGCGATCCGAGCACCACCGCGTCTTACACGTCCCTCCGACCATCTCTGAGTCTCCGACACTCTGTAGATTTATCTGGATTTGCTAGCTTTTGTGAGGTATGTTTTCGTCTCTGATTTAGAAGGGTTTATTGACGTTTTATTTCTCTGAATATCCAAGTCCTACTTCTTTGATTTCTTCGTGAAACCCACATCGAGATCTTCGATTTTAGCGGATCCATCGGCCACAGCGGCTTCTTCCTCGCCTTTAGGTTAATGCTTATTTTAACCCAACCATTTCTGATAAGACATAACTAAATAGTCTAAATTGACCCAACTGTAGACGAATGGGTCAAAAATTGGCACCCTAGTTTTTTAATGACTGTTACATGATCTCTGGTTTTGCAAGCTATAAGGGTAGAAATAACATTTTCTTATCCCATGTCTGCATGATTATAGATTTCAGGGTACATGTTTTTGTAATTGTCAAATCTATTTTTGTTTATGAGGAAGCTACTTAAGTACTTGTTTATGAGCCCGCTGATCAGTCAGGTGATAGTTATTGTATCTTACTAAGTTTAGTGAAAATAATCTAGTCATAATCTAGTCTAAGGTTTATGCTGTGAATGTCTTTATCAATAGACTTATCTGAGGTTCTACTTCTGAGAGAATTGTACATGGTCGTCCTATAGTTGATGGTTTTGTGAAAGTACATATAGATTGTGTTTTAGATAACTATTGCAGTTCTGATGTCTCGCTCCGAGACACAAACCGATGAGTTGAATAAAATGGGTGATGCAAAAGGTCAATTTATTCAATGGCCAAGGAAATTAATAAAGGTATATAATTAGCAATAGTTCTATAGTACTTTATTGATTATTATATTAATATTTCATTTGATATTGTGTAGATTATGAACATTGATTCTTTTGGACAATCGAGTATTGACCAACCTCAAAATGTCTCTGTGCCTACTTCTCAATCTACTCATTGTGTAATTGATGAACAACCCCAACTCAAACCCCAACATACTTTGAGTCCAGCTTATAGGCCACAGGTACTTGTTACTTCTATATTTTCAAATTCATCATTATTTGAATAGGTGACTTAGAGTTTAAGTATTAGGTTATCTTGTAGTTAACATTTAAAAACGTTTATATAAGTTTGTTATAGATGTATGTATATACACATAAATATAAATATGATAGGAGATTAATTTATTAGGTGACCTTTTCTTTTAATTCATTTAAATGAACTGACTTGTTATATACATATATATATATATATTTTTCCAATATAGTATGATGAAACATGCTCGTATCAAAATCAACAAGCAAATGGATTTCAAGATGAAGGAACCTTTTCTCGACAAGAATCTGACATCAATCTTATGGATATGGTAATCACTTTGTCCTATAATATATATATATATATATATATATATATAGTATGTATTAATATATGTATATATATAAACACACACATGTAATAAGTTGATATAATGAATGCGTGTTTTGATAATTGAACTATTAATAGCTTACTGGATCGTTTCCATTACAATCGACTAATGTAGGTCACGATCTTCCTCAACAAGTGCATCCTTCTCATGTTAATGCTATTGATCCTATTATTATAAAAGATAATAACATAGCTAGCCTTTTGACCAAGATAAAGCAAAGGAAAAAGTCTAAAAGTATGCATAGACTAGCAGAAAAATTGGCATTGCTATCTAATGAAACTCTCTCAATACGGATGGTTTCGCTGAGGGGGATATATGTGGACTTCATTTTTGAGACCATCCAAATCCAATCGTTGCTACGATTATGTCTTAATAAATGGGTGAACGATGACATTCTGTCATGGTTTGAGATGTAAGTCTATTCTTTTGTTTAAATATTTTATGGTAACTTGTGTTTTTATTGTGACTAATCTTATCATATATATATATTTTTTATAGTTTTTAATATATATGTGGGGGAGATGATGGTGAAACGGCGTATCTTAATCCTTGATCATTTGAAGAGACGATGTGCAAAGTCAAAAGGAAATCTGTCAAGAATATATATTAAAAGTGTCATGGAGTTGCATAAAGATAAGCCATTTTTCTTGTCCCCATATTTAGCCGGGTATAATAATAATTCTTAGATCCACTTGTAGTTTTTATTTATTTATTTCATTCATTATGATACTAAGTGATCACCTTCAAAATATTACTTATGCAGAGGAGGTCACTAGTGTTTAATTTTGATAACTCGTCGTCAAAACACACATTACTAGGGATACATATTTGACTCGATTAGAAAACGAAAAGATGAAAAGAGTTATGTGATCACGGAGATAGTTGAAGATGCTATTGGAGGGACGATAGAGTGGAATACGGTTAATGTAAGTTTTCCATTAGTTTTTAGTAGTTTGTTACTTTGTTTATTTATACTTTTGGTTAATATATTATTATTTCAATATATATATATATATATATATATATATATATATATAGCGTTATCAACAAAACGACATCTGGTCTTGCGGATTTTATGTAATGAAGGCCATGCATCAATTTGTGCTTCAATTTCATGAACATCTTGTAAGTATATTTAGATATTTAAACTTTTGTCAAATTAGATAGAATATATATTGAAATATAATCTAATGATTTTATATGCTTATCTTTTATAGATGGAGACCCGTTCTGAGCCTCTTCATGCTCTTCATCAAGATGAGATTGATGCGTTCATAGAGTTTATACTATCAGGATTTATAAAGGTAGCTGAGGACATTATAAGGGTAACTGAGGTTTAGAATTAGTAGTTCATTTCACTCTTTGTATGTGGTTTTAAACATTGTTTTAGTTGTGTTTATGGTTTTGCACAGTGATGTTTTGAACATTATGTATTTGATGTTTAGTTATATTTTAGACTATAATATGTTTCAAATGGATTGGTTTGTTTAATTATTTGTTTTTTTTGTAAATTGGTCTATGAATTAATATGGTGCTAGGTGAATATAGTAAATAATAATAAAAAATATGTTTTTTTTCTTAAATAAAATAGACCACTATATTTGTGAAAAAAAATATTCCAATAACCGTTGTTTTTGTCGGCTATTTTTTTTATTAAATAACTTTAATACAACGGTTTTTATAAAACCTAAAATAATTCCAAATTATTTTAAACTACGTTATTTTTTGTTTATACAACGACTTGTTTTAAACAACGCATATTCTTTTAAACAACGTTTTATATAATATTTTTAAAAACTATTTTAAACAACGCCTGTTTTAAACAACGCTTTATATAATATTTTAAAATCTATTTTAAACAACGGTTTTCTATTTTAAATAACGCTATAATAGACAACGGTTCTAAAAATTAAAATAACCGTTGTTTATAATGTAATTTTTGTAGTAGTGATAATAAACGATTTAAGAAAAAATATATTTTTAAATAAAGTGAGATTATGTAAAAAAAAATATATGAAGTTACCACAACTCGGTTATAAACAATTAATAATTATTTATAATTTAATTAAGAGGAATTATATTTTTTATTAAAAAAAACTGATTGTATATAGTAATTTAAAATAACTAATCTATATCTATTTTATATCTATATCTATATCTATATCTTATCTTATCTTATCTTATATATAATAAAAGAAAAGTTTTTGGCACCATAATTTGCCATGTGGCACCACCACATTCATCCTCAACAATTTTTTCCGCCAATAAACATTGACAAGCGGATTTTCTAATTTTGGATATATATATCCACTATTTATTTATTGTAGCGGATCTTCTAATTTTGGATATATATATCCACTATTTATTTATTGTCTTCTAAATTATTTAATAACCAATTATTTAATTACTTAATTTAATATATAATATAGTTTATTAAGTTACATCTATCTATAACTATCTATACTCTATACTATATAACAAACAAAAAGTTTGGTCAATATAATAAAAAAAAGTTTTTGGCACCACAATTTGCCATGTGGTACCACCACATTCATCCTCAATAATTTTTCTCGCCAATAAACATTGATAAGCGGATCTTCTAATTTTGGATATATATCCACTATTTATTTATTGTAGCGGATCTTCTAATTTTGGATATATATATTATTTATTTATTATATTCTAAATTATTTAATAACTAATTATTTAATTACTTAATTTAATATATAATATAGTTTATTAAGTTACACATATCTATACTCTATACTATATAATAAACAAAAAGTTTATTCATAGTTTAATTAATAAATAAAGAAACTTAACATCACCACAAAATTTTGAATTAACTCGTGTAACACACGATATAAAATGGGAAAACACCCAAAGACTATATGTAGTGGGGTTTATGAGAGCGTTATGAAATCCCATAACGCACCAAGCACCGTCCCAGGAGTTACGGAGCACAATGTGACAACAATTTACAAGAGGTGTGATAGCCATTGCACCTATTTGTCTAACCCAAGATCAATCTATTTTGTTTGGGTGTTACATGATTGGTCCATTCATACAAAAGAGACTTAAAAAAGAAGTACTTGATAATAATGAAATGGAGTTAGAGGTGCACAAATCGGTTTTTTTTAAGAACCGGTTCCGGTTTTATTGGATCATACAAAAACCGGTTCCGGTTCGGTTCCAAACCGGTTCCAAAGAACCGATAAAAAAAAGGTTCCAGAGAACCGGTCGCTGAAAAACGGGGCTGTGACTTTTTTTTTTATAGTTTTTAACACTTTTTTTTTTATAAAAACAACACATAGAAAACATACTTCAAACTTCATTAAAACTACCATAATGTTTGTCCATTACACGGTTACATAAACTTACGAGTTCGGAGTTCGGATCGAAATAAAAACACACCATAACAATTACCTAGTATTTATACTACATTGTAGGTTGCATGGGGGGGGGGGGCGGAACAAAAAAACGGTCAAAATTGGAGCAAAAACGGCTAGAAATCCGTTACCCAACGGCTAGTAAAAGTGCAGACACGGTTCCTCGTTTTCGGTTCCAGAACCGGTTCTTAAACCGGTTCCTGGAAAACCGGTTCGGTTCCGGTTCTCTGACCCGCAAAGCATAACCGGTTTGGAACCGACGGTTTTTATTGGAACTGAACCGGTTCCGTCAGAACCGGTCCCAAAGCGGTTCGGTTCCGGTTCGGTTCGGCGGTTCCGGTTCCGGAACCGGTTCGGATGTGCACCTCTAAATGGAGTTATCACCAGATAACTTTTCAATAGATATATGTGTTTACTAGGTTAGTAACCCATGTACTACACGGGTTGAATTTAGGTTCATAACATTAGCTAAATATAAAAAAAACGATTAAGAAATTTGAAAATTATAAATGACATAATTAATTATAAAGTTTTGATTGATAATTTAATAAATTAAAGATGATAAATTCTTGATTTTTTCTTTAAAAAGACTCAAATTATTGAGTAATTTATCAAATCTACATAATGTTTGTTAGGGGTGTTTATCGAATCGAATTCGATTTATTCGAATTGTTCGAATCGAATTATTCGAATTTTGAACTTCTAAAACCAAATTCGAATTCGATTCGAATTCGATTAAAAGCAGTCGAATGCGAATCGAATAATCATAGTCGAATTCGAATCGAATTCGAATTTATTCGAATAAATTCGCATAAGAGAAATCTTTATTTTCATAAAATTAACTTTTCAATAACTTTTTTATAACAATTCAATAATAACTTCAAAATAGTTCCAAACATATCGAAAACGATAGGTACCAAACAAGTCCGAGGCGATAATAGAATTAACGTCAAAACAAGTATCAATGTACTAGATAAAAAAACAAAACAACAAGCCAAAGTCAAGCAAACGGCAGCTCCAAATAAGCTAAGCGAACAACCAAAATACCTCTTTCAAAGAATACTATAATTAGGGGTGTTCATTATTTGAAATCCTGTTCGAATAATTCAGAATTCGACTCGATTCGAATTCGAATAAGAAATTCGAATTCCTTATTTGATTTATTCGAATCGAATCCTAATTCGATTCGATTAATTAAGTCGAATTCGAATCGAATTCGAATTTGATTTTCCAAATTCGATTCGATTCGAATAATTCGAATAAGATATAAATATATTTTTTTTTATATATTTCATATATATAATTATATATATATAATTATATATGTTATATGTAAATTATAGATCAATATTTTAGTATTCTTGGGCTCGCATTTAACATACGCTCATTATAGTATTCTTTGAAAGAGGTATTTTGGTTGTTCGCTTAGCTTATTTGGAGCTGCCGTTTGCTTGACTTTGGCTTGTTGTTTTGTTTTTTATCTAGTACATTGTTTGTATTTTTTTTTTAAATAAAAATTTTATTTAGATAAAATGGTAATTAGTATTAATTGGTAATTTACTAAATTTATAATTGAATCTGGTTTTGATATGTGACACTGATGATGTGCACTCCTTAAAAGAAGACATGTGAAAACAATTTTATTGCTTTATTATGATTAATATAAGATTTAATTTAATAAGTTTTAAAGAAAAAAAAAATTAGATCCTATGAATTGATGTGAACAAGATTTTCCCTCCTTTTCATTCATTTAACTGAAACTAAAAGCACACCATTTTTATATTTATTTTCCTTCTCTTCTTAAATGAAGCTCAGCAACAGAATAGTTTTTAC
>JBCNJP010000021.1:1756078-1885914 GCA_039602395.1 Deinandra increscens subsp. villosa | reverse complement strand
TTTGTCTCTCTTACTATGTAATACTTGGCATATGAATAAAAGTTTTTATTTCCGCTGCTTTAGTTATCTCTGTTGTACCTTGTGTTCATAAGTAAATCCGATGCGTGACCGCTCCTAGGGCCAAGTCTGGGAGTGGGCGTCACAATAAAGAAAAAAATTAAGATCCTATGAAAATGTTGTTTTGAACAAGATTTTCAACCCATGCAATCGTGCAGTACTTGCGTGAAAGATCAAACGCTCATTGAGTCTTTTATCAGTTACGCTTCGTTCTAGAGTTTATTGTAGGAGAGAAAAAAAAAGAAATAAGAGTAAATAAATAGAAAGAAAAGAAATTTTTTTTTTTTTTTTTTTTTAATTCAAGTTTAATTTTTTATTAAAAACACCCAAAATAACGGTTACAACTCAGTCCGACATACAGGACAAGCGGGCAACACATATTTTTATTCCTCGTTAAGTTAAAGGCGCTTACCAAAAAAAGAGAAAAAACTTGCAGAGCGAGTACGCACTACGCAGTGTGGACTGTGGATCGAAGATCCAAGATCAAGGTTATACTCTCCTTTATTGTCTTTCCTTCTTCAGATGTTCAGCTCTCAAATCTCTTTCAATCAGCTGCGAAATTAGGGTTCAAATTTACCCCAAACACTGCCGATTTATCATCGATTTTGAGCTCCTCCTATATGAAGACACCAAAGAGAGCGTTTTACCCTCTCTTCATCGTCCTATCTCTCTCAGCTCTCTTCATTCTCTCTCTCTACCGTTCCTCCTCCGTTTCTCTCTCATCATCTCCCCCAATTTCTCAATTCCCAAACCCTAGTTTGCAAAACTCCCCCAAATTCACTCTCACAATCAAACTCCTCACATTCGATCGCCTCCCATCGCTCTCCCGCTGCCTCCGATCTCTTGCCGCCGCTCATTACGACGATCAAAAGGTGAATATCCATATATTCATCGACCACTTCACGGTTTCTGATCATTCTGATCAAAAGGATGAGTATTTGGATAAGAAACTGAACGAATCTCGTGAAATACTTGATTTTGTTGATGGATTTGAGTGGAGATTTGGGGAGAAGATGGTGCATTACAGGACTGGGAATGTTGGATTGCAGGCACAGTGGCTGGAAGCATGGTGGCCTGCTTCTGATGATGAGTTTGCATTTGTGGTTGAAGATGATATCGAATTGTCACCGTTGTATTACAGGTTTTTGAAGGGTTTGATTGTTGATTATTACTACAATGCTTCGAATTACAGTCCGTGGATCTATGGTGCTTCTTTGCAACGACCAAGGTTTGTACCAGGTACCATCTTCTTTTCATTTTCTGTATATCTGAATCTTGTAACTATTGGCCCTGATTGAATAATACTAAATAATAAACAAATATAAACTCTATTTTCAATTTCGGTAGGTCATTTAACGTTAAGCGAACACGGACATAAACACTAGCCGAACAAATTTTTTTATGTTCGTGTTCGTTTAATAAAAAAGTGAACATGTTCATGTTCGTTTGCGAAAGACTAAACGAGCAGTGTTTATGAACATAAACAAGCTCAAACTTAACCGAACACAAATCTACACAATCACAAACGAACAAACATACATGAAAACAAAATAAGAAATCTAAAATGGTGAGGACAAAGAGTAAAGTGACTGATTGCACTGCACACAGTGACTTAAAACCCTAAAAATGATGGTGTCTTGGTGATTACAAAGAGTAAATGACTGCACAAAATAACTCGGTGAAAGTGTGATAGTGTGAGACCCTAAATTTCAGTTTGTCTTCTTGATTTGTATGTTCATTCAAATGAACCTCTTTTCACATGTGAACTAATCAAGATTAACCCAACAGTAGCATCCGAATGATTGATGCATGGCCATAATTTGAAGAAAACATGGGAACTAATCAATATTAACTCAACTCCATCAACAAATGCATTATCTTTCTTTGACTAAAAAGGAATTATAAGGCGGAAGTGATGCAGAACGGTTACTATTATGTCTGTTTCAAGAGAAGAAAACAAGACAGCATGTTTATATTGGCTAGCACGCTACTCCTAAAGGGACCTTTAACCTTAAACAGTAGAATTTAGAATGATAGATGCAAGAAGAATTCCTAACGAGTATTTACAGGGGTGAATAGTTAGAATTTGCAGATAGTCTTTAAATCTCTTATCAAACTCATTTCTTTAAGTTTTAACTATATTATTGGTACAATTGTAGAATAAAGCTATGCGTGTGTGTCATAAACAAGCATGTAACTGAATACAAAATTCTAAAATGGTCACCACAGCTACCTTCGGATGGTAAAAAGATAATGCACATTGATGTAAGCCTTTTATGTTAACTTACATGTTGCTGGAACCTTTAGAGTAATGCCAGAAATAAGAAAGAACGTCCCTGGGGTTTACCCAAATTGCAAAAACAAAAAGTTTCATCATTTCATGTCCATAATTCAAAAAAAAAGTTGATCTTGATTAGTTCAGTTAACTAAACTTTGTCTTGTTTTCTTCTCTTAATTTTGTTGATGGATTTGATTTTTTGAGTTCTGGTACAATCTGAATGATTTCTTGATATCATTCTTTTGATCCAAAATTTGAAGAAAACATGGGAACTCCTTGTTGTTGTAGCTTATCAGTTTAATCAGCTTATGATGTCAGGTAAACACGGGAACAAAATAAACATAAACAAAGGAACACAAGTTTTCTTGTATCAGCTGGTTGGTACCTGGGGTCAGCTTCTGTTCCCAAAACCTTGGAAGGAGTTCCGCTTGTGGTACGACACACATAAGACAAAGGGCGTGAAACCTATTCTTGATGGCATGGTAACCTAGTTTGCATATGAACACATTTAGAAATAAAAGTATGATCTTATATATATTGTCGTTAGTTAACTTTCATTTTAATAAATTGATGTTAGGTGACAACGGGTTGGTACAAAAAGATGGGAGAGAGGATATGGACACCTTGGTTTATTAAGTTTATTCACGCCCGGGGCTATTTTAACATTTACACGAACTTCTTAAACGAGTCAGCACTCAGTGTCTCTCACAGAGACACAGGGGTTAACTATGGGAAATCAGCAGGACCAGATTCAAATCTGATTCAAGAGAGTTCTCATGAGATCAATCTTTTCAAATTAGAGCCATTGAGGAATCTTAAATGGTATGATTTCTGTTTTAGAGAAGTAATTCCTGATAGAATTGTGACAAGTGTCGATGAACTCGAGCCTGTTTTGAAATCAGCCCAAAAGGGGAATGCTTTAGTGATTGTGAGCGTAGATAAGACATCAAAGTTGTTAACCCGAAACTTATTGTGTCATTTTGAGAGGCTTGATGTTTGGAACTATGTCTTTGTGGGTCATGATTCTGATTTCTTGATTGATCTTGCAAGACGTGGGCATCCCGTGATTAATGTGGATGCATTCTTTGACAAGTTAAAGGCATACCAATCGTTTAAGTTAAAGAAGAAGATTATTGTGAAGGCGTTGGTGGTTAAAAAAGCATTAGAAATGAAGTATGACACGTGGGTGTTGGATCACGACATGGTTCCAGTCAAAGCTGACCTTTTTCGTGAGCTGGTCAAACTTGATTCCACCATTGACTTTTATGTTGGGAAGAGACTTGGACTTTTGTTTGCCAGGAGTTCTGGATCTGCGACTTGGAACGATCGTTTTGTTAACGAGATTGCACTAATGGCAGAGCCCACGGTGAGTAAAGATGGGGGTGCGTTTGGGTTTGTGGCGGGAAAGGTATTGGAGTCGAAAGGGGCTAGGTTGCAAAGACTTGATGGGGATTTAGGGTTTAGTGTTAAAACTGACACAGGTAATGATAATGGAATCTTGTTAAAGAATGAGACACAGGTTGTGTTTTGGTCTTCTGATACGGGTTCGGGCTTAGTACAAAATAGGCTTGAAAGTTTAGGTCTATGGATTATAGACAGTGAATCCCACTGTAAGGCTGTTATATGCCACCCATCATAGTATTTTGTCTCTAAAGCATTTTTTTTTTAATCTAGATTGTCATTTGTAAAATGAAATGGATACGGATTGGCACTTTTGTCCTTGCTATTCGTAAAATCAAGACTGTTCATTTTAGATTCCGACACGAACTTAACATGAAGTTTGCTAAACGTGTTGTGTTCAACTTGAACTTGCAAACATGTTTAACTAAACTAAACGGGCTGTGTTTGTGTTAAACTTGAAAGTTTACGAGTTGATCTGTCTAACCGTTTGTATATCATTAGAAAGGATTTTTCCAATGTTGCAGAAATCGCGATTAATTGGTGATTAATCAGCGATTAATCGCTTGATGGTCCCCCACCGTCTACGATTAATGGTTTAACGGTCAATTGGTCAACGACGGTCAACATCGGTCCTTGGCGGTCCTTAGCGGTCTTGGCGGCCTTGACGGTTAGCCATTTTTTAATTAAAAAATTCTCAAATATATTCTTCTAGCGTTTATTAGAAGAGAAGGCCAAAAGTCGACAAAACCTAACATCGCAGCTCTACCTTTTCATAATCAAGCATCTCAGAGGGAACTTTTTGATGGAGATTTCGAGTCCGAGGATGAGGTGGTAATGTTTGAAGATGAGTACGAGTCGGATGGAGTCCAAATCTTGGAATCACCATGAGAATGTTAAAAAAAGATGACAATTTAAAGTATGAAAATGAGTTTGTTTTTTTAGATTATTAAACGTATTCGACTTTAATATTGTAGATTTTTACTTAAACAATTATATAAGTACTAGTTTATTATTTTTAAGGTTATTTATATATTAACTATACTAGGATATTGCCATGTTGGAATATATATGTAATAATTTAGGGTCTCCGATTAATCGCTGATTAATCATGATTAATCCGATTAATCGTTTAACACCAGTCGATTGTCGAGCTACCGCCAAGCGATTTCTGCAACCTTGGATTTCTCTATATCATTAACTTGTACTAATTAGGTGTTTAGTTAAAAGAAAAAAAAGATTTAAAATAATAAATTTGAGCTAAATGGCTTTTTTTTCTTGAGCACTTTTTTATTAAACATTGTTTAACAAATCAAGTATATTAGTTTGTTAAAACTTGTCCTATATAATTTGCACACCTAGATTCTAATCATTTTATTTGTTAATTTATTTTCTTTTTCTTTTAAAGGATTGTGAAATGCATTCTTTTTGTATATATATTTATGTTTAGTTTATATTGTTTTTATTTTTATGGGGTTTAGGCTTAAGAGGTTATGGTATAGATTTAGTTTATGAACGAGGTGTTAATCCGTGAAACTTGTGTGTGTTTAGATAGTGTTTCTAACATGATTTTCAAGTCAATGGTATGTTAGGGTGTGTGTTAAAATTTCGGGCAAATACCATAAAAGAGAAACATATTTTGTTTTATCTCAAAAAAATTTCTTAATAATCTTTTACATGTAAAAAACCAATGTACTTTTTATTTTTCTCATAAAGTCCCTTAACAGTCATTCACAAACTAAAGTCATTTCACAAGTTCACATGTTAAATTTGAATAAAACTTTTGAGTTTTTGTAAAACAACTCATGTCCCAGGTGTTTTACTTTCATGTACTTTTTTTCTTACATAATTTGTTGTGTTCATGTACTTCTTTTTCTTACATGACTTGTTTAATTGATGGAAGCTACAACTCATAAAAGTAATTCTTGTTTATCCTAATAATCATTTTTATATAATATCATCAGGATCAAAATATCTAAAGAAATATTAGCCTCAACCATTATTAGCTTCCTGAACACAACTAAAACCAGGATTCTTTTGAACTCCCTTCAGCTTCATCATCTCTCTAATCTTATCAGCTTCATACCACCTTCCAGCTTCTGCATACATATTTGAGAGCAACATGTAGTAACCCGAATGACCCGGTTTCACCTTAAAAATATGGTCTGCAGCCCACTGACCCAACTCGATATTCCCATGAATTCTACAAGCCCCAAGCAACGACCCCCAAACATTCGAATCGGGCTCCATCCCCAACCCATTGATCATCTCTACAGCCTCATCCATTAGCCCGGCCCGACCCAAAAGATCAACCATACACGCGTAATGCAGTTTTGTCGGTTCAATCTTACGTTCCTTCATCTCTGCAAAGTATTTCCTTCCTAAATCAACTAATCCTCCATGACTACAAGCAGATAACACTGCTATATAAGTAATCGAATCACATTTCACATGATCTTGATTACCATCTTTCATGGATTCAAACAAACTAATCGCAGTATCGATTTCACCACGCATTCCATACCCCATGATAATCGTGTTCCATGAAGCCACATCCTTCTTAGGCATTTCATCAAACACTCTCTGAGCAAGATCAGTGCGTCCACATTTGGTGTAAAGATCCAAAACCGAGTTTGAAACAATGAGATGGTTATAAGAAAGGGTTCTTACACAAACCGCATGAATCTCCTTACCCTTCTTGATCTCTGCCATGTTTGCACAAGCCGAAAGTGCACTAGAGAATGAGATGGCGTCAGGTTCTAGCCCTTTTAACAACAGTTCACGAAACATGATTAAAGATTTGAAAGAAGTGTTTGTATGAGAATATGCTGATATAAGTGTGTTATATGAAACTCTATCTTTATATGAAACATTAAAAACTTTCCTTGCAAGATTCAGATTACCACATTTTGCATACATGTCTATAAGTGCATTCGAGACGAATAACTGAAAGTCAAAACCTCCTCGAATTGACCTAGCGTGTACCTGTTTTCCATGGGAAATAATCCCGATTCGTGCACAAGCAGGAAGAATGTTTGTTAAGGTTATATCATTTGGGACTTGATCATGAGTTTGCATCTCTCTTACTGCACGTAAAGCTAATGATTCAAGACCGTTTTGTGCATAGTTAGCCACCATGGCGTTCCATGATATAACATTTTTCCGATCTATGTTGTTAAACACACTTGACGCTTTGTCAAGATAACCAAACTTAGCATACATATCAAGTAAAGAATTGGCTACAAATATATCAGATTCCATACCCTTTCGTATACTAAAACCATGAAGCTCTATTCCCCATCGGACACATTCAAGTTCAACCAAAATCGGGAGAATACTAGAAACTGCAACAGGGTTTGGGACAATACCATCTTTGATCATAGATTCGAAGAAATCTATAGCATCTTGTTGATGATCCATGTGAGCTAAACTTGTGATGACAGCATTCCAAGAAACATCATTCTTTTCAACCATTCCATTAAAAACTTGCTTACAAGCTTTCATATCACCAGATTTCCCATAAGCATCAATGAAAGCATTGTTTACTGTAATGTGGTAACCAAATCCCATCTTGATAGCATAACTATGTATCTCACTCGTCATCATGCAGTCTTCGGTTGCTGCACACACAGGCAACAAGCTCACAACAGTCACCACATTCGGTTTAAGTTTAACCGCATTGATCATGTCTCTAAACAACATAATAGCGTTATTGTGATAAAACTTTACGGAACATACTGCGATAAGCGTGTTCCATGACACCACATCTCTCTCAGGCATTTCATCGAACAGTTTGTATGCATTGTTTATGCTGATGCATTCTCCGTAAAATCTCAATAAGGTGTTCCCCACAAACACATCCGAACTGAACCCTAATTTGCAAACTAAGCCGTGAATCTCCTGGCCTTTCCGGACCTCGTGGTAATCCGAACAGATTTTCAGAACAAAAGGGAAAGTATGATCATCAGGTCTGACACCTCTACGGATCATTAGGTTATAAATTTTGAACCCATCGTAAACTCCAGCAATACTGTTGGCGCGAGTGATTGTGTTCCACAAGAAAGCAGAGCGAGAGTACGGGAGTGATTGGTGAAATAAAACGCGTGACGTTAATGGATCCCCAAAGGTGGCGTATTGAAGAATCAGAGCAGCGGAGACTGAGATGCTGATTGGGAGGTAGCCGTTGATGAGAGCAATCGCATGGGATTGCTTCGTTTGCTGGAGTGATTTTGCAGAGGCGCATAGTGGGAGAACGGAGAAAGATTGAGTCTTTTGCAATCGTTTCAGTTTGCCGGAAACTATGGAGTTTCGCCGGAGGGTGATTTTGCAGAGACGGCATGACATAGATCTTGCAATCGGTGAAAGTGTAGTTTTTTTAGAGATGAGTTTTATATTTCGCACATTCCCGATATTACCCCTATCTTAAAGCCTAATTACACAGTCGGCGACGCAGAACAAAACTCTTCATTTCAGTTCCCGGCGATCTCTTAAATCAAATCAGGTACCTCTCTCTCTCTCTGCTCCATGTTTTTTACTCTTAAATGTCAACTGCGAGTTGCGACAGTTGATTTGAGATATGATTAGGTTTAAAATTTGTTTTGTCTGTGCATTCATGACTTGTTTTGTTGAAGTGAGAAGATGACCACCAGGTGTTTGATGAAATGCCTATTTAAAATGTGGATATTTAAGATGACCTCCTTGAGGACATTGTTTTTGGGTAGTATGTATAGCAACAAACCAAATTATGGGAACTCTTTTTCTTATGTGAAGAGTGTTAAATTGTTGTTAAGATTATCAGACTAAACTGTTCAAGATTTCATTGGCTTTTGTTCTAATCTATAGTGTACAATTTGACACACAAATTATATAACTCTTGTAGTTTAAGAAGGCAAATGATACTTGAACCACTTTGTGTATTTGGGTGAATGTGTCTTGCTGTTAGTCAAGTGTATGAATACCCTTTATGGCACTAGGATAAATAAGGGACTGTTATAGATCATGTTTATATCTCACTGGAAATTTGTAGCCATGATAGTAGGTAACTGAAGATCTCCAAATAAACAGATTTTACGATTTTGGTTACTTATAAATATTTTTCCCCCCTTAAATGAGAAGTTATTTTCTATGTTGTTATATGCAATGTAAGTAAAGAATAAATAACCATCTTCTCCTTCAATATATCAATGCTCTCATATTTCGTTATTACTGTTTCAGAATCGAACACTTCCTTCTAAATGGATCTTGGGAGTTGAGCTACCATTGGTTGATATCCAAAACTTGCATATAGTCTGGTAAGAGTTTATTTGCCATCTAGAAGTTTGTTACATCATTTTGGATTCTTTAGGGTATGATGCTCTTCTGTTGAGGATTCATAATTCTCATTGAGTTCCATGAGGTGTTTGTCTTCATTTTTCTCAAGATAATATATCTAAATGGCATGGTCACTGGTGAAAAAGTCAGTTTGTGATCTCTGCTTGATCCGTACTAGCTCAAGTCTCGTTCATCTGGCACCAATTTATATACAGCCTGACATGATACCATTGCGTGGGAAAGAATTTTCCATCTACAATTGCAGAAAGGTTCTTCTTTCACATGTTTTCTGTAAAAAGCCCTTAAATTTTCATATCAGATATCTCTGCAATAGTGTGACACCAAGAACTCTATGCTGGGTAGGACCTTCTCATGACATTTTGCTTAAAAGTCTTGAAATCTATTTAAGTAAACATCAAATGGATGAAGCATGGGAAGCTTATACAGCTTTTAAGAAACTTTATGGTTTTCCAGATGACCATTTATTGAGTAGGTTGATAACAGAATTATCCTACACGCGTGAACCCAAATGGCTTCAGAGAGCATGCGATATTATCCTTAGGCTTCCTAAAAAAATGTCAAACTCGCTTCAATTTGACCAGCTGTACAACCTCTCACTTTCCCTAGCAAGAGCACAAATGCCCATTTCTGTTTCCATGATACTGAGGATGATGATTGAAAAAGATAATATCCCACCAGCTAACTTATTGGGTCCACTCATTCTTCATATGGTCAAGAAAGAAAAAGGTACATATCTTGCATCAAATATTTTGATACAAATTTGTGAACTTTTTCAGCATTCTGGTTCTAACCGGTCTACAAGAAAACCTGATACCACAATTTTTAACCTTGTTCTTGATTCTTGCTCACGTTATAACCTATCTTTCAAGGGTCAACAGATCATAGAATTAATGTCACAAATGGGGTTAGTAGGTGATGCATATACTATCATAACTATCGCTCGAATCCATGCGGTCAACTGTCAAAGGGACGAGTTAAAGAAATTCAAAAATTGCGTTGATCAGGTGGCAGGTTATCTGGGTCCTCATTATTTCCAGTTTTATGATAATCTCATGAGCTTGCATTTTAAGTTCAATGATAAGGATTCGGTGTCCAAACTCATATTTGATATGATCAGTTTAAGTGGAACTCCGAAGGGGCCGCATAAGCCTTTCTTAATCCCGCTTGGATCTCCAAATCTCAAAAAAGGTTTAAAAATACAGGTTTTGCCTCGCCTTTTGCCCGAAAATTCATTAGTTAAGACTGAAATATATGAGGGTTTTGTTACTCATAAGAACAAAAGGCTTGTTTTTACCAACAAAACCCTAGCAAAGCTCGTTGTAGGGTATAAACGAGCGGGTCGGATTAGTGAGCTGTCAAAGTTTTTACTACGGATCCAGGAAAAAACGCGGAGTGATACGAACATAAAGGATTCGAGTGCTGATGTTATTGATGCTTGTATTCATGTGGGTTGGCTAGAAACCGCCCATGATATTTTAGATGATTTCGAGCAGGCAGGTAAATTACCTAATAGTGATTCATATGCATCATTATTAACAGCTTATTATGAAGGCAATAAGCATCGGGAAGCCGAGTCATTACTGAAACAAATCAAGAAAATGGGTATAACAATATCTGATGATATGTCAAAGCCAACTGGTTATAGTAAAAGATCAGATTTAGTCACATGTTTGATCCAAGAAATGAAAAAAGGGGATATAAATTGTTCGGTTTATGAATTTAACTCTTCGATTTACTTCTTCATGAAGGCTGAAATGACCGAAGATGCTCTGAAGACGTATAAAAGTATGCAGAGAATGAATATCTATCCTAATGTGGCAACTTATATGTACATGATTATGGGGTATTCATCTTTAGAAATGTATCGCGATATTACATTCTTATGGGGCGATATAAAGAGGAGTTTTGATGCTGGGAATCTGAAGATGAATGTGGAATTGTATGAGGTTTTGATTTTGAATTTCTTGAAAGGTGGGTATTTTGAGAGGGTGATGGAGATCATTGGATGCATGAAAAAAGATGGGATTTATGCTGATAGATGGTTGTATAAAAGTGAGTTTTTGAAGTTTCATAAGGATCTTTACAGGAACTTGAAAGTTTCTAATGGTAGAACTGAGGCTCAAAGCAGAAGGGTTGAACATGTGAAGGCTTTCAGAAAATGGGCTGGCATTGATTGAGATGTGAAGTTTGTTCATTGTTCTTTCATCTTTGCAGAGGTGCAACCTTGACTATTATTTTACTTATTTTATATATGGGTTGATTTTGATTTTGATTTTGTTTTATCTTAACCGGGTCAAATAAATAAAATAAAAAAATAGAAAAGCATTTAGTTAAAAGAGGAATGGATCAACCATCCTGAAAGTTGCTCAAAGCCTTTATTTATTATATATTATCCTCGCGCATTACGGCGGAGATCATTGTGTGTTGGTGTTAAGTTAGTACGTATTGTGATGACTGCGCTGCACAAAAAATAATGGAATCCGACATGGTCACATCTTAATCCTACTCTATATCGTAATCAAATTAGACTCAACACATCTATATCTTAAACAAAATTTAGATTGTAACGTAGAGATGGGCTTGTACCTTAATGCATTAACACTTGTATATGTCGGCCTCGGCAATTTTGATCCGCGTTACGATATGGATTATATGCGAAATCAGGTGTTAGGTAAATTTTTTAGTCCCAAAGAGACAACTTCATTGTAATGTTGTCTTCCAAAACAAGATGTTGTGGGTTTAAATTCTATAAATTTCATGTGTGGTGATTTTAGCAATTAAAAAAGAAGGTATATATATATATATATAGGGAGATGATCATTTGAGAACCAATATGATTTGAGAACTAAAAATAACTAATTTGAGCCACAAGTTTATTTACATGTATCCCCCCTTCCATGAATTGTAGTGGTCCCCCCTGAAATTTGTGGTTGAGATTTAGTTCTCAAAAGTTCTTAAAAGAAAAAGTTCTCATTTGAACCTAACCCTATATATATATATATATATATATATATATATATATATATATATAGAGTTGGGTTATAATACAAAGTACTTTTTATGTGAGAAGTGTGAGAAGTGATTGATGTGTTAATTTTAATGCATGATATTGTCTTTTTATTATATTTTTGGTAAATATATGACAATCCTAAAATAAATACACCATCCATTAGATTCCAAACACTACCAAACATCATTTATTAAGAATTATTAAAAGGGCATTGTGTTAGGATATTATTACACTGTGTTTACATTGTGTTATCCTTTAACTCTAATTTTGATAAACATATGACATTCTAATATGGAAAAAACAATGTATAGTGTTATATATTTACCAAAAACATAACTAAAAGATAACACAATGCATTAAAATCTAACACATCATCCACTTCTCACACTTCTCACGCAAAAAGTACTTTGTATTATAACTCTACCCTAGAGTTGGGTTATAATACAAAGTACTTTTTATGTGAGAAGTGTGAGAAGTGATTATGTATATATATATATATATATATATATATATATATATATATATAGGGGAAGGATCAAATAAAAACAAGATGTTATTGCGAAAACACGAAAACAAATATTAAAACCTCTATAACTTCCTCATACGTTAATAATTTTTTAAAAAATTTGCACAAAAAGTCTTAAAATTATGTCACCTTTAATTCTAAGAAAAAAATTAAACATATAAAATTTCGTGATTTTTTTTTATTATTACACATGTGCAATATTAACAAAAAAACATTAATTTTTTTAAAATTTTTTCAACAATTAAAGATAACAGAATTATAAGATCTATGGTATAATATTTTATCAAAAATATTAACGTATGAAAAAATTATAGAGGTTTTAATATTATTGCACATGTGCAATAATAAATTTTTTTAAAAAACGTAGAATTTTTTTTAATTTTCTCCAGAATTAAAGATAAAAGAATTATAAGATTTATAGTGCGATTTTTTATAAAAAATTTTAACATATGAAAAAGTTATAAAGGTTTTAATATTATTGCATATGTGCAATAATAATAATAAAAAAATTATTGCACCTGTGCAATAATAATTTTTAAAAAAATTTTGATTTTTTTTAATTTTTTTTCCAGAAATAAAGTTAACATAATTTTAAGGATTTTGGTACAAAATTTTTTAAAAAATATTAACGTATGAAAAGTTATAAAGGTTTTAATATTTGTTTTCGTGTTTTCGCAATAAAAGTTGTTTTCACATGATCCTTACCCTATATATATATATATATATATAGGGGAAGGGATGAAAATTAACCATTCCTTAAGGTAATAACTAGATAACTCTCATCTAGTGGTTGAAAAAATCTGGAAGCAACATGAGCATGCCAAGTGTCTATTTCTTTTTTTTTAATTTAAAAGGGCAAAGCAGACATTTTTTACACAACCACATAAAACACCCCCTTTATTTTAAAAAGCCTATAACTTTTTTATACTCTGTCGGATTTTTATAAAAATTGCACCATTAATCTCGTCGCATTTTTCTCTTTAATTCAAGTATGGTCTAGACGTTTTTTATTATCGTTTTCTCAGACGTGTGATGTAGCACTAGTGTTACAACTACTAACATCATTGTTATAACCATTAACAATGAACAACTATATATGCATATATTATAACCTACAAATGCATCAGTATGAATATTAACACTGATGTTATCACCATTAACAGTGGTGTGATGATCAGTCTACACCGGTTCTATCAAGATTTAACAAAAAGATAATCAAATGTACAACTAAATATTTTAACCACTAGCACTAGCACTAGTGTTATAGATATAAACATTAGTTTCTTAAGTAATAACGGTGGTGTAATGGTTAGTGACTCTGATGCTACTACTGAAATCACCAAATGTACAACTAAATATACACAGATTACAAACCGCAAAACATAAAAATTATACAAAATCAATATACTTTACTATGAACACCGAGAAATCATCAAGATAAGCTCCAATTCGTTTAAATAAATGCACATCAAGTTACACAACAGAAATAAAATTTAAAACACAAAATCGATGTTGTGAGCAAATCCCAAATAACAAATAATCTAAACAACGGATTTAACAACATATTTAAAATAAAAATCTAACAACATATTTACAATTAAAAAAACACATTGAATTGAGTACCAAGAATTTACAAATAGAATTGGACAAAATCCACAGAATCTTAACAAAGTGTGCACCAAGAATTTACAAATAAAAAGTATACAAAACTGAAGAAAATATTTAACTATGAGAATTGCAGATATATCCAACAATCCATGACATCATATTCTTATTCATTTCGTAATTAACCCCATATATATTTTGAATAGGGACATCCTTCATAACATTCAAATTTTGTTTATCTTTTTAAATTATGTATTCTAAAGAAAATCATACGATATATATTATACGTTATATTCTAGATTATTAGAAATTTAGTTTCTTAAGGCATTCAAAGTTATACGAACTCAGTTCATCAACTTCTTTTATTGATTCCGCTATTTTCAGTCATAAGTTAGGTTAAGACAATGTGTTTAATATCTTTTGTATTTAATCCGAAACCCGAATAACCCAGCCCGAATCAACCCGCAATCTGAAACCCGAAACCCGAACAACTCGAGGGAAATTAGGTTCGGATTATGGGTTGGATTCCACCTACAAAAAACCCGAAAAACCCAACCCATTTAACCCGAAACCCGAATAAAAAACCCGATATAGTGTCTATTTTTACACTCATCCCGGTCCCTAAAATGATTAGAGGCGGCCCGAGTTACGCTTGTTATTAACCTAAAAGCAAAGGGGTTAGATAATTGATCAAAAACTCAAAATAACATTTGATTAAAAATGTGTGTGTGAAGTCATTTTCCTTAATTCGCTGGTTTTTTTTGGGTGATGTAGCTGATCGGACCACCGCCGCAAATTAAGGTCAAAGGTTCCCGAAGACACCGAACAAAAAGGTAACGGTCAAAATCGACATGCGCCAAATAAGTTTACTTTTTTTTCTTTTCATTTGAACTCCAATTTTAATAAGTTAACATTAACTATTTTATTACTTAGTGTACACGCCACATTATAAGCTTCTAGTGACATCGCATATACCGTAGATACGGCGAAGATTGCTCTTCCAATGACCATAGCGCTGCCTCCACTCATCGAGTGGTGTGGGTTCGGGTCTGAATTAGAGAATATATGTTAAGTATAGGGTTGTACAATGCATTAATAACTTGTACATAATCTAAAAAGACTAAAATACCAGTGGACTTAACATACATTATCTGACGGTATTAATTCTTTGAACTGAAATTACAATTAAAGTAAACCAAATGTGTCAGGTAAAAATAAAAAATTGTCTCAATGTGCAATTTGACCCAAACCCATTGACTAAATTTACAATTTACTACAAATATAATTATTTGAAATAGACTAGATTGTCGTTAAAAAAAAACTATTTTTCTAGAACAAATTAAAATAATTATAATGAAGATGGAAGTTTAAATGCAAAATTAATACTGCAAGAACCACAACTTCCAAATGACAAGATTTAAAATTATAAAATGGAATTGCAAAACTACCAAACCATGAGGACAAAAACGACACTTCACTCTAAAATGTTTCTTTTGGAGTAAGCTTTAAAGAAAAGCTATTACATTGGTGTTATATATCCTGGTCCTTAATTGCCGGCAAGACCTTTTCTTGGTCGTTTCCCTCGTAAGAACCTGGTTTTGAAAGATAAACGCATCAGCCGAAAGTCACCTACCATTTCACACCTACCCTTTTAACTTCGACGATTCTTTTACCATATCCACTTTCATATCTTTTATTTTATTAAATTAAATAATATTACTTCATACAAATTAATTTAGTCTCTAAACGTCTTGTCATACTTTGGCTTATATTACCAAACGCTAATACACATGAATCATGATCAAGGGAGACACATAGTTGACCTTTAAAAACCGGAAGCTCATCCAACAATCAACATATAACTTATATATGACACGAAGTTATACTGATTAGTGGTCGGGATAAATGTATTGAGATGTTAATGATATGATTAAAAACATGTCTGTTTATAATATGCATAACACGTTTAACTTATCATGTTAAATAGGTTATGACATGTCTAACATGATTTTGTAATTTTGTAAATAATAAAATATGGATTGTAATTTAGGTAATATCATTTCAACATGTTAGTTGTGTCGTAGTATTCCTTAACCTTGTTTAATACGACGGGTTGTATTATTAGTCATAGTGATATTTTATATTATATTATTATCATTCATTATTATTAAATTTTTAGTAGAGTTAACTTCGCTTTTGGTCCCCAAGGTTTGCACATTTTAACACTTTTAGTCCAATTTCAGAAATTATATCATTTTAGGGCCTGAACTTTGGATTTCTTAAAAATTTTTAGTAGAGTTAACATAGTGATATTTTATATTATATTCCTTAACCTTGTTTAATACGACGGGTTGTATTATTAGTCATAGTGATATTTTATATTATATTATTATCATTCATTATTATTAAATTTTTAGTAGAGTTAACTTCGCTTTTGGTCCCCAAGGTTTGCACATTTTAACATTTTTAGTCCAATTTCAGAAATTATATCATTTTAGGGCCTGAACTTTGGATTTCTTAACAATTTTGATCACTTTTTACAATTCATCCAAAATCACCGTTAATATGAAGGGCATTTTTGTCCAACTAATAATCATTTGGACTTGGTAGCCTTTTTCCTGTTAATCATTTTTGTCCAAATGATTATTAGTTGGACAAAAATGCCCTTCATATTAAAGATAATTTTGGATGAATTGTAAAAAGTGATCAAAATTGTTAAGAAATTCAAAGTTCAGGCCCTAAAATGATATAATTTCTGAAATTGAACTAAAACTGTTAAAATGTGCAAACCTTAGGGACCAAAAGCGAAGTTAACTCTTTTTAGTAATAATGTTAGGGAGTTGTTACACACCCAATTTGATACATACATACTTTGCGTACGGGTCGTAAGGAATATGACCCGTGTTTAAAGATTTGGGTCGTATTGTATAATATAACTCGTACGTAAAAATGAGTCGTATTGTACCATATGGCTTTGTATTTGATTAAAAAAAATGTTATATTGTTAAATTATTTGGCACAATGTATTATTACTCAATATCCATGCCAATTTGACGAGACACGTTATTTCTTCAAAACTTTCTATAAATTGTTAAATATTAACTAAGTTTATTGCTCAATCCTGTGTATTCGACGGGTTCTCGTTCCACCGAGTAAAATTATAATGTCAGAATGTCGTTGAATTATGATCTATACTCGTTAAATGAATTAATATATAACGATTTATATAAAAAATTTGAAAGAAAAATACTTCACATCAAAAAATGAGCACGCATATCAATTAATAATAATAAATCATACCTAATAATTTAAAATATTTTTTTTTATCAGATCCCACTATAAAACAAAACAACCCATTTTTATATATGGGTCTTATATACAATAAGACCCATATCTTTATATATTTAAACACGTGTCATATAAATACAAAGTGTGTGGTTATCACCAAGTATTTGTATCCATAGCCTAATGTTAAATTATTAATTATCTGCTAAAACCAGTTGCAATAATATGAACACGTGTCCACGTGCGAAGACAAATATAGTTGATATTTAAGGTTGCTTCCTAGAACCATCCTAAATGCGCCTAACTCCGGGCCTCCTTTTCCGCCATCAACTCATCACGTGCCACTCACGAGTCGTTTCTCTTTTGACCAACGACCACTTTTTTTATTATTTATACAAATTCGTACTCTTCACAACCATCAACTAACCAACCATGGCCACTTCTTCCAACGAGTGGCTCCATATTTACCAAAACAATAACCTCTCCGGACCACCACAACCCGCCGCCCTACGGTGGCCCGATGACGTCACCGATGTCACTACAACCACCACGACCACCACCGCCACCAGTAGTGTCTCAAATCAGTTAGGCCGCGTAACACGGCCTGTAACCAACTCCCGCCGCCGAACCAGGGCTTCACGGAAGACCCCGACCACGTTACTCAACACTGACACCACCAACTTCCGTGCCATGGTGCAACAGTTCACCGGCGGGAACTTTTGTGGCGGTGGCGGTGGTGCTTCTTCTTTTATGGCCTCTCCGGCCACTGTTGCTCATCATCAGCCTTATAATAACACTAGTTTAACTGGTTTTAGTTACTATGGGACGGGCTCAACGGTTTCGGCGCCTGGTGGTTATAACATGGAGTTCCGGCAACCACAGCAGCCGCAGCATTACTACACGATTGTGGCGGATAACGGCGGTGGTGATCATCAACATGGGTGGGTTCAAGAAGGTGGTATGTGAGGATTGAAGGGTGTTTTCAAAGTTTAACAGACTCTTGTATGTATATTATTCATCAAATACTTAAAAGCAACACTCTCGATGATGACAAGTTTGGTTTGGGATCGGAGGTGTTTGTAAACAAGTTTGGTTTGCTAAACTAGATATTTTGTGAATAGATTTAGTTAAGCAAGTTAAGTATTTATGTTTTCAAACATGAGTCCAGTTATGACATTCTGGTAAGTACGTCACATTGTTATAATAAAGGTTTTGAGTTATTTTGTTTTTAATCATGTGTGGTTGTGTGTCTCGCATTAGTAACGCGTCTTGTAGATTTTAAATATGTGTAGATTCTGAGAGCACGAAACATGTTTGAATGGAGGTAGCAGTCCATGGATCACATCGAAAGTTTAAAGACACCATTAGCATTCATAGCAGCTTCTTTATATCATATTTTATCCTTAAAAAACATTAAGAAAGAATACAAAATCAACATATCATTTTTTATAACAAAAAAATTGTTCCTAAAACGACCTGTGGCTTAAGGGGGGAAATATCTTTCGGAAAATTCACATAAAAAGAACCAAGTATCATACGAAAAATTTAGCTCCTTCTCAAAACGTATAATATAACAACATTCAGAAGGTGCAGATACATTTTGTGCCACGTCCATACTTAAATTTTAACCCAAAAATAAGAAAAAGGATAAGTAAAATCCAGGTTCAACGATTCTTTAACATAAACATTTTGACAACATATGAACATCCACCCTAAACTGAGATACAGTCTCTCTTTTCTCAAGGATACAAGACAAAGGATGGTGAATCTTTTAAAAAGAAAATTTGTGTAAACGGGTTTTTTAATTAATGCGTGTTCAAACGGGTCCCCACAACAAAACAAAAAACGGCTTCTTATTTCCTTTTGCCAATGGTAAGCAGCTCAAAGCTTCTAAGAGCATCATCACGGCCGCCTCTTGAAGAGGGTACTGCCCGTGAGAAAGATGATGATTTGGACTCGAACCCAGGTTGAGAGTGGAGCCGATGGGTGGTTGATATGCGACCGCTGCCTGAACCGAGCCTGGTTGATCGGCCCTCATTGGGTTCACCAGATGAGCTTGGTCTGCTGCTTGATATCACTGCTCTTTTGGAAGTACTGCCAGTTCTTGTGATGCGGACTTTATCTGAGTCACCGCGCTGAATAAACAAACATAAAAATTAATTTTATGCATATAAAAAGATACAAGACTAGAAAGACAGACCCATAGAAACAAGGCATTATAGGTGGGGTGAAATGGAATGGATCAGGCAGGTTGGATATTGGGTCCACTGCAAACATGTTTTTTTATCCATTTTCTTTTATTTATGGGTAGGCTGGATTACGGTTGTGCTATTATACCAAACCCGACAAACAAAAATTTGGCTAAAAAGGAAACAAGTCCAACGGGTCAAACCTTGCAAGAAGTCTACTTTTAGTCCATACAACCTCCAGAATCGTCTACTCTAAAAAAAAGAGAGAGACGATGAGGAGGAGAAGAGAAGAGGGCCCACCAAGTACATATGTTTCCCATTAGGCCATCCGTAGTGGGGCGCCATGGGCACCCAAATTGCTAACATAACCCCCCTATGGCTCCCCTCCACCACCCCGTTAGGCGTTATGTTACCAAATTTGTGAATGGGCGTTACATATATAACGCCTCCCCCCTCTCATGTTTTTTTTTTCTTTTCTTTTTTTTTGCTTTTTTCCTATTGGTTCTCCCAATCCTTATAACCCCCATCTTCATAACCCCCCACTACACATCTTACCTCATAACCCCCCAATGCCACGCCATTTGCCACATGGCGCATAACCCCTCACCCAACTCTCAAACCACTACACATAGCCTTATGCAAAGCTTTAGAAAAGGAAGAAAAAAAAACCATTTTTACAGCTTTTCAAACCCGAAGCCACTAAACAAACCATCTGTCTATCACTATCAACCCCATTCCTAAACCTTCACACCAAACACACAAACACTATGATTATTATTGTAATCATATTGTTTTAATCATAAGTATGCTTAACTTAAAGGTAAAGAAATTGTAAAACATAAGTGTTCGCGAATCAACCTGACATGTTTCAACTTTCAACCCGTACTACAGAGTGACCCGTTACCAACAAGGCCAACCCACCCATTTTGCCACCTCTTAGCATGTTAGCAATACTATAGTTAGCATGAGCATGTCACATAAATCAATTTCTATGAGTATGTAACTAGGAACAAAATACTAAATTTATAAATGGTCACTTCTCTCTATTTTACCAGAAGATCTATACTCACCAATTCTTTGGATGGTGTTGTATGTTCTGAAGATCTGTGTCTCGAGTGATCACCATGCAACCCGCTACGCCTAGCAAATGCCTCAACTGTGCCTGAGAATCTATCTCGAGCCTCTGGTTTCACTAAAACATATATAAAAATTGATCACTAACCTCTCTACTTAATCACATTATGTCAAAATTCAGTAAACATATATACGCTGAAATCTTGAAAATCTGACATGGTATACATGCATTCCTACAGATAGACAAAAAAATAATTCAAACTAAAAGAAAAAACAAACCTGGGGTTTTTTCCACTCTTTCTGCTGAAGGCCCGGGATTCAATGGTAGTTTTCCAACCGTCTGATTTGTAGTACAGGTTTATAAGAAGCAAATCTTTTAAGAAAACAAGAATAAGAAGATTATAAGACAAAGTACTTACCCGTCCTCTAGAGCTGGAGCTTGTACCAATTTGAGGATACTTCAATATAGTCCAGTCAAAAACATAGTCAAACTGATAACCTGAAATACGAACACCGCTCATAAATCTATTTTCAATAAAATAGAAAAAAATACATCATTTATATGATGCCATGATGGTAGTATGGTACTATATGAGAAAGAAAAAAAAAACATATTCGCTAAAAACATCTGTGTTTTCCATATGAAAGAGGAAAACATAATACAAAATTTAGACTTTACCTTCTCGAATGAAAAGATCCCGGAATAGCCTTTTCAAGTATGAATAATCGGGCTTGTCATCAAACCGCAATGATCGGCAATAATGAAAATACGATGTGAATTCAGTAGGATAAGACTTGCATAGAACCTGCAGATTTTGTCGTTTAGAAAAAATGCCACTTAACCATAATAAATAAATAAAACACTAGAATATGTTTGATCTTTAGAATACCTCTACAGGAGTAAGCATCTTCTTTTCACTAATTTTATCATATTTTTGCTTCTTCGTGCCAGCTTTCAGCCCCTGCCAGGGAAGGCTACAACCACATATGTGCAAGTCAGTAAGGAAATGCTAGAAGAAAAATAAAAGATGAACATATAAGAAAAACCGGAGATATGCACCTTCCTCTCAAAAAATACATGAGCACGTAACCAAGAGACTCCAGATCATCCCTCCTACTTTGCTCTATAATTAACAATATAAAAATGTCAAAATTTAATCATACAGAACTCTAAAAATATAGGTATTGCCCAGAATAAAGATAAAATAACTATGGTGCTTCCAACACACGGAAATGAGCAAGATCACTTACCAACTCCAAGGTGGGTATTAACACTGGCATAACGGGCAGTACCAGTAAGATTTTTGTTTTCCCTAAGTAAAAAAATAGCAAGAATAAGTCATAGGTAATCAAATTCTATGTAACAGATATAAACTTGGCAGACTGCTCAACAACATATCAATTATGATGCCTGGCAGCAAACAAAATATAAAAATAATATCATTTCCACTTAAGTAGTTAAGTGTTTGCATAATCAACTCCAATACCTGTATGGTATATGCTTGTGTGTCTGGAGATCCCTATACTTTTTTGCAAGACCATAATCTATAATATAAACCTGTTGTAAAGTAAAAGCAAAAACATATTTATTGATGATCAAAATCAGACAATGAAGAATGTAGATTAACTCATGAGAAGTTCAACTGAGTCCGTACAAATCACAGTAAACCTTTTTTAACAGTAGAATACTCTGGACTAAGCTTAAAATGCAAATATCCAATATTAAGTTGTTAATAGAGAAATGAAGATAGCATTATGGAGACTGAAACTTGTAATGTAAAAGAGAATACCTGATTTGCCTTTCGTCCTAAACCCATCAGAAAGTTATCTGGTTTTATATCACGGTGAAGGAAACCTCTTGAATGCATATATTCAACTCTATTTATCTGTATAGAACAATAAGAAAAGGAGTGAGTGTTGATACAGTGTACTCAATTAATCTCTTTACACAAGGTAAAGATACATACCAACTGATCTGCAAGCATTAAAACTGTTTTTAAAGTGAATTTCCGGTTACAGTAATTAAAGAGATCTTCTAAACTTGGTCCAAGAAGATCAATAACCATAGCATTATATTCTCCTTCAACTCCAATCCATTTAAGGTGGGGAACACCAGCTGCATTACAGTAAGTAAAGTATGATTCTTAAGATATACAGGCAGCAAAATGGGTAAGTTAATAAAATAGATACACAAACATGAAACTCACTTCCCCCTTGAAGAAGCATGTACAATTTCGCCTCATAGTGAAGTTGTGGGTGCTTGGTCTTAACAGATTCCTGTAACAAAAACCAATTAAGCCCCCTACAATAAGAATATGGTATATGTATATACATGGTTAATTTTAGCTGACTACTCTGCTGGTTTATTAATTTATTTTGTTACATACTACTGTAACTGTATATACAAAATAAATTTTAAATTAAGAAAATGGAGTGAATGAAAATGAATCTTTTATTTCAGATACTAATTGAATTTCTTAATTTTAACATTTATAGTTAAAATTATGTGAAGTACTCTTATATTTCGTTCAAATTTAGCAACAAATTTTATTGTTAGTTCTTAATTCTTCGGTGTTTGGAGTCTTTTTATGTTACAGAATTTCTTGTCTGAAGTTTTAGAAATGGAGAATGACAGACAGTGCAAACTGCAAACATATTATTGACTCACTCTAAGTATGCTATGGTTAAGAACATAACTTGGAAAATTTACTTCCCCCACTCATGAGAAATAAAAATAAAAATACTGTAAAATCATATTAAACCACAAATCCAACCATAACATGAAGATTGTAATGTAAATATGAGTAGTAAGTTTCACAGGCAGCATTTGCATAAATCTAAAAGCAAAGATACATACCAACTTGACAGCCACTTCTTCTTTACTTTGAAGATTTACTCCTGTTAATAATAATAAATCACAAATGTAACAAAAAATTTAGCCCTGTTAATAATAAATCTTTACTTGAAGATTTACCCCTGTAGATAATAAATCTTCAACAAGAAAGTAACATAATCATAGATTGATAACAATAAGCATAGAATCATGCTGAAGAAAGAACAAACTACCCAGATAAAGCTCTCCAAAAGATCCACTACCAATCTTCCTACCAAGCTTGAACTTCCCACCAATCACATGATCCATATTGACGAAATCCCAAATTCACAATCAAACAAGCCCTAATCGGATGATTAACTACTATTAAATCACTTAAAAACGAATTTCACCGCAACAAAATCTAAGATCCCCAAAATGCACTCAGATCCATCAAAAGCCGCAACACTAACTCGCGAAATTCAAAGCCTCCACACCAAAATCGATACCAAATTTCGATAAGAAGATTTGTGTTTCAACAATTGAACTTGAAGAAATCTAGTACTGCCAAAAACTTTACAGCCTCAGCAAGGATTTTGTCGGTTTCGCTGGATCGATAAAAAAAATTAAAAACCCTAGAACCTACACCAATCGATAAAACATCAAAACGTGTGCACAAGAAGCGAAATTAAGACGCTAACTGTTACAAATAAATCAATCAGAAACTCAATAACGGTGAGAGACAATGTATTATAGCGTACATATACACGAGTAAGTTATTTACTGATGGGGAAAAAAGTGAAGAGTTTTGGAAAGAAATCAGATCGAAGAGGGGGAATCTAAGAAGAGGAAATCAAGGGGAGATTAATTTTGGGTTTCAGATTCCATAGGAGGAGGAAGGAAACAAGTGAAGCAGACGACGGATTTTGAGGGGAAATATTTTTGTTGCGTAGGGATAAGAATGATTCGGACAGGGAGGTTCTTGATTTTGTTACCAATTTTTGCTTCTTGAAATTATTAATCTATGTTGCTTCCCTAAAATCATGGGAAAATGATATTATTTTTTATAATCTTCCATTATTTATAATTTATAATTTATTGAGTAAAGTAGATGATGTGTAACTTTAACACTCGTGTTTGGTGTTGGGTGCGAATCTATTTTTAAGTAGACGGGTAAAACTTAGACGAAAACACATTATGATAAACATAACCAGTAAAATAAACACCTGCAAATAAAACATTAAAAAATGCAATAATGACAAAAATATCTAAAACTTGATGGATTTTGTTTCACGTAAAAAACAAATATATTTTCAAAAAACTCACAATGATAATAAAAAAAAGAGACTTAAAATGATAAAAAAAACATAAAAATAACAAACAACAAAATAAAAAGTAGACCATAGATAACAACAAAAGAAAAAAAATAACAAGTTACGTTTGTATATAGAGTAATTATACAATAATAGTACTTGTGGCTTGGATGAAACTATGAATTTGATTTTAAAAGTTAAAATAGCTTTTAATAAAAAAAAAAAAAAAATTGAACGATAAAAAAACACAAAGAAACTACCAAGAAGGTAGATCAAATAAAGGATCAATACACTAATCATTCCAATCAAACTTATTAAAACGACACATATTTTTTGTCCAAAGGAACGACCAAGATTTTATTTCCCCAGCGATATCAGTCGTACTATTTACACGGCCTCTAAAATTCTCTCATTTCGAGCCTTCCATACATACCAAAGAGTGGTTTAGAAATAATACTCTAACATCAAATTTTGATCCCCGCTCCACTTGCCAATATGTAGAAGAAGTAACTTAACCAATATGAACATCTTCAAAGGTGGTTTGCTCTAAATTCTACCCCAAACCTCCCGAGCCATCTCGCCACGGATAAGAACATGTTCTACAGTTTCCGGATAAAACTTGCAAAAATCACACACCATCGGATCACTGATCCTTAGATTTACAAGTGCCTCTTTTAATAAGCTTATTAAAAGACAGAGATATAGTAGAGTATCAATGAGATATAGTATCAATGAGACTAAACAAGAAAGACAGGAGGTTATTAATCGAAAACCATGCAAGTCCAACTTTCAGGTCGGTGGCAACATGAGTGGCTAACAACTTATAGTAAGACATCTTTTGAGGAACCGAAATCACATAATCGTATTGTGTTTGGAACGTAAATAGGCGCACTTTATTATGAATAACAATTCTTAGAAGGTAGCTGATGAAACCAGATTCGCTCAAAACTGGAGTGCGTGACAGTGCAACAAACAAAATCATCATAGGAGTCTTTAAGGGTGGATATATTTCACAAGTAAACTCAGATGTTGATAAACAACTGAGGATGAGCTGGGTTGGCATCTAGGAAAACCAAATATAAACCCAATTTAGTAAGTCCTTGAAGTTTACGAATAATAATCTCTTACAAAATCCACAATAAACCTCTTAAGCATCACCAAAATTTAATGACTAAATGGTTCTTTAGGTCCAAGCAAGATACAAGCATCTAGAAGGGTGGTTCCATCAAGGGACTTGACTCCACATATGGTAAGGTGCAAACACTAAAAAATAGGTGAAAGGAATTTCAGGTTTTAGCTTATAGTCTGAAACCAAAACCGACATAAACATGACAGTATCATAAGATAAAACAAAGAGCAATGTTTTGAACATAAAACATGACTGCATACATGGACTTAATGCTGCCCTCATTCTTCTTCTCTTTCTGGTGGAAGCCCACATGGCAACAGCATTTTCTGCAAAAAAAAGTGTATTTATATTCATAATACATTGTTGATAAAATAATACGAGAAATTTGCTTTTTGTAAAGGTGAATACACTTTATCCTCTAAATTGTAGTTCATGGAAAGTTGGTACGATGAATACCTGCATAAAATTGTAGCGTTCTCTGCCAATCGTTTCATTTTCTGCTATTCCGAAATAAGCAAGCATAGGATAATGGCCAACATATGAAGCATAGCTGTCTCGCTGGATATTAACTGCCCACTCACTTCAAGCAAACAAGAAATGCCATATTAAGCATTGGTAGGTTAAACACTCTATTCACAAAGGGGAAGAAGAAAAGAAAATGAACAGGCTAGGGTTACTTTCTTTTTTAACCATGAGAGCCTATTCCCCACCAATACCATGCTAACCAATGGGATTACGTAAAAAACAAAGCTTACACCGGAGAAGTGTACTTTAAAGGGTTAAATACGAAAAACCAGTATAAGATGGACTCAGACCTGGTCACATGGATAGATGAAAGGAGCAAAGACCAATAGGCCCAACAAGTCAGTTATGATAGTTTCATAAAAAAAAGACATAAAAAATGAAAATAAAGTTTAGTAAGCAGTCGGACACTATTCATCAGACTCCTTTTTTACAGTAACTATATGATTTAAGATAAAATGATAATAAACTAATATATTTGCACCTGTTAAGTAAAAAGCATCTCTGATCTTGTAGAACGGCAAATATATGCATAACTTATATGAAAAACAAGCACTCACAATCTGTTCATGTCTGCATGTCCTGTTCCTACATACTTGGCTTGCAGATGCTCAAGTTGGGAGTTGATATTAAACCTGTCACTAGCCTGCAAAGCAATCAGGTAAAATAAAGAAACCAAAAACACTATTTGAGTTATGGATGTCATTATGTTTGAATTTATAGCTCATTTTGGTAATACCGTTAACATAATTAATCCCCTTGTTACTTTACTGTTTACAGAATGGATTTTCAATTAAAATGTTAACTACAAAAAAATTAATGCAAGTACATGGAGACACATTAAAGTGCATGTTACAGATTTGGTCAACTCAACTGCAGCTATCTACCTTTCTTTTTTCATAACTCTTCACAATGTCTGTCATTCACTGTACTAGGTTTTAACTGCTCTTGCCATTTTTTATAACAAAATTGATATGCAGATTCTAAAAATCAAATGACTTGCTTTCAGACTTCAAATTAACATCCAAAAGTATTTTGGTTAAGGATAAAAAAATGGCATATGGATTGAACTTGAACAGAAAGCTGCTAACTTATTATTTCATGTACTTCCTTACCCTTTTTTCAAAAAAGGGACCACACCACTTGGTGGGATAAAAATAAGATGCCATTAGGCCAATAGGCCACAGGTAACATTACTTTTATTACCCATGGTGTTTGTTAAATGATGACTTCTTTTATGTGAGCTTAAGATCAAACTCTTTATGCACAAAGGTTAATGATTATATAACTTTTAGGTGGTATATTATTGTGTCTGTAACAATTTTCCAATGTAATTTATAATAATTTGTGATATATAAGAAAAAAACATTGAGAATTTAGCCAAACTTGCCTGCATATTGTCCCTGTTGATATGCGTTCAAATTGTCAGATAATCGGATTCTCCAGCAGCTGTAATGGCACGAATCTCTTGGTTAGTATAAAATCCGTAATGTGTTAAATTAATAGTATACGGCTAAACACAGAGAGTCACAGTAGAGGGATAAAAGTTGTACTGATAAATATATTCATGTAAACCAGAAACAATCTAAAATAAAGAAGAAAGGTTATATCCTCAAACTTTATATGTTAAAATTACCATCAAAAGATGATAATAATAATAACTGATAAATCTAGAAAAGACCAACATGAAAAATAGAAAACAAACCCACCAGAGCAAAAACCCAACATACAGAACATAAAAAACCTATAGCATCTATTCACTTGATGACTTGATGTTTTAAATTTACAGATCTTGGTTTTGAAAAACTTGAGGAGCTCCGAGGCGTTTAAGTCTAAAAAGCCGGGGAGTGAGGTGAGAGCCTCACGTATGCGAGGAGTTACTCTATTTACAACCAAATAAGCCTTATGTACAGCCAAAAGTTACATCTGTCATATCATATTGGCTTTTTTTATCATGTATATCATCATAATCTCTTTATCCATTTTGGTATTTCTATATAGCTCCTTCCTACAGACTCCCAAGGTGAAAAAAATGGTTTGAAAAGATCAATCGCCATGATCCACAACTCTGCAGACCAATCAATCACTCACAGAGGTTGCTTATCATGTGAAAATTCAACTGGTTACAGGGGAACAATCTGCTCTTTGTGTTCTAGGGTTTTGAGGGTTTAAAAGTACAATTCCAGGCTTTTATTAACATCTAACAAAACAAAAGCATGAAACAGGATATCTTATATGTTTCTACTATTTTCATGTTTAAATTTTAAAAGTTATAACTCAAATTTAATGACGCTGTTGATAAATTTTGGAAAGTTATAACTCAAAATTAGAGACGCTATTGATAAATTTTGGAAGCGAAAGAGTATTACCTAATCCTGCATGAAGTATTGAAGAAATTTGGAGAAGAAAAGATCGACGGAGCGTAGGTAGCCTCCGGAGGAAGAAGCGTTAGAGGAACGGCCGCCGGTCCGAGAGTGGGAGGGCTTTGGGTTTCTTCGCTGCAACTTTTTTTACTTGGGTCTTACGGGCTTGCGAGCCCACGTAACACTTTGTTTTAACGACGGGTCAAGAATCCGAATCTAGATCCTATCCAGGGTATAGGGTATGTATCATCGTGACTTTTCGTTTATTCGTTTATTATAGGACTGGACATCAACACCATTAGAAGAAACCTCCAAGTAAATGGGTAAATCCTTCTCCAATACGAACACCAGGCCTCGAACGGTAACCTTCCATTGCTGGTGGTCTCCGGGGTACCATTCAGGCGAACTCTTTTTTTATTAACCGTGTTTTCTCGAGTCCCTTTGATGAAATTTCAACTGTCCCTAGCTTTTTTAGCGGCATCAACCATCCCTAGTTAGTTATTTGACATTTCAGGATCAACCAAAAAATCCTTCATAAGGGTAACCTAAACAGCCAATTAAATCGCCCCCTCGACGTAAACATCAAGACTCGAACCAACAGCCTCTCATAAGAGGACTCACCAAGCTACCATGTACCCAGAAGGTCGGTGGTGCCTAATTGCCCACGTACGACGTAACACCTTAAATGTGTGTTTTGCAGATAGTAGACCTAATTTTGCATCTCTCCGCGCCTTCTCTTTCCAGAGTCGTAGCCTCATTGTCATTGAAGACCTTACGAATGTTGGCATCGTCTCCAACCATCCACCATTTGCTGATCGTCGTCGTCCAACTCACCGTCGTGTATAGCGACCAAGTCACCGCCCGCCCCGCAAGCCAAAACCCAAATTAGGGTTTTGCTCGTGGGTCTTTTTTTGTGTCACGACCAACTCTACACAACTGGATATGTTAAAGCTAGGTGTCTCGTCTCATGTCAACTAATTTGCTTATTAGGTGTAAAATATAAACCTCCTATGGTTGGCTTTAGGTTTGTTTACTGTTAATATTTTGTAGCTAGATCCTGATGGGCAAATCCGAGATCGAAAACGACTTTACGCGTGCGCTTTCGCTGCACGACTCGTTAGTAAAACCCGCGTACAAATCCCAACAATTATTTCACGGTTTTAAACTTATTATTAAAAAATATAATAATGATTATATACGTAGTTATTAAATATATTATTTTTAAGACATCTAGTCATACAACTTAATATAATTGGTAGTAACATATTTTCCGAACATGGCAAGCCATGATTAAATTTTAATTGTTTTTTTTTTAAATCAATTTTTAGTAATTTGTTCAATTAATTGTTTGGCACGTGTCATGTCATGATTAACTTGATCTATTCACGGCTTGCAATGATTAATTTTTAGGCTTTTTTAAATCATTTTTTAAACGCTTTTTTAATTCTAACTATAGTTTAAGACCGTCAACTCCTTTTGGTGTTTGCACAAAAGTAGTCAAACATTACACTTTGGTTTTAGTTTTAATTTCTCGTCAACCTCTTCTGATGTTTACACAAATGCAATAACACATCGCGAGTTACACAAAACAAACATGCAGAACAAGCGCACGCCACAACATCTAGTTCAACAACAAAACTAAGTGCAATTGAAATGGTTTATTGACTTTATTTTCATGTGTTTTGTAGAAGCATTCACAATAGATTCCTTTATTTATAATTTATAAAAAAAAAATTATTTCATAAAATTAAAAGATTTTTAAAATATATGTCACATCTCAATTTTTTATTCTAACTAAAGACACAAATTAAATGACATATTTATTAATTTCTTATATTTAGTTTTTAAAATATAAGGATACAGTTTAAATATTGGGATGTTAATGTAGGAGAGAAAATAGTCATTTTTCTTATATATATATATATATATTTAAATATTAAAAATATGGTGTAATATAAAGAAGTTATTATGAACATTATAAGTATGAGTAATACGACGTGGAGTGTTTTTTTTTTGTTTTAAAGTTAAATTTTATTAATAAATATGTTTTTTATAAGTAAAAAAAGACAAAGATTAAGAACCTACCGTTGATCCCTCAAATGCACCGCTCCTTCCTACATGAACAAATCTATACCATCTCTCACATCCACGACTTTATTATGTGTTCTAATTATAATGGTATTGGCGATGAAGGTAGAGTTTGATGTGGCCCCTTTAAGGTCCCAAGTGCTAATCCGACTCAGGGTTTTTTCTTACATTGGGTAAGTTTCCTCCATATTGGTGTATTTCAGGTGATGTCCCGCGGTTTAATATGTCGTTTAACTCACGAGTCGACTCCATGTCATTAAATTAAAATTTTAAAAATATATATATGATTTATTTTATAAATATATATATTTTAAATTAAACGATACAAATAAAAGTAGAAAACTTATATAAATATTCGGTTTAAATCAATTGAAAAACTTATTAACTACAAAATTTTTACTTCTTTTGTTTGGGTCACTTCTGTTTTTACATGTTAGGGATTGGTTAACCTGCCACACGTTCCGTGTTGAAGCTTTCACGAAACTCCTTTCGCCGGATCGAACCAAAGATCCCCTCACTATACTCATTGGAGTAATGCAGCGAATCGAACAAACATTCAGTAAACCCCTAGCACGATTGATTCGAGTCTGAGCTAATCGCTACGACTTTCAACTTTTCATCCCTAATCTTCTCATCTCCGGTATGCATGCATTCGATTCACCTCTCCAATTTACTAATTTTGCAATTCCGTATAAGATTCTGGATCATTGCATATAGTTATTGATTGAATTGTAGTTGTTTACTTGGAAAGTTACTTGGAATTGGTGTATGTTTCAGTTTCTGTTAAGAAAATTTTGAAGGATTTGATACGTTAACGGAGTAAGAAGAATTTAAGGAATCTAAAACTGTTAATTTACAGTTGCAATTAGATGATAACGGAATTTAGTTTAGGGTTGAAAGTTTTGAATCCCGTTGGGTATTCATATTCTAGGGTTTGGAAATTTTCAAATGTAGCCTCCACTTAAGCCTGTGGATATGTGGGATAATTTTGTCCGTATATAATTCCCAGTTTGGAAGACTATGTATTGGACGAGAGTGATGGTAAAACCTAATTGGTGGGCAATAGTATTCCCAATTTGGAAGACTATGTTATCTGTTGAAGTACATTGAGTGGTAACCCAAATAAGGTACATAGCTACTAAAAAATTCATGGGTGGGCAATGTTTTTATGTTGTTATTTTGATTTGTATTTCAAGTTTAAAAAGCTCATTTACAGCGTAAACATGTTATAGGTTCAGTTTGACGAGTCGTAGGAACACTGTAATAAATGCAGAGCTTCACTCTTATTATCCACTCCTCTTCTTCATGTACAAAGATGTTTGCATATTGGATTGTATATATAAAGAAATTACCAGTCACACATAAACCCCATGCATTGTAGTAAGGAGTAGGAAACACTGCCAAGTGCCAACGGATAATGTACATAATTATGCTCAAAAGGGATTGTTCCTTTTTTTGCTGTAGAATTGAATTTGTCAAGGTACTAAATTTCTTCTAGTGGCATCACCTGCTTGTTTCTTTTTTATAATTGTTATTGGGAAGTCCAAAAAGTTACTGGATGAAACGTTATTTGCTGGATGTTAAGTTATAATGTTAATTAACACATATATGTCCTTCCTTACTGTTGGTCATATTAACACTATGTTCAGGTTTAACTTGCTTGATATTATCATTGTTGTTGCAGGAATTCAGAATGACTTTATCACCTTCACCATCAACTGAAAATCAGTGCTCTGATGTTGTCACTGATGCTGCAAATGTATCAAAAAATAAAGATATTTGTTCTGAGCATGTGGATAATGACAATGAGGAGGATGAGGATGGAGATATGGATTTCAACCCTTTTCTGAAAGAAGCTCTTTCTCTAGAAGTATC
Source organism: Deinandra increscens subsp. villosa (assembly GCA_039602395.1). Classification (NCBI taxonomy): domain Eukaryota; kingdom Viridiplantae; phylum Streptophyta; class Magnoliopsida; order Asterales; family Asteraceae; genus Deinandra; species Deinandra increscens. Next base: position 1,853,059 of record JBCNJP010000021.1, on the reverse strand, counting down.
TTCAAGCCTGAGCTCTGAGATCGAAGAGTTTGATGCTGATGCTGTTAACAGTAGAGAAGATCATTTGCATGTGGTTAATGTTGCAAATGCCCCTGATGAAGATGAATTGCAAGATGATGGTGTTAGAGATCTCGAACCAAACATTACCACATTTACAGTTGCTGATGATTTGACTGTTGAAGGGTGTGGTGACACGTCACACTCCCAAAATCTCAATGTTGACAGTGATGACGGGGATGCCATATGGCGGCGCACCAGGGCTCGTTATTCTCTCGTGGGGTCTACTCTCGATGAACTTGAGACTTTCCTTCAAGAAACAGATGATGAGGATGAACTTCATCATAACATTGATGATGAAGAAGAATACAGGAAGTTTCTTGCAGCTGTTTTAAACAATGGAGATGCAAGTTCAGGTGCAGCACAAGAAAACGATAATTTTGATGAAGATGAAGATAATGATGCAGATTTTGAGTTAGAACTTGAAGAGGCACTCGAGAGCGATGTTGATGAAAATTTACATAATGTGTCCCAAGAACAGGAACATGTGCGTGTTGGTAGGCGACCTGAAACTAGACAGAAAAAACGTCAAAAAACTGAGGTTCGACAAAACGAGTTTTCAGGACAAACAAATAGGCCATTACGTCCTATCTTACCTTATGTTCCGATTTCTCCAAATAAATATAGCTGTATGGTTCAGAGTACTTCTCCTGCAAATAATGATTACACATGTGCATTCACACCACATCAGATAGGGCAGTTGCATTGTTTGATATATGAGCATGTGCAGTTGCTTGTTCAGCTATTTTCTCTTTCCATTCTAGAACCTTCTCGACAGCATATTGCCACACAAGTTCAGAGGTTGCTTTCAGAGATGCTTGGCAAACGTGATCAAGTACTTTCCTCTCAAAGGGTACCATATCCCAGTTTTTGTTTTAGCTTGGCATACAATCATTCAGCTGTAACATTTCAGAACACATCTCAGTTTTCCACTGTTTCTAGTGGGGCAATACCTCCGGATGATTTTTTCTGGGTGCCTTCTGTCAGTGATACTGTGCTATCTGTTATAGATGTGGCCCCACTTAATTTAGTTCAAAGCTATATGGACGAAGTTTCTATTGGTATGTCTTCCATTTAAACTTTTATTTGTTTGCAACTTAAGTTTTTGTACCAACCATGGTTTTGGTTTATTAACAGCTGTTCAAGAGCATCAAAAGAGACATTTAGAAGTTGAGTATGATGCTACTGTTGACAGGGAGTGCTTGTTTCCTTTCAACAGTTATCATTCTTCAGCTGATGTCTCCTCAGATCCTACTGTGGTGCCTGATAAAGCTAGTGACCAGAAATCAAAGAAGACAATTGCTGCTGCACTTGTTGAAAGGTGTAAAAATCAATCAATTGCTTTAGTTCCAAAAGACATTGCCAAATTAGCCCTGAGATTTTTTCCACTCTTCAATCCAGCCTTATTTCCACATAAGCCACCCCCTTCGTCTGTTGCACATCGAGTGCTTTTCACTGATTCTGAGGATGGGTAAGTTTCACTCTCGCAGGTTGTCAAATGTGCATACTATTTTATAAAAAGTATAGTGATGAACATACTGTTTCACAGTTCTTTATTGAATAGAGTTAATGCTCATGTATGCACTTGTTTCATGAAATTGTGGGTTTATTGATATCAACATTCTTTCTTGACTTATCTTTTGCTTTTTTTCAATTGTCTGAAATATGCAGGTTATTAGCTCGAGGGTTAATGAGGTATAATACTGACTGGAAGGAGATTCAGAAAAACTTTCTACCCTGCAAAACACCGCATCAGGTAAGTTCCTAAAAAAGTTTCTGTTATATTCTTAACTTGGACATTCAATTAATGATCATGCTGATTTGTCTTGTTCAATTATGATGTTGTAATGATATTCAGATTTTATCATTCAAGATTGTTGAATCAAAGTTAACTATATACTAAATTTACCTATTTAGAACTTGATCATCCAAACACGTTTTTATTCACTGGAGCTCTCATTTTTCTTTGAACTTGGACGTGTCAAGTAGCCTTTGAATCTTGCCAATGCTTTTCACAATGTTATGTTATTATTTCATTACCATGATGCTTTATTGAGTAATATTCTTGTTCATTTTTCTTTCCAGATCTTTGTGAGACAGAAAAACCGTGCATGTTCTAGAGCACCTGAGAATCCTATAAAGGTATGTAACTTACAAATCGTCTTGTCATTGTGTTTGCATAATTATAAAGCCATTCTGGTTGGACAAGAATGGGCATCGTTTGGATCTTGGTTTTAAGATGCACGCATCAGGAGCACATACTGCAAGGTGTGCATGATGCGGTGATGAGATCGCATCGCTGCAATTGATGCAACGCGATCCCATGATGCACGTGTTATGCGTTTGATGCGAAGCATTATGCAGTTGACCATTATTTGAACAGATTAAATCTGATTGAATAATTCTAACCAACGATTGAACAAATGTGTCAAGTGATTGAACAAATCTGACATTAAATGAGCATTGGGTTGGAGTATTTATCAAGTTAGACCATATCTAACAAAGGATGATGAGTATATTTTATACCTTAGTGTTTTAAAGTTAACAATTTGAATTACTGTCTATAAATAATTTTTTAGTATTTTTTAATAACGAACGCATCACATACGTGATACACTTGCATCACGCATAGCCATGTCGACTTTTGGGATCAAAATGCATAGGAGTGCTACACGCTTTCTAAAACCAAGGTTTGGACTATCTTGTTCTTTAAGTAATACATAAACACCCAAAACAAGAATACATAGTGTAGTGGCACATGCAAACATTTTATTGTGTTTTGTTTGGGGATATTAAATCAAGATTTTTCATCATCTTTTTTGAGGACTATTAATATATTGTATTATTGTAATTGATACTTGCGAATTGAATGGCAATCAATTACTTTTATACCTAGAAAATTATGAAGGTCCACTTGACCTCTCATTTCACTTTAAGTCTTTCAACAACTGAAATTCTCAGTAATATATATTGCAGGCAGTTCGACGGATGAAAACTTCTCCTTTGACTCCTCAAGAGAGAGCTCTAATAGAGGAGGTATTGTTTCTCTGTATTAATTGTGCCAACATATTAAGTATGCATGGAAGTACGTCTTATGCAATTCTTGTTCAAAGTAAAACAATTCTCAATGTAACTCTGTTGATGTAACAACTCAGGGGTTAAAGATTTACAAACTCGATTGGATGGCTGTATGGAAGTATATGGTCCCTCACCGGGACCCGTCAATGCTCCCTCGTCAATGGCGCACAGCTATCGGAAATCAGAAGTCATACAAAGGGGATGAGCATACCAAGGCAAAGAGACGCTTATATGAATCACAAAGAAGAAAGTCAAAACTCGAAGGTTCTTCAAGGTTACAAACAACTGTTGTTGGTCAAAATAGTCAAGGCTTGTCAACGGAGGATGAGGCTAATCCACCTTCTGACTTTCCAACTGTATGTGCTTTGATAGATAACATCCTTTTGATTATAACCTTTGTATCCTTTCTAAACAAAAGTATTTTAAAATTGCAGAATTGTGGTATGGATAATGGTGGTGGAGAAAATAACAGTGGCGATGATGGTGGAAATAATGACGAAGAAGCTTATGTCCATGAGGCATTTTTGGCTGATTGGAGGCCTATGGGAGAAAACCAGCAAGCTGAATTATTTACACAAAACAGATTAACAACCGACATGAGGCTATTAAATCTGCATCCCCAGAATCTTAATAATAGTTCATCTTATCGAGTTCCTGGTAAATTTTTGAGACCTGAAGTAAATTTACGACCTTATCGAGCTCGTAGGTCTAATTGTTCCCGCGTAGTGAAACTAGCTCCTGACTTGCCACCTGTCAATCTTCCACCTACTGTTCGTATAATGTCACAATCGGCCTTTTCAAAGTATCAAGATGAAGCTTCTAGTAAGGTGAGACAAAATGTAGTTGCAAGTCAACCAAGAATAAGTCCACGAGATGAGAGAAATTCAGTAAGGTGTAGTACTAGTAATAATAATGCAGTTGAAAAGGGTGATTCAGATCTCCAGTTGCATCCTTTATTGTTCCAGGATCATGAAGACGGGAGTTTACCATATTACCCTTTGCACGGAAGTGCCAGTTCTAGTTCTTTCGATTTCTTTCCCAACAATTCCCCACAGTTGAATCTTAACCTCTTCCGCCATTCTAATCAAGCAACACATACCTTAAATTTCTTCAACAACTTTCTAAAATCTAAGGAGTTAAGTTCATCTTTGACTGGTGCTGACTTCCATCCACTTCTGCAAAGAAGTGACGATGGAAATGGCCAGTCCAGTGGTACCCCTTTAGATTTATCAACACCCAATCCAGTGGCTGTAAATGCTGTACCTCGTAGTCCTATCGAACTGGACCTGAATATCCGGTTAAGTTCTATTTCCCGAAAAGAGAATGGTACAAGTGCTCGTGACTCTGGAAGCACTGAAATGCAGCCTAGTGGTTCACATGGTTTAGCTGAGGCAAATGAAAACGATCCTGATTTAGGTCCTAGTTCAGTGGGTGCTAGACATGATGGAATTGTGATGGAACAGGAGGAGCTAAGTGACTCAGAGGACGATGAAGTGGCAGCAAGTGTGGAGTTTGAGTGTGAGGAGATGACAGACACTGAAGGAGAAGGTGGATCTGATTCTGATCATGTTGAAAACATGCAAAATGAGGTACTTAATATGAGCTTTGAACTGTCATAAAGTTGAGTTTTTTTAGGTAGATGTGCAGGTTAGTTTGCACTGTTATTAACTTGTCATTATTGCTTGCATATTCTTTACTATTTTGTCACTTGTTAGGATCTCAAATCACACACAGTAATAATCGTAGACAACACTAAACCAAAGACTGTTTATGTGTAGCAATTTCCTTACTTCTATGTTCCTTGCTATGATTTATATCAACTCCGTATATAATTCTTGAACCTATTAGCAAACTGAAAAACAAAACAATATTGCTCCTTTTCATAATACAAGGAGGCTATCAAATTGCCTTCCTAATTATCAACAATAACCAGTTTCTTACATGTTTAGGGTTCCTGCAATGCCAAGTAATAATTTTTTTTTATCAAATCTCTAGTCATTTTGTAAGGTTCACAAATCACACACAGAGTGATAAAAGGTGTTCATGGTCTGGTTTTGACAAAGGTTATGGGTTGAAATGCTAACTTTAATCTTGGAAACAACAAACTAAGCTGTCTGGTTTTAGCGGTTTGATGGTTTGGTTTTGCTTATTTGGCTGTTTGAACCCATTTTTTATTTACTTTTTTCAAGGCCGTTAGTTTGTAATAATAAAAATAAAATGATAGAAACGATTCATGAGTATAATAGATATACATTACTAAAAAATCCAAAAAGTGAAAATATATCAATAGAAAAGGTTAAATGGCTGGTTCCAAGCCTTGGGCTTGACTGTTAAACCGTCAAAACTGAGCAGTGAACCGAATTGTATAAATCTCATACCGGCCGAGCCAGTATACTTGCTTCGGTTTGGTTGGTCTGTTTTATGAACACCATAGTGGTAATTGCAGAACCAATAAACCGAAGATACCAGGTTTACGTGTTCCATATTTTCACATCTATGTTTGTTAGGATTCTTATCATGCAGTACTTGAATTTGGTAGTACATTAGAAGTTAAAATAACCAGTAGAAATTCCTGCAGAAAAAGATAAAACAGACCAAACTTGTTTCCTAACTGTCAGACAGCTATAGGAATATCTAACACATTTTCTCGCATATAAGTCTGCTAAATGGATTATTTTATTGTAATTAGGATCTGCAAGATGATTCTCTGGTACACGGAGGTGGTAGTGATCAAGATGAATCAAGATGCCAAGAAAGTGCGAATTCTGACGAACCAACAAGTTTGTTAAACTTGAATTTAAACCCTAAACCTCCAGTGACAAGAAGTTCTTCATCTTCAAAGAAAACAATACTGCCACATCCGCAGTTGGATGCTGCTACACAGGTGAAGAAACCCATAAAACGTGCACAAAAACTGGATCCCAGGCGCGCAAACCCAGGTACAAAATTACACAGCTGCTAACATTATTACAAGTACAAATGTAAAATATGCTGATTGAGACTTGTTTTTGTAAATATGGTTGAAATTAAAAAAAGAAACTGTTTGATTCTCAATGACAGCTCTATTTTTGGAAAATTGGTCTATGGTTTCATACCGTAAGGAGTGAGTTCACAAGATTCGTTTGAGTAGTACTATTGTTATGTACGGACAGTTTAAAGCTTGTTGTAATAAAATTTTTGGAGCTAATTATCTACTTAGGAATCATTTTATGTTTTTATATATTGTAGACAAGAATCTACATGACTACATCAACTAGAGAACATTTAAATCAGGTGAGGTGACCTAAATACAATGAAAAGAATTGTTTCTGCAAGACGAGTTGCATAAAAAGGTGACACATCACATCAAAGTTCGGGTCAAAATGTTTTCCTTTTAAAGTAGCAACGGCTAAATAAATATAATCACCCCCACCAACGAAACTTTACTCCTGAATTATTTGACTTTTAGTTTTTGAACATGTATCTGAATTCAATGTGAACGATTTGAAACTGAAAGTTGAATTCTTGTTCAACTTGAATCATTAGATTCGCATTTGACTTGCGAATTTTGAATAATCGAACTGTCTAATTTTCTGAACCTGTATATGTATTAAATTTGAACAATTTGAATTCTTGTTCAATTTGAATTGGTTTCGATTTACATTTGACTTTTGAATTCGGTTCTCAAGAATTCACCCAAAAAAAAATTGTTTCATTTTTGTAGGTACTAAAAACTTGAATTATTAAATAACCAAGATCATAATATTAACATTTAAAATACAAATTTAAATTATTCAAATATAATAAATAAAATATTCATACACCAATCGTTATCATAACTGTAACATTCAAAATATAAAAATTGGATACGGTAAAACCCATATCGATGGTGGTAGACATATAGGCCATAGGCGTATTACTATGGCCCATGATCAGGTATTATAACCAAACGTTAGACGTTGGAAAATACAATAAACCCACATGAATCACAACTTACATGCAAAGACAAATAACAATGACGTTCTCCATTCGCAAACAATATCTTATCTTAACAATGTTAAATGGTCGAACCGCCTTCCCAAAATATAATAAACCCACATGGAAACAAAGCCTATGATATTGAGATTGGAGTTAGCCAGCAGGATAGAAACATGAATGAATTACAATAAGATCCCATAAACGTTACTTTGACAATTGGGTAAGTTACACACCAATTACATGAAAGTAAAACTAAAACAAATATACACAGTCCAAGAAATGAATTTACAAGAGACCCCAAAAAAATTAAAATAAAAAATCAATCATAATTTCAAACAAATCAATCTCATCTGCAAATTGAACAAACTGCAAACCCATCTCTAGTCATTTGCTTTTAATTTTGATTAATTCTTTTTTCAACTATGGCTATGTGACAGTTTATGAACAGATCAGTAGCGATTCATGTAGACTCGTCTTCCTTTGAGACTTCTAGTTGGCGGGGTAGGAGGTTAAGAAAGCTTCCTTGAGTTTGTTGAGAGGAAGCCATATCCATTTCTTCTTCTGCAAGAAAACACAGAAATTCATTCAAGCAAATAGCAAATTTGACTGCTTTACTTGTTCGATTCTGAGTTATGTTTAATCTCTAATTGGTAAACTAAAAAAATAACATGCAAGGAAACAGTTAAAACAGTTGGAAAGTTCCCCAAAATCTACTTTTAATACATAAAACCTCTTGAATCCTTTGTTTCAAATACACATATTATTATTGAAATAACATAATTTTTGAAATCGTATTTGACAGTTAGTTATTCCATCAAAAACAAGGAAAAATAATCACAGGCTGATGAAAGATACAGTGACCAAACCACTATACAAATAAGTAAGATCTGTCATTTAGTCCTAGCCCTTCCAGTTTCTGTATCTCTTCCAGTTTCTGTATCTTCTCGCTTTTCATATCTTGGAAATGAAAAGTCCCATAGATGAGAAAAAGAAAATCCACAAATGCATATACTCGTGTCTCATTAAAATAGCAATTATTTCCATTTTACGATGTTCCATGACATAGAATATTAATGTACACTCATTTGTCCCAAAGAGAGACAATTCACTGATTTCCCAGCTAGTCTCCACATCTCCCAAATAAGACAAAAAGCCATCTTTTAGTGACCCCTAGGCATAGTAATCTACATTGGTTTCTATCTTTTAGCAAATTTTCAAGCTAAAATTACAGATTTGCCCATTGGTCATGGTCCCTCTACAACTGTACCCCTTGAAAATTCCCAACTGCCATTGTGGGACTAACTCAAGAGAGGTCTAAGCCTCTTAGAAAGAAGGTCAAGGGTTCAATCCATGACAAGGGTGTTTCTCGTGTAGTTTAGGAGTAGATTAGTGAATGTGTATGTTTGTTTGGAATTAACCGAACATGATCAAATTACAATAAGGTAGCAGGTAAACGGGCAACAAGCTCGCGTCGCAAATCCCATGTGAATGATTGGAGTGCAATGTTTCTTTCTTTTGGCACATATTCAATTTCAATTAACATCCATAGCTTTGTTGATAATTGATCAATAATTTTCAAACACATTAATTAAGCTATAACTAGAGTCATTTATGAATATTAGATGATAGAAGACTAGAATTGTTTAGAAGGGAAATTTACAAGCATAAATAAGTTAAATACATTGTGAATGAAATATGTTTCATCCAAAGACAGTTAAGATATCTTTTGTATAACATTACAAAATAAATGCAGTTCTGGGGTGTCCAAAAATAGTTGCAAAATTTCTCTTTTGACAAAGAAAAAATTTAAGCCAAATCATTCCTCCTTGATCATTGCAATCACCAATTCAATGATAGCAACAATTTTGCAAGATTACTCTTGTAAATAATTTTGCAAGATCACTGGAATCACCCAAACTAATGTGGGATGAGCAGATTCGGCGTGATTTGTTAGACTTGCACCTCTCTGAGGATATGGTCAAGGATAGGACTTCATGGAGGCATAGGATTAAGGTTAAGGACTTCTAGGGTGGGGACACAGTTGTCTCTTAGCGTCATCATAGAGACTTAGCTTTACCCATTTATGGTGGTCTTTGTATGTTACTTGTATCTTGGTTTTATGTTTCTTTATAATGTGTAATGTACTAATGCTATGAGCTTACCTCTTTAGTTTAACCGCCTCTTTTGGGCTTGTTTGATTTTAGGTGTGGAGCTCCAAGTTTTAGATTTTACTTTTCTCACATCCGCTTAGGTTTTGGAGTCGAGGGTCTCCTTGAAAGCACCTTCTCTATCCTTTTGGGATTAAAGAAAGGCTTACTTACCTCTACCCTCCCCAAACCCTACCGATAGCACTACTATGGGACTTTACTGGGTATGGTGTTATTTGTATTTAAGAAATATATATATATTTTTTACTATAATCACATGTTTACACTAGCACATGCAAACATTGCAATTCTTTTTCAAAGTATTAAGTGATATATTGAGAAGAGAGGGGGAGAACTTACTAAAAAGTGATTTCACTGTCGGCCTCTTAGGTTTTGAACTCTTCTTCTTCAACTCAGCTGAAATTTTTTCAATTAAGACCACGTTGAAAGATAAATTTTGACCTATAAAATAATCAGTACAAGTTGGCATGCATGCAAGGAGAGAGATGTACCGATTCCTGGAACTTCATGTTCATTTACAATTTCGAAGTTCTTGTATGTGTACCCCATGAAATTTACATCCTTAGAAGAAAGCATCTGCAGTTGACAACAAAAAAAGAAGATGAACATATGGAAATTTCAAAACAAAAAGACCAAGATTAACATCTCAAAGAGTTTAACAATACTAACAAAATGTAAAAAAGTAATTAGACCACTATAGTTGACAAAATAGTTACTGAAAAAACGCATGATGGGTGTGTATTTCTCAATTCATAGATGAAGTCAAAAATCATTATACTAGCTTTCTGAATTGTTAAATCAATATAAATAAAATGCTATAAAGGGGAAAAAAGCACGGTGTTAATGTGTAGAATGAAATTTAGTTACATTAACCAAAGAGATCCGCAAAATGAACATTATAAGATAGGAAGCTAGGAAGCCACAGGTAAAATCTGTAGAATCAATGAATCATGTAGTATGATTCAAGTCAACAACACAATGAAAAGCGTCAGATACTTACTCAGAATGTCCTGATCGACTAGCTACTAAAATATCATTATTTGCTACATGAATCAAATTTTTAAGATACAAATCGTGAACTACAAGATTTTTGCAATTATAGCCGAAACATATGTACACGTCATCCTACATTTGTTAAACATAGCAAAAAGGTTTCTCTTATCAATGCAAAAGACGAAACATTTGCAATGTGGAAAAGAGTTGTCACCTTTAATTAGTTAAAGGCATTTCTTATCAGTATAATAACATTGACATTTTCTGGTTTTAACGTGTATATTGTGCTGTCTTAATGTGTACTCCTATTCTTTTGATATAGAATTGAGTGGAAACTCAACTACTGAAACCTTCAAGTATAAACTCAGTGATGAAGAGATTTGAGCACTTGGTCTATTCTAATGCACGTAGAATCATGTTCTAAATACTCAATGTCAGGTTTCTATTTATAGCCTCCTCAAAGATATATTTGTTACAATAAAAGTCTAAAAGTTCATGGATGAGTTTTTACAAGGTCACTACTCAAATACGGCGAGTCGGTGATCTTTCCGTAAGTAACTGATTGATGGTGATTTTTTTAGATGTCAAAACTCTACTTATTTTGTTGCCTTTTTGTTTCTCTCTGTCTTTCTCTAAACACATTGTATACCATCTTTTGATATTCAAGTGAGCCAGTAAACAAGTGTTGATATCACATTCAATTAACTGATTGTAGATATTAGTATAATACTTTTTTTTTAACTTCGTATTCGGGAGAAAATTTTAGGTTACCACTTCATATGTAGAAAAGATCATTTTATCTTATAGAACATGATGCGAACCAGCCCCATTTAAGCATTCAGGTCAGACCCAAGTGGGGTTGGTCGAGGATGATAATTCCGGGTCAAAATCAGTTTTGAAGAAGTCAGCAAGTGGCTGAGTGGGGGAGGCGATTTAGTGGGGATAACTGCCCCATTATTAGGGCAGTTTAGTATTAGAGTAATTAAATACTAGTCATTATGGTTTTTCTGTTTTTGTCTTGTGAATTTCTAAATTACGTACTACCTTGTACCTGGAGAATAGCCATTCTCGAATTTGGCCAATCTTTGGTGATAATCATTTGATTATCATCAATTATCTATCAGTTTTGTTTTGGTTTGCTCGCTTCTATCAGAACACCTTTAGCAGCGTGTGAAGTCCAAAACTTTCATGCATGAGACTCTGAGAGATTCCTTATAATATAAAGACAACCATTACTGCATACCCTCTCAAATATTTTATTAAATGATTTTGTTTACTTTGTAATACACATGATCTGACTTGCACCTCTCCAAGAATATGATTGGTTATAGGACTTCTTGGAGAAGTAGGATAAAGACTAGGGATTTTTAGAGCGGAGTATAGGTTTGGCCTTAGTAGAGTCTTGGTGTCTTGGCTTGTCCTACACTTTTGTTTGGCTTTCTTAATAGGTGTGGGTGCTTAGTTCCTTTCTAGGTGATTCGTGATCCCTTATGTCTTCTTCTTTTCTCTTCTACAATATTGTTTTCAATATTCCAAATTGTGTAGTGGTGGAAAGTAAATGTTCTTAATTATCTTATCTAGTGAGATTCAGTCTTACATTGTCATAGAATATTGAAAAAAATATTAGCACTTTGTTTCTAATCAATTACTTTCTGTGGTAAAACAAAATAAATAGTGCATGTCAACAAGTGCAAGTTTGGTAAAACTAAACAAAGGCCAATCACCTCCATGATAACATATATACCGAGTATTAGAATAGCAATTGGTAAGCCAAGATTCTTACTAACCTTTCTCCAAGGTCCTGATTTTGTTGTGGAAGCATTTTGGCTTTCACCCTGCAGTAGTATTACATGAAGAACAACAAAAAAGTAAGCAAAAATATAAAATGAAATTAGATAAACTACTGCCCAACAAAAGAATCCACCTCTTCAAACTTCTCAAAATTTTGGGTATCCAGCTCGCCATTTACTTCTGGAATAAATGCAGCTTCAATTTGATACAACTTTTCCCATTCTATACCCTTGAACCATGGATGTGCCTGTAAACAGCCAACACATTATTTATTTATTTATTTATTCTGTAGCATTTAAATGGAAAACCAAACTCGTGTAACACCTTTATCTCATGAGCTCCTTTGGTTCCGAGCCTTTTTTCAACATTGCATAGAAGCTTACAGATTAAATCTTTTGCCCCCGGAGACAATTTTGCTTCTTCAGGAAATTTTAAATGAGTTCTCCAGTTCACTATCTGTGTTAACAAGATGAAATTTATCAACATCGATAAAGATATTGATAGAAAAAAATGGTGCACTATAATTATGTAAAATGACGTGAATTCTTACCTTTCTACACGTAGACATGGGTTCATCCGAATAAAAGGGTGGGTACCCCACAAGCATCTCATACATAATAGCCCCAAGAGACCACCTACATGCAGGAAATCAAAATCCAATCAATTCTTAATACAACTATATCAATAAGTGTTCCTTAGACGAAAGATACAAACCAATCACATTCCATTCCATATCCTTTCTTCAGCAAAACTTCAGGAGCAATATAATCAGGTGTACCAACAGTCGAATAAGCCTACATCGTTAAAACATAAAATATTCATAAAAATCTCAATATACATGCATTTTTATATAAAATAAATAAATAAATAAATAACTTACAAGCATCCTCCTATTTCTCTGCCAATGCTGCAGTTGCTCCTGTTGAGTGCGTCTTGGTACAGCAGGGCGTCCATCACTTTGAAGGGCCCCACTTAAATTATTTGTAGCAGTGAAATCCTTTTCCTGAAGATTAGTGCAGTCTAATGGTTTACATAATCCGAAGTCTGATAATTTCATGTGCCCAGATTTATCAAGCAGTAAGTTGTCAGGTTTAATATCCCTGTAACAGTTGGAAAAAATTAGGCTTCTGATAAAAACTATCATATGTTTGTATAAAGTGAATTAAAAAATATATTTTTATAACCTATGAATATAATTGTGTTTGTGAATCGATTCGATGGCCAAAACAGTTTCCCCGACATAAAACCTAGCTTCATCTTCGGTTAATGTATCTTTTCGCATAAGTAAAGTCATCATATCTCCACCTGGTAAATACTCCATTATGAGGTAAAGATATTCTTCATCTTGAAATGAACAATAAAGTTTAACAATGCAGTTGCTGTCGACTTCTGCAAGTAGATTCCTTTCTGCTTTCACATGTTCAACCTAAGATAACAAAAAAATAAATAAATAAATAAAACGCCAATAAAAACCAACTTTAAGCAGTATGAATAAAATCTTTGATAGAAATGAACTAACACCTGTCCTCTACGAAGCATTTCAGACTTTTTAAGTTTTTTCATTGCATACACATTGCCCGTAGTCTTCTCCCTGCATATTCTAACCTGGAATATATTAGAAGTCAAAGGTCAAGGCAGGTCAAAAAAGAATTGGTAGATTTGACTTTTGAATATTGTTGACTAAAGTATTATTATATACCTCTCCAAATGCACCTTTTCCGATCATTGTTAATGGCTCAAAATCATCAGCACCCATTTTATGCCTCTGAAGGCGCATATATTCTGTCTCCTTTTTCTCCAGATGTTTAAGTAAATTGTTTTGCTCTTCTTCGGTGACCTCTGAATCAGCCAATTTCTTCTCAAGAACATTACGCCTACATCAGAATGTACTTTTTCATTATTTTAAGTATTGTAGGTTCAAAAGAAACTTATATTATCAACTTTTCCAATATGAAATGTTGATGCAACCTGTTGCCCACGTTATATATGCATAAATTTGATTGCCACATAAATAAAGAAAAACCAACACCAGAAAATCATGCTCCGCCACCGACCCTCAAATACACGTCAATTATAGCCAATTGAGCAATAAAGAATAGTAAGTATTTGTTTTTACATGGACCAATGTAGCATTTTCATCGTAAAATTCACATTATCAATATAGATTAGGCAAAAGGAAATCTTAGTACATTCATTTAAATCTCTAATCATATCAGTCATTAATCATTTAAATTTTCAGAGCAAATACGCACATGGGTCGTTGGCATAATGCCAATATAAATGACCATTACATTACTGGTAATCAATCAATCTGAAAAATACTTTTTGCCTCAATAATAGAAACCATTAAAATATTTTTCCTTTATAGAAGCATAGATAAATATTGAGACTATGATTTAGTAGAATGGGCTATGAAAACATGCTAAAATAAAAGTAGGCCTCAGAATGATTGGACTTAATTAGCTACACTCGTACAAAATAACGGACGCATAAAATTTATACCGTTCCCTTCGCTCATTAAGATTCTTCATTTGCTCCTTGTAGTGTTTTTCTATATATTGTTTAGCAGCTTCAACCTTCTGCTTGGTAGCATTTGAAGGTGCTTCATCACTTGTTACTCTTAATCCTTCCTTTCCATTACTTCTAGCTTCAGTTTTCGGTGAAGATTTTGGTTTATCTTTCGGTTTCAATTTTTTACACCAACGCTTTGCAAAGTCCATTTGTTTAGTCAACTAACACTCTCTTCTAATCGGTACTCAGCTACAATGGGTGGTAACAAAAGGCCAATTTTGTCGTTTCCCCTTGTTACTACAATAGCAGTGAGAACCCAAATATCGATCAACAGAAACTATCAATGCATTGTCTCTTAGAGGTACACAATCCTAAGTATTCTGTTGGAATAAAAGAAAAGTCAGCATTCACCATATAAGATCAGAAAAATATATACCCGAGAGAAACTCAATTACTTTAAGCATCCTTTAACCGATCAGCCATAAACTGCTTGATCAATTAAGCATCAAAACTGATAACCAATGATCAGCATAAAGACCATGCATTTTGGTAATCTCCAAAACTAGTTTTCCAAATAAATGGTCAAAATAGTTTATCTAGCAAAATGTCTTCCTCTGAACTCATTTGTGTACCAACATGAAACTATCCAATAAATCAATGATATCTATCATCTACTGCCATTAGATGTGTAGAGTGTAGACCCATGGTTAAACCAGAAAATAATGGCATTAAAAAAAGGTAGTTACTAATTTTGGCGAATCCATTGATATCCATAATCTACTCTCTACAGGCATAAACCCCCAAAACTGGAAAATAAAATAATAATTAGCGATTTCTTTTAAATTCAATCCAGAGCTACTGAGCTAGTTCCTTCAATTTCATCATCCCCTAAAGCTACAAAGTGGTACCACTTGAAATTCTCAGATCAAAGTCATCAAACAAAAGCTGCAATAAAGTAGACATACAGGATAATCAAATGCACAACTGAATCAGCGTAAATTCGACAAAATCCAACCGAATAGAGAGAGTACAAAATCAGAAGTTGCAATAATCAAAACCCTAAATGTATTCGAAACAGATGTGGAGAGTACCGATCGAGTGAATTGTCGAAGGTGGAAGTGTAAACCCTAGAAATAGGAATGGGGGAGTGGGAGCAGGATGGAATTTGAATCACCGGAGCGCACAATTTGGAGAGAGAAACTTGAGATTTTGAGCAGTTGAAAATCCGACGAAAGGTTTTGAAAGAAAGCAGTTCTTTTGTTGGTGATCGTCTCGCGCGAAGTTTCACGATGTTCTTCAATGTCTCGTAGCCCCCAATTTCACGAGATGTAAACTGAATCAAATTGCTCCAACAGTATTATTATAAAATCTGTAGAATTTGATTTTGACTTGATTCTTTTTACTCCATATTATTACTTTCAACCTTTTCCGTATACAACGCTTGTATGTTGCCATCGCCGTTAAACAAAAACGCAATGTTTTAAACCTTGTATTGAATCGGCAGGTTTGACCGGCGATCGGAGGCTCAGCCGGTTCGGGTGTGTCCGGTTTAGTCAAATGTCAAGCTAATTTTTGGTCTGACGGGCTTTACGGTTCAACCGGTCGAAATTCAGAACAGGGCCGCTAATTATACTGATTTTTAAACTTAAGTCACACACTTACGCTAAATGATAATGTAAACATTATTTATAAGAACACTATAAATAAAATAAATAAAAGGTCAATTATATACCTAAAACATGAGATCTATCATAGTTCCTAGTTGTATGCATTATAATTATTTTCTTTAAATCGTCTTACTTTTGGATGCTTAAGGATTAAAACTAGGAAATGGCATCTAACTCATAAAATTTTAAAATTTAACTTGTAAAAGAAAGATAGTATATAAAATACATTTCACCAATTTACGAAATTGCTTCTGAAAAAAAAAACATTGTTTCAACCGATCCAGAAAAATCAATAGAGTTGTAAACATTAGAGTAGGGTGGAAATGGAAATTAGAGAATGGTGCAAATAGAAAAAGCCTAAAAATATTTTATTGCTTTAATTATTTTCATGGTAAACGGTTTTAATTTTAATATTAGGTTTAAATTTAATTAATAAATATTATAGGGTTTATGGTATAAATTCTTTTGTTAGTTTTTATGTTTTATCGTTTGCCTTATAAGTTTTTATCATTTAATATTTTATAAGTGCTACGTTTTGTCACGTATCATACGGGTTAAACCTAATGTTTTAAAACCGGATTTTTAAACTGGACCGGTCTTGTCCAAAAAATGGTTCAACCGGTTGAACTGGGTTGACTTAGACGGTTGAACCGGATTGACTAATCAAACTTGTAAATTTACAATATACATTTTATAAACTTTCAACCACAACAAATATAAAAAAGAAACTTCAATAAAGTATAAAACAAATTACAATCATCCAAAATAACATTAATACAAATTACAATACCCCAAGTTCGCCGATTGTACCCTGGTTAATAACTTCGATTTCTAGCTGATCACTTCGAGAATCTCATTCAAGTTCGTCGATCGTCCCCCCAAGTTCGTGGATTATGGGGTTTTTTTGTAGCGCCTTTTTGGTTTTTAGTGGAACGTGAACCGTGAACGTAACCCTACTTTTTTATAACGCCTTTCCTGCCTTTTCTTTAGATTAATAAAAAATAAATTAAAAAAACCAAAACCAGTTCAATCTAGTTTCGGGTCCGGGTTTTTACCCGGTTGAACCGGTAAATCCGACGGTTTACTTTCTGACCCAGTATTGCTAAAAATTGGTTATAATCGAACCGAAAGACCCACCGGTTCCCGGTTGAACCGGCCGGGTTAATCCGATTTTTAAAACATTGATTAAACCACTTAATACTTTACAAGTGTTACGTCTTATCACGTATGATATAAGTTGAACGTTTATATATAATGGTTTACATAAAAAAGACTACGTGGACCGACCCTCATACACAACGCGTGGGATGGTCCCCTAGTTCAATACAAGATTTCTAAAAACTTTTCAACTATGAAATTAGCATTTTATTTTACATATTCAAAATAATATACCTACATAGTATGTGTCTTTAAAATATATGGGGTTCATTGTGAATAACATTCAAATATGTGCTTATAGCAAAGTCAGAAATAATGCATGCTATAAATTAATCAAAACTTGACAATATCCATAGGCTAAAGTACTTAACTCATACCGTGCCTATACATAGTTATTTCAGCAACCATTCAAACATTAAAAAAATAACACCCTACGGTTAATACAATTGGTACAACCAACTAACCAATCACATCCACATCCACATGTATGCAATCACCATTCAACAATCTACTGCAATCACCTTGTCTGTTTCAAAGCCCACAAACAGCTTGTAAGACCAAAGTAAAGACAAGATAAACATCCACCCAAAACTGTTTATATAAACCTCAAGAAAGTATCTAAATTTTTCAATAGAATTGTTTTTATCTCATTTCTTTTAATAAAAAACAGTTGCTGACTTACATATTAACAAGTTGCTAAAGCAATGGTCCTTCAAGATCATCTACCTCTTTTCCCTTCAACAATGCAATTAGATATTTGTTAACAAGAGCACTTCTTTTTTTTTAAAAAATTATACCATTACAAATCTAAAAAGTACCTCAACATATAGTGTCACATAGTTATCAACCGGTAGCGACATCTTGCAATCTTTACACACGTTGAAGAACTACAATAATTTTTTGTATTGATTTAGTGTTCAAATGCTTCCTTTATTTATAACAATGCAAAGCGTTTTACCCTGTGTTTTTCATCCAAGCTAGGACTGTGATAAAAGATCCCCCCCCCCCCCCTCATCTTTCTTCTTAGCCAATACACTTGGCACTCAAGAGGTATAGAAGTTATTTTAACAACTTTTTGCTTCAATTAGAAATAAAAAATTTAAAACATGATTAATACACGGAAAAGAAAGTGAAACTCCTAAGTGATTTGATACCTGAAACTCGTTAAAATTCTTGGTGTCAAGAAACCTAAATTCGTGATTGCTTTCATGATCAATAAAATCTTTGAAGAAATCATATTTGATCTCGATCTTGCTTCCCCGAAGCTCTTTATTTGGAAGATTAACCGTAGTGCCTTTAAGAACCGACACTATAACTTTAACAACTGGGCAAACATGTTCTTTAGCAGCTGATTTCGTGTCATATATTCAAACTGCTTCGGATTAAGTAGAATGGAGCCAGTTTCTGACAAGTCAGGATTATGTTGTGACGTATGCGATAAAATATACGACAGGGAATCAGCTGCTAAAGAACATGTTTGCCAGCTGTTAAAGTTATAGTGTCGGTTCTCAAAGGCACTATGACTAATCTTCCAAATGAAGAGCTCCGGGGAAGCAAGATCGGGATCAAATATGATTTCTTCAAATATTTTATTGATCATGAAAGCAATCACGAATTTAGGTTTCTTGATACCATGAAATCTGACGAGTTTCAGGTATCAAATTACTTAAGAGTTTCACTTTCTTTTTCGTGTATTAATCATGTTTTTAAAATTTTATTTCTGATTGAAGCAAAAAGTTGTTAAAATAACTTGGATACCTTCTGAGTGCCAAGTGTATTGGTTAGACAGAAAGATAAGGGGGGAGATCGTTTATCGAAGTCTTAGCTTGGACGAAAAAACAGGGTAAAACGCTTTGCATTGTTATAAATAATGGAAGCATTTTGTCACGAAGTTAATCTTTTGACTCACATGCGGCCTTAGCTTTGATCTAAGTAAGCCTTCTTGATTGGTTAAGTACGACTCAATGATCGTCATATTGAAAAGGGGAACACATATTGTAATTACACAAGTAGGATGCTTGTATTGCTTGAAATGGTTTAGAAGTATACAAGTGAGTTATAAAGTTGCTGGGTTGTTATGTTGCTTGGTTGCTAGGTTGCTAGGTGATTTGCAAATGAACCACCATCACCTATTTATACTAGTTGTGGTGTATCTAGAATGTTCCTAATCTAGAATTTTCTATACATGATATTTATGTATTTATTTCTAGAATCTTCTATCAAATATCAAGGATATTTTTTTTAAGGAAATATCCAAGATCCTTCTATAATCTTCCATGGTTGATTGTGGCATATTCTAGATTCTTCTATGGCCTTTCACGAAAGATCTAGAACCTTCCATGGTGCCAACTTCCGACTAGGATTTTGTAGGTTGTTCCGAAGTCTTCCAGGAAACCCTTGATGCTCGTAGACTTGCCTGAAACCTTCTAGATTCCGAGGAGTGCGATTTAATTTTAGGCGGGGCGTGACAATTTAAACACTAAATCAGTAAAAAAAAATCTTGTAATTCTTCAACGAGTGTAAAGATTGCAACATGTCGCTACCAGTTGATAACTACGTGACACTATATGTTGAGATACTTTTTAGATTTGTAATGGTTTAATTTTTTAAAAAGAAATGCTCTTATTAACAAATATTTAATTGCCTTGTTGAAGGGAAAAGAGGTAGATGTTTTTGAAGGACCACTACTCTAGCAAGCTCTTAATATGTAAGTCGGCAACCGTTTTTTATTAAAAGAAATGAGATGGAATTGAATTATTTTTGTTTTAAGAATTACCCTTAATAGATGGGGAAGAGGAGATGATAGATAGGACAGGTTATACTTTGTAGGCAACAATGACATTGCATGTGCCTTTTATTTGACTTCTGAGAAACAAAAGTTCATAAAAGTCAATAAAATGATGTGGGCTATGCTCACAGCAGCAACTTGACCAAAATAAAAGCTAGTCAAACATATTAAATCCAATTTATAGGCTTTTAATAAAGATACATCATTTTGATTTTTACACAAGATACAAACGGTCGTTTAAACGACTATTTGTAGTTTTTTCTTTTATAAATGTTTTAAATTATTTAACTTTTATAAACATTAAAAATGTTTATTTATCATATCTGATAAAAAATACTTAAACGAACACAATAGTGACTTAAAATAATAAATTTTGAGACTCAAAGTCTTTGCCGGTACCGTCTCGATGACATCTCGAGAAGTCTTTTCTGGTGTTGGGTCCCCACGGCCCATGGTTTTTTATATTAATTTCTTTTAAAAACGTTTGTCGAGAAGACTTGTTCGAGAATAAGTCCCTAAATTTATCAGGGGTAACGGAATACTCGACAAAAGTTTGTCGAGTATTTCGTTACCCCTGATAAATTTAAGGACTTATTCTCGACAAGTCTTCTCGACAAGTGTTCTCGACAAACGTTTTGAAAAATAAATAAATAAACCATGGGCCGTGGGGACCCAACACCGGAAAAGACTTCTCGAGATGCCATCGAGACGGTACCGGCAAAGACTCTGAGTCTCAAAATTTATTGTTTTAAGTCACTATTGTGTTCGTTTAAATACTTTTTATCAGATATAGTAAATAAACATTTTTAATGTTTATAAAAGTTAAATAATTTAAAACATTTATAAAAAAAAACTACAAACGGCCGTTTGGGTACAAACGACCGTTTGTATCCTAGAAATCAAAATGGTCTGTATCTTTTATCATCTTTATATATCAATCTTAATTTTATTTATTTGTTATCAGTATTTTTAAAAGACCTTAGAATGTAACATTATGCGACTTTAATCATGATTTATGTTAGATATAGAGTTTTAAAACCATTTAATTTGAGTTTAACGTATAAACAATATTATATGTAAATATTATATAGTTTTATATTTTACTTTTAGTTTTGTTATAAAAAAAGCAATTATATAATTTCAAATCTATTGTGCATGATTTTAGCATCTTGCGAGTAGCATTATATTTGTATAATTCATCTTTTAGGGAGAAGGATACTCTTTTATAGTTGTATTGCTGAAAAATGCTCGAGCTCAAACAAAAATGAAAAGGGAGACCAAGACCAGGATGAAGCAGGGAGAGCACTCCCCGGGGATCCAGTTTGTCTGAATTTTGTGAAGTATGAGTGGAAATCAGCTGAATGGATAACTTCCAGAGGTTGGGAACATGACCGTCTTCCTATTGCGCTATCATAGGCGAAATATGAAGTTAAACGATACTTACTTTGCTTCTTAATTTCCTACTATTCACACTAAATTCTCACAATGAAGACCCGTATAACCCATTATTCAACCACTCTCAATCAATGCTCTAAACATATTACTTAACAAGATGGTGACCTGTCCGCGCTTCGCGGCGGGTCACCCATTTTCCGAAACGTTGTGGCCAAAGTCGAAAACTCTAAAAGTGATTTAAAAGTTGACCACTTGCGCTTAAGTCTGAAAAAAATACCACATGTATATGACACGCGGCCTAACACTCATTTTTCAAAACGTTGTGAGCAAAGTCAAAAACTCTAAAAGTGGTCTAAAAGTTGACCACCTACGCTTAAGTCTGAAAAAAATATCACTTGTACATAACACGTGGCCTAACACGTAACCACGTGTCGCAAAAACATTGGCCTAACACGTGGCCACGTATCGCCATACGTGACCTAACACATGACCACGTGTCGCAAAAGCATTGACCTACATATGACACGTGGCCTAACACGTGTCCACGTGTCACCACATGGCCTAACACGCGACTACGTGTCAGGCCACGTAGTGGCCTATATATGAATAGTGATTATGTGTCATAACCAGTAAAATTTTAAAAAGTCACTACGACACGTGCCAATATATTATTGGTTGAACATGACACGTGTCATATTATTAGTGGTGGAACATGACACGTGTCATGTTCCTATAGGTGGGGACATGAATAGTGCATTTTCTAAGAGACTTCACCAATTGTCAATGTAATATATATAAATAAGTGACTAGATAAATAGATAAGGTCAGTAGATATACGTGTGTTTTCCCTCGCGTGATGGCCTAGGTGGCTCAAAATCACGGCGTGGTACCATCCCTATGAGGCGTTATATTTGGTGTGGTGCATGCGTGTCGTTTGGGCGTGGAAATATCCACGGAAAGAAGGTGAAGAGGAGAGAGAGTGGGCGTGCTCCAATCAAATGATGACACACGAGGTTTTTTTATTATTTTTTAAAACTAAATAACTCTACCATCACACACCACACAACACCTTGTATTCCACACTTGGTGTTATGAAATTGTGTTATCTAGTCAGCTACCACGTGGCATGATAATACCTCCCACAACACCAAGGTATACCACATGCCCTAAGTAGATTTATATAAACTTTTTATGAATATTATAATACTAAAACTATGCTTAACTTAGTTTTAATGGATAAGATATGTAAGCCTAAGTTTCATATTCGGCGTTGGGACTAGGGGTGAGCATGGTTCAATTCGGTTCGATTTTTGGCTCTAACCGAACCGAAACCAATTTTCGGTTCCTAAGAAAAAAAACTCTTCAATTTTGGTTTATTTCGGTTTCGGTTTTTTATTTATTTTATTATTTTTATTTTTTTTATACGTTGTTAATATAATTTTAAATTTTAAATGTCTAATCTTAAAAGATAGATATACTAATAGTAACAAACAAGTACCATCATAACTATTTAATTAAAAAAGTACAAAAGTAGTCACGTGAAGCGTGTGACCATTGGCGAATGATAGAGTAGTCTTGGGGGGGGGGGGGGGGGGTGGCGACCGCCCTTGCGGTTTTTTCGTCCATGGTATGTATTTTCGGGATTTTATGTTAAAAATTTTAATATGTATTGAGTATCGCCCCCTCGAAATTTTTTATATTTATTGAGTATCGCTTCCTCGATAGAATTTTTTAAACCCGCCCCCGCGGGGTTTCTCTTCAAACTTCGCCATTGCGTGCGACCATACAAAATACGAATTGACTTTAAATTTAAAAGTTTTTAATAATACTAAAGATCTTGACAAAACTATTAAGTATTAACTTAAAATAAAAATCAAGAAAACAAGGGTCACTAAAAAGTTTAATGTTAAGTGTTAACTTAAAATATAATTTAAGGTTCAGTTTTCGGTTCGGTTCGATTCTTGATACACATGAAACCGAAACCGAATTATTATTTCTGGTTTGGTTTTTTCGGTCTTTTACGGGTTCGGCTTTATCGCTTTTTTACTCACCAGAGAGAATTGTCTCTCTCTGTCAGAATCATTAGAAATTTAGAAGATTCTTCAAGCTACAAACTATGTATTTAATAATTAAACAATCAAAATTAAAAATTCATAATTTCAATTAAAAAACATATAACTCCTAATAACAATAACGGAAGAATTACAATTTATCATTGCTAGTCATAAAACAAAAACAACTTTATACTTTTGCATCGCTTACCAAACGTATGCATATTTGAACTAATTATTTAAATTAAACCCAACTAAAATACTACACATATATATATATATAGAAAATTAGGAGTTTATAAATGCAAATGTATATCATAAAAATAAATCAGCTAAATCAAAAGGAGAAACTAAAGTCACAATTTGATGCTACAAAACCCCCACTCCCACATTTAATACCTTTTTATAAGAGGTTCAAAACTTAGTCTGTTTCCCTCGAGCTTTCACTTGTGAGCCATAGTTTCTTTTGGACTATCAGCACAACATCATCTCCATCTGATTCTGATGTCGAATCTGCCAATGCCACCGTCTCCCAGTGTATCGCAGGTAAATATTTCTTCACGAAGTTGATAACGGGCTTTTTGTCCCGAACAATTAGGAAGCCTGTGGGTCTGATGATACGATCAATCTCGATCAACAAATCTTCACCGCTGCAGCCTTTCTTTTCGACTACGTCTGAGAACACGTTGCTAGCATGGAGAAGATCGTATGTACGTGGGTAGGTCGAGTATGCTTCACACCTGAGATTACGAGTAAAGGGTGAAACGGGCCATATTTTGTGCAGGTCGCCCAGTTGATGCACACAAGTTATGAAATAACGAAAAAACATACCAGTTATGTATTGAGCCGATTAAGCCTCTATCATAAATAAGCTTCATTGTGTTTGGTCCATCTTCAGGGACAACATTCATCACCCAAAGATCTTTGTTCCCCAAAGCAGCTCCAAATGAACCCAAATTTGCATTCATGTCCATCACATTCCTTATAGTATTTGTTGATATTTTTGGGCTCAAAAGATCCCAGTAATTCTCGACCCTCCTACGCCACAATTCCTATAAAAAAATAAGCAAAATTTTGTGAATTGATCAGCAACCTTTAAATTGAAATTATGAGAGAAACCTGCAAAATTTTAAAATTATTATTTTTTAATTTATTTTACCGTATCCTTCTCAAACATATCCCTTGAATAGCCAAAGTCAGCAAGACGAGGAGGTGGAGAAGTTAGCCTAGCTGGCCATGGAGCCAGTCCACTTCCTTTACTTGTGTGATCATCTGATGAAAAGAAAACAGAAGTGGAAGCATAAGTGTTTTGCACTAGTTTGAACAAATTTACAGCATATTACCTTCTTAAAGTACTTCTGAACAAATGCAGAGTTTGCTCAATTTGTTGCTAGAACACAAGTTTTTTTTTTACTAAATATACAAGGAGCCAAGCTCGAGCTTTTGATGTGGAGCTTGAAACAAGCAGAGCTCGAGCATAGGGGAGTTAGGGTTCAGCTCTTTTACACCACTGGTTGATACAGATTTTAATTAGCAAAATACCAATCTTACCCTTGATGCATTTAAGATGACAGCTAAACTAGAAAGCTTGCAAGATTCAAGGATTGAGGTAAAACTGGAAAATTAGTAAGCAATAACTATCCACCCTTTTAGAAGTGTCGACTTACTATGAAACAAATTCAACAGTAATATGGAGAATAAATTTGGAACAGGTGGAGTATATCCCTTAGAGCAAAATTAGTAAGGAATAAGAATATTGGGTCATCATATAGTTATACAAAACATTTACAGACTTACTCAAGTTATGGCATATGGGTGTAAATAATATGATATATAAAGAGACTTACGTTCAGAGTAAGGGGTGATGCAAGCTTCCATGTTTACATCATACACAGCGTCTGGATCATCATTTGACCGACAAAGAGGAGGCTGAGTACCGGGAGCTCTTTTCATGTAACAATCATTAGTCAAAGGTTTGACCCAAATGACAGTTTGGTTCCTTTTTGCAGCTATTTTCCAACACATGCGCTCAACAAGTTCGCTCATTTCTTTCCATATTCTAAGATCCTCTTCATCTTGTGCGTATGCTTCAGGAGAAGAGTAAGCAAAGTAGCCACCTGGTCTAAGCAACCTATCTAACTCAAGTAGAAGGATACCATCCCTTTGAAGCCAATCAATTCTACAACGGGAACAATGAGCAAGTTCAAAAGATCTACTGGGGTAAGGAAGTCTTTTTGTTCCAAGAACACCAAGATATGCAGGAATGCCTCTTTCTAGAGCAAATTGGATTTGATTTTGATGCACATCATTAGGTGCTAACGACATTGTAATGATGTCAGATGAAAGAAGATAACCACCAAAACTTGCAACACCACAACCAACATCAAGAACGGTTCGTAAATTTCCTTCGTTGTTCATATTATCTTTTGAGAAGTTAAGCATCTGTTATTATATCATTTGTTAGACATAAAGAATTGAATAAAGTATGGCTATTAGTTGTGATTAAAGACGTGTTCAAATATATTTACATTTGCAAGTGATTTGATGTACTTATCAGCTCCGTAGTGAAAATGTGTTCCTCCACCCGGGAATATGATCTTTTCACCTTTCACAACCATCCAGTTTTGGTCTGACTTCTCATGTGCAAGGTGGGTATGTGGTATGTTTGCTTTCCATACTTCATCTCTGCTCTTTGGCCATTTGATAGGGACCTGCATTAACAAATGAAACCAGGAGGGGAAAAAGTAAGATCATGTCCACTTAATTCTGAGAATTAGAAATAAATCATCATCAATGATTTGAAATTTCTAATGTCGTTCAATTATAGCGGGGGGAAATTTCAACCAATTTATCCATCAACATGTTGATTCGGATCATGTAACACGCCACCGTGATGCCCAGTCATCAAAAAGTTCATTTTTTTTTAAATGGATGTTAACTTTTTTTAACGACGGACTGTTTATTTCCAATATGCGAAAAAAAGGGTCTATTGTAGGGAAAAAAAAGAAGGTGGGATTATTGTCAGCCAATAGGCAATTGCGGGGATTATTAAGATCCAATAATCCTAAAATAAAATTGAAAATCCGCTCAAGAAAACAAGTCAAACAGGTAGAAAGCCACTCACAGTGTACTTTTAAGGGTAAAACCTGACATTTCGACTAAACAAAAAATAAAAAGATGAACAAAGATATTTCAGGTCAACCCAACAAGTATGGCAGCACCAAAAGTAACCCGTTTGATTCCTTACCCAACCAAGCCCAACCAACCAATTTGTCATCTCTAGTTGATTAGATACACACCTTGTACCCTTTTGGGGGAGGTATCAAGCAGTTGAAACGCCTTTCAGGCAGAGGACAATGCCTTTCGTAGTGCTCCATCAAAGACAAGTCCAACTTCAACCTCATCTGGTAGATAAGGTTGCGGTCTAGGCAGGGTATCAATTCAGAGTATCGATCATCACAAACCTTCAGCAGAAAAAAAAAACAATTAAATTAAAAAAAAAAACTAAGAGGAATTGATGCCTAATATTCTCTTACAAATTAAAAATCTATTTCATGTGAATAACTTACAGGAAAGCTTTTTGACACAATACTATTATCATCACCCAGACCAAATTTAAAATCATCTTGCTTAATGCCAAGATCAGATTCTTCATCACCGTGCAAGTAGGATGATCCAAGCTTCCTTAGAGACCTGCTACCGTACTCTAGAGCTGACTCGCCTTGACTCTGAGAGCCAAAATACAAATACAAGAAAAGTAGGACAGCTGCCACAAGAACGAACGTTGTGAACAAACGCTTCTTCTGAGATCCATCTGTTCTTCCTCTCATAATTAATGTTATGTTTGATACCCCACAATCTTAATCAATTTAACTTCAAATGCTATTTATAGATCACAAGACCGATCTCATAGTTTCTTCAATCAATGATAGATCCCAGATGAATAATATGGTGTTGTTTTCAAACTATGCTCAATATTTTGGGTTCCCAACTCCCTCAAAATCAAAGATGATATACTGTTACAGATATGTGATACCAGAGTTATTGTCCAACCAACCTGTTATGCAAAGGAAAAGCTATCAGCATAGCAGATTACTCCACATATTAAAATTAATAACTAAATCTATTAAGGTTTATATGAGACTCAGAAAATAAAACCAAAAAAGGAAAATTACAAAACATGGTTCACTGAATTTCAGCTTCACTAAGCTACATAATTACATCAAAAGACTCCAAACTCAGAAAAACTCTTGTTTCATAAGATACATATATTAGATACTGTTTTAACCTTTACGGTAAAGGAAGTAACGAATCAGGAGATAACATTTTCCCTAAGTCATTACTGAAGTTCTCTAAAAATTCAAAAACCACAAAAACAATTAAAAAAGCTTTATAAGTTATAAATGGATTATTCAAGGTTGTTTAGTTACAATTTTCATATTTATTATATAGCAAAACTTTCAATGTTTCCTTACCAAACTGTCAATTGAGATCCAGTCAAAACTAACTTAAGTTGTCAAAATAGTAATCATAATGTCATGCAATAGCTTCTAGATCTAATAAAAAACCAAATTACATTAACTCATTTGCAGTTAAGAAATAACCAAGTTTCTCACTATCACAATTCACAAACACATAAAGGTAATAATAACATATTTCGTACTTCCTTCACGTTAAATGATGTTAAACACGCAGTGAGCCAAACATTCCAAACGCCATTTACAACATGAATATTATACTCCATGCAGAAGTTAAGCAACACTCGGTACTTCACTCCAGAGCTGCTTATTCGCATTTTTTTCAAGCTAGAATCCTAAATGGAGATAGAAACATTGCCGACACTAATTCAAACCACGAATTGTAAAAACAATTATAGCAAATAAAAACACTTACGCTAGGTTTAATTAAAACACACGATTCCGAGAGGAGCATCACAGTGTGAATTCATTATTCATCACCAAATCGAATTATGCACAACATTTAAACGAACGGATCTGACCTATAACATTAAACCATCTCATATTCGCATAAACGAAAACAAACACACGGCACAGATAATGAATTTCGAAGTAATGAAATTGCAATTCCAAATCAGATCTAACAAATCAACAAATGAAGACGGAGAATTTGAACTTACCGTCGTCCGGAGAAAGATCTAATCTCTGAATTTCAATCGGACAGTCGGATTAGTGGAAATTGAGTGGAAATTTGTTTGCCTATAAACAGAATAAAAAATGGGGGAGATTAGGGGCAGATCTCACAATCCACAGTAGATGCAACGAGTAGCGTTCGTACGCGGTGGTTTATATTTTATCATTTTTATATACATACAGGCCCCTTGTGTTACAAAGTTGTTACACTTATAGTCCCTAAACGTCACTTTTTGCGTTAATAACTAACTAACTTGTGAGTTGAAAACATGGGCACCGACGGTCGATCCAACGTGTCGGTAGGGGCCAGGGGAAGTGGTTTTCGCCTAATCGTTTTCACAAATCACAATCACCGATGTGACTTAATTTGAAAAGAAACCCACTAATTCGGTGAATTTCCAAAAACCTCCCTCGAATTTAATTTTGTATGATTATAACTAGGGCTGTTAATCGGGTCAACCCGATCGGGTTTCGGGTTATTAGGGTCGGGTTAGTCGGGTTTTTAAAAAAGAATATCTCACCCGCAACCCGACCCTATTAAGATTCGGGTTAGTAGGATTCGGGTTAGTCGGGTTTCGGGTTAATAGGGTCGGGTTAGTCGGGTTTCGGGTTAATACTGTTTGTAAGTACCTAAGGTTGATGATTAACAAGAAGAATACGGAAAAAAATTATATAACTTGGCATCTTTTACTTTTTAAAATTAAATACAAGTATATATAATAATAGTTTAAGGCTGGTCACAAATAGTTTAAGGCTGGTCACAAATAATACTGAGATTTATGATTTATCAAAATCTTCATATATGAAATTTTTAAAAGGAACATAGAGGGTGACATTTGTCAAATCAACAAAAAGAAAAGGAATAAAACAACAAATTCTATCCATTGTTTGTTTTCAAACCAGAGAGTATAAAGACTTAAAATTTAAAAAACATATAGATCAACGCTCGGCTATTTGACATAAACCTTGTTATGTATTTCATTATATTTCCCTTAACATATTATTAAATTATAAGTATTTTAGTTACTAAATTATCCAGGTCATTTCACAACCCCTATAGATTATATATAAATTCAAACTAAACTCTCTACTACTCGGGTTATTCGGGTTAACCCGAAACCCGAAATATTTTTAAAAAATAACCCGAAGCCCGACCCTAACTACAATTCGGGTTTGTCGGGTTAACCCGATTAACCCAATTAAGCCTTTTAGACCCTAATAGACCCGACCCTAATTATCTTATTCGGGTTCGAGTAGGGTCGGGTTAGTCGGGTTCGGGTATTTTCGACACCCCTAATTATAACATAGCTTATTAGTAGTCCTCGACTCTCATCGTCACCGACGACCAAGAAAAACACGGTGAATTGAGAGCATGTTATCTCGTAGTCGACCACCAACCATCTAAAATGTTATCTTTTTTTCTAAGGTAAGTATTTAAGGTTTGATTTGGTAACGTGTTAATAAAAGGAGGAATTACACATAGTTGATATTTAGGACTATTTCAAAAACTTTTAATAGAATATACTTTTTATTTATAACTGTATCTTATAAGACTTCAGTATGCATACTTTTCTATAGGGTTTTTTTTTTTACAAAGAATACTTGGTGATATTTGAATATTTTTATATGTGTTCTCAATTAAACTTGTTTTAAAAGATATCTTTACTCCTAATTTCCACTATGAGTCGACCCTCGTGAGAGTATCCATCATGTTCACTCGTTTACTTAAACCACACTTGTAGTATGAGATTTCATCTCTCTAAATATGAGTTGTACTCATGTCTTCATTTGAGCTTCTCTATATAGACTGATAAGAAAAATAAAAAAAGGCTATAAAAAGGTTGTGTTAGCAAAAACACCCGAAAATGAAACATTGTGAAGTTCAATTGCTCTTATAGTAAACATATGTTTTTTTTGTCTTTTTATGTCATGATTTATGTTAATTTTTATTATCTTTTAATAATGCATTGTAACAAATTAACAATTGTCAACGTCATCCGGTATATTAAAAACGATGAATATTTATATAAATGAGAGAAGTTCAAATGAGAAGTTGGTATAGGTAAAAACTAAAAAAGTATAAGAATGAATCTAAGCCATTGAATCTTGATCTAATAAAAAAAATAAAGGAGAAACAATTTTGTCTTACTCATATTTGTTGACATTTAATTAACTTTCCCAATTGTTTTAAATATTCATAACTTTCACATATGACAATATTTTTTTAAAAAAAATTATACCATAAGAACGAGTTTTTTATCTTTAAAACGCGTATAGTGTTGCTATCTATAAAATAAAAAAATTACTTTTTCGATTTTTGACACAATATCAATGATATGAATATTTTGACACAATATGACACAATGATTTGAACATTTTGATACAATCGAACGAGTTTTTTTTTTAATTTTATATATAACAACACTGTACGCGTTTTAAATATAAAAAAATGATCATTTTTATGGTCTATTTAAAAAAAATAAAAAAAAGTCGTATCTAAGAGTTATGAAAGTTTAAAAAATGGGAGGGAGGTTAAAAATTTTATTTCATCTTTTGTTTTTCTCTCTAATTTTACATAAAAACTTTGGGCATAGATCTTCATATAATAAAAAATCTAATGGCTATTATTTCTTCTAATTTTTCTTACTAAATCAAACTTCTCACAATAACCCCTCTCTTATATAAATATAACGGTGTATTAGATGCTTTCCTAGGGATCATTTTAACTGTTTTGTTTATTTATATAACTAAAGCCTCTTGTTAGAGAGAAAAAACTTCCCATTTTTTTTTTTGCAATTTCTCTAAAAAATCCAAACATATGTCCACTTACTAGGATTTAGGTTTAAATAAGAAACTTCCTAAATTTAAGAATCTTAAAAAGGATTATGGCATGACACGTGTCTTTTTATTATTTTTAAAGTAGTGATATTTTAGTTTTAGTCATTTTGTTGACCTTTATCAAGTTTTCTTTTTCTTTTAACTTTCATAACTTTTACATGCGACATTATTTTATAAATAAATACAATATAAAAACAAGTGTCCTTTTTTTTTAAACGCATTTTTCCTATCTTTAGGTTGTCTTCTGAAAGTATAAACAATCAAATCTAAGAAATATGGCCAAGTCGGCCCATACCATCATACGTATATGGGCCAGATTTTCGGCTTGAAAGTTGTTTTTAGTTTTCAAAAACTTATGTAAATTATAGATAAAGTGCATTTAGTCTAATAGTAGTACTTTACTACTTTGTGTTTTATTTAAGTGATGCAACTTTAAAACCTATAAGATAGGTAATAGGTGAAATTTAGGAGTAGAGTTTAAGAGGTGTGTGTTTGCCGGTCAAAAAGAAAAAAAAAAGGAAAAATGTAAACTAAAACCAAAGATTTCTACTTGTGATAAGAAGAGAGCATAAAGTCTGGATTTTTCTTTTACTTATTAATATAGGTGTCTCTATGGGATAACATAGTGGTAAAACATTGATTTTCTAATTAAAAAGGAGTATGAGTTGTTATATAGACACCCAAGGTTTTATTAAATTCACCCATCTCCTACGGTCGTTTTGGTTCAAACGGTCGTTTCAAGGTCGTTTCAGTTGAAACGGCCGTCACGTGTCGCGACGACGAAACCTTAAAATTCAGGCCCCTCCCCTTATATTGATCGTTTCAAGGTCGTTTTGGTTCAAACTGTCGTTTCAAGGTCGTTTCACGACCGTTTAGTTTTGGTGTTTTTAGTAAAATCCTCGGATGGATATAGCAGGAGCCTTAAAAAGTTATTGTTTTAAACCCTATAAATTATGAAAGATATGAATTGAATTGGATTCCTAATAAGCCATATAAGTGGTGTCAAAGTAAGCTTCTAAATGTCATCAAGAAAACTGAGTGACATGGATTCCTAAGGTTAAAGGTAATGGTATCGGGAGAGGGGGGTCGGGGGGTTTCGGTGGCTTCGGGGTTCTCGGGAACACCACTGTGTGGTGGTCGGGATCACCGATCGGGGATCACCCTTGGGGTACCGACGCCGAGCAAAATTGAATTGGGGAGGTAGCCGTTGGAGTGCCCCCCCCCCCCCCCACCAACGGTTACTTAATTTTTTTTTTAACTTTTTACCACTTTCAACCTATTTAAACCCCACCATTCAACCCCTTTTTACACCAAACTTCTACTTCTTCTCTCTAAATTTTATAAAAACTTCAACGTCTCTCAAAATTTTATAAAATCTCCAACTTCCTTTTAATTTTTACCATGTCGAACTTCAACGATTTCTTTTCCAACTTCAACCCTTCCGATCAACAACCTCCCACCTCTCAACAAAACCCATTTGGAAGTGCCGGTTACGTACCGACGATGGCGGATTCCCCGGCCAGTTGGCCGGAATTTGATTATCTTGGTACCGACGATTTTCCCCAATTCCAAAACACCCAAACCCACCAAACCGATTCTCAAGAAGAAATTATCATGGAAACCCAACCCACCCAACCCACCCAACCCACTCAACCCACTCAAACAAAAAGGAAGAAGAATACCGCCAAACGAAATAAGAAGACCGGTCAAGCGTCTCAACCCGACGACCGACAAAAAAGGGTTCCTACTCCTTGGGCGGTCAAAGAAGAAGTGGCGTTGGCGAGATGTTGGGTCGATGTCTCCGAGAGTTCGATTGCGGGTAAAATATATATTTTATAACTTGTTTTTTTTTAAAGTTTACTAACATTTTTTAAAGTTTACTAACAAATTTTTTTTTTTACTTTTTTTTAATTTTAGGAGACGCCCAAAGTAGGGAATCGTTTTGAAACAAAATTACCGCAAATAGGCATCAATTGTTACATTATCCTCCACCCAACTTCAAAGAGGGTTTTGAACATACCTTTGTTCGCACCAAGCATCAATTGTACTCGAAGTGGGGCGACATGAACAAGAAGGTCACCAAGTTCAACAACACCTACATCCACATTTTGGGTAATCGAAAGAGTGGGCAAAACGAAGAAGACGTTATGAAGGCGACCCATCATCGATTCAAACTAGATAACAAGGGCGGTTTCGACAAGTTGGAGGTTTGGGATGTGGTGAAACATTCTCAAAAATGGCAAGGGGCATATACGGTGGACGATGGTTGCTATAGTGACGACCAAGGTGCTTCTAAAAGAAGCAAAACATCCGATTCAAATCGGAGCTTCAACACCGATAGTCCATCGCAAGCCCAATCCATTCCTTTCGATCTCAACCTCGGTGTAGGTGGATCGTCTCCCAAGAGCCCAACCCAAGAACCACTTCCGATGGGTACCCAAAAGGCTAAACGCTTAGCAAAAGAAAAAGGAAAAGGAAAAGGAAAAGCGTCTTCGAGTGGAGCTTACCATGAAGAGTTTCAAACGTTTAACGAGTATCAACGGGAAAAGATCGAACTTCAACGACAAGCTCGAGAACAACGAGCGAAAGAACTCGAAATACTTGAACGCGAGCAAATGTGTCGTGAGCTCGATAGGGTTGAAAAAGACCAAAGCGAGGAGGCTAAATCCATCGCTCAAAAAATTCGAGACAAACTCTTCGGGTGTTATAAGTAGTTTTTTTTTTTTAATTTGTAATTTTAGGATTTAATAAGTAATTTTAGGATTAAATAAGTAATTTTAGGAGTTTTTTTTATTTGTAATGTTAGGATTTAATTTTTATTTATAAAATGTATTTGTTTTTATTAGTATTTTATTTTAAATATTTTATTATAAAAAAGTGATTGGGGAAATGGGGAAATGGGGAAACCATTATTTACAAATTGGGGAAAAGTGGGAAGGGGTGGGGAATGATGAGGTGGCACCTAAAATGGATTGGAGAAATGGGGAAATAGGGAGAGTATTGCCATTACCCTAATAAGCCATAACGTGTCACCAAGAGTTGTTCTGATACAATCATTGGTAATAATGACGCTTAAACAGTGAGAGAATATATGACATGATAACATACCAAAACTTTTTTCAAGTAGCCATGAAATATTCATAATTTAATATCGCACTTCCAATAATTTATATCAAAGATGATAAAACAGGAGGAAATCTCTTTATAAGGTCATCTGTTATGGACTTCGCTACACGACACCACACCAAGCCGTGGCGATGTTCCACGCCAGCACGCATCCTCTTTTCCCCCTCGCATAAAAACAATGTTGTGTCCTGGTTGCGTAGGTACCTTCACGTGATTTTTCTTGGGTTGCTAGATTTTTAGGGTGGAAGCAGTGGCGAAGCTTGAAAAAAAACTAGTGGGGGGTCGGGATCTATATAAAAAAATTTCACAACTAATATGTGGGGTCGAAACCGGAGCATATCGAAATTTTCTACACGAAAATTATATACTCGTTACATCGTAAAAAAAAATTCGGGGGGTCGGGCGCCCCCTCCCGCCCCTTATATCCTTCGCCACTGGGTGGAAGTCGTATGGATGGAGCTTCCATACTAGAGACTAGAGAGTCGATGATAGTGGTGTGGGCGGATAAAGATAAGAATCAATGGTGGAACCAGAATTTTTTAGTTAAAACGTCAAAGTATCTTTCTAAACTCACTAGACAATGACATTATATACATAAATTTATAAACCAAACAACTTATAATAATAAATCTAAAGAAAGCCATTCTTTATTTAACTAAAGTACATAAACTAAGAAAGTAAAGTTTGTTAAAAAAAAAGTAAAAGAGTTCCTTTAAACTTTTATTACTTAAGTGTATAGCCCTTTCAAAAAAAAAATAAGTGTATAGCTTTACAAAAAGTTGTAAATTTTGAAATGCAAGTCTATCTCACAAAGTCAGAAAAAATAAGAGGTTAGTAGTAAAATATTAGTTTATCTTTTTTTGGTGTGATAGGGTAGAGTATCGGGTTGATCCGAACCGGAATCGTAAACCCATAGAACCGTTAACTCTTGAAAATTAGAACTGAAACCGAAACTGAAATCCGTGAAATCGGTCCGGGTTGGTTCGGTTTTTGCAGGTTGGGGTTCGCGGTTCCTTAAAGTTGTGAACCGCGAAAGAATTAGGACATTAGACCTGCGGCCTGTTCAGACCTGTTTGCTATTCGAATGGACTGATTAGGTCATTGAACTCGTGAAATCTGTATGAATCTATTTATAAATTACAATAGTGTGGATGGCTACAAACATGAAACATGACTACATGATTAAGTCATCAAAGAAATATGAACATAGTCAATATAGAAAACTGAACCCAAAGAAAAATGAACAGGGTCGTTTGTGAATTCCATGATTACATGCTCCATTTCTGGCCTCTTTTCGTTTGGTTTTGCTTTTGCAAGTCTGTTTTCTGGCCTTTTTCTATACATGATTTGTTATACGATAAAGGGTGAGAAGGACAGACTACAAGAAAGATTTATGAATTGAAGAAAGATTGATTAATCGAAGAAGACAGACACTAATTTGGATCATAATTAAAACCTCCCATCTTTAGAACTTAATCTTCAGAAACTTCCCATTAATCGGTTGCAAGATAGAACTACAAAATAAGAAGAAAAAAATGATATACTTGGTTTTCACAAATCTTCATTGGTTCTCACTGGTTGGAACCGGAACCGAAAAAGGAAAATTACCAGAACCGAGAACCAAACCGGGTAATTAATATCACAGGTTTGTCGGGTCGGTCCGGGTCAATTTCGCGGGTTTCGGGGTCGGGGATTCAAGTCTCAAGATGGACAAATTATGCAAAATTTGTTGTTAAAAATTGTATTGCCCTTTGGGCAAGCCATAGCAAGCTGTGATGATTGTCGAGCAGAGAAAATAATTATGAAGAACATTAAATACTTTATACGATCAATCATCTACTTCTACTTACCTAATAAATTACTTAAAAAAGGACACTTATTACCCTCATTTTTCAACTTACAACAAATTTTCTTTTCCAAATCCTCTTAACCCAAAATATTTATTTACTATTTCAATCCTTTTATTTTTCAAAACACAAAAGTTTAAAAGTATTAGAGTAAATTGCACCGGAGGTCCCTGGACTTTGCAAAAATCTCATATTGAGTCCCTGAACTTTTGAAAGTGCAGGGGAAGTCCTTAAGGTTTCACTTTTATCTCACCTGGGGTCCCTTGGTGTTAGACCTAGGGACCCCAGGTGAGATAAAAGTAAACCTTTGGTGTTAGACCTAGGGACCCCAGGTGAGATAAAAGTGAAACCTTGAGGACTTCCCCTGCACTTTCGAAAGTTCAGGGACTCAATATGAGATTTTTACAAAGTTCAGGGACCTCCGGTGCAATTTACTCAAAGTATTATTTGTAACACCTTATCTATATTTATTATTCATTCGGTAATAGAAAAAAACATAAAAAAGCTTATTTAGTTGTTTAATGTAATATATGTATAGTAATACGTAATTCCACCGATAATAAGAATATATAAATGAATATCACTTGTATTTTTAATGATTTAACCCGTGTAATATATGAGATCTATCATAGTTAGCCTATATACTCCTTCATTCTTGAGGAACGGGATATTCAGTACTCATTAATCTATCTCCACCTCTCTGCATTTACTTAAGCTTTATGCTCTTTTGCGAATCTTTTCTTACTCTCACGTCAAATGTTGTCAGCGACAACACCTAGATCAGGGTCTTCTCCGTCGAGACTCACATAAAATTATTGAACACACAATTCCAGTGCAACTTAAATCAACACCAATCAGGCCAATTTAGGCAGCAACACTAATAAACATATATATTCACTATTCCTAAACATATTTTTACCTACCTAAATTTTCAAATTTACAAACATTTAGCAATCATTAAGTTCAAATTATATCAGGCTGATTGATCTATGGCCGATTGTAACCTTTAACCAACTTTTAACATATATGCTTAACCATATCTATGTGTAAGTGTATGCACGTGAAACTAAGATTGAAATATCTTGAAACAAACACAATATAATTGTCACTGGCCATCATGAATAGACGCACAACTAGCTATAGTCAAATCATCGCTAGAAATAGATTACCAAAATACAAAACATTTCAATTTATATGCATGATATGTTTCCTTTTTTAATTTATATATAAAATAATAACATTTCAAGTGACGTAATTAATGATTCTTTTAGAATTACGTGAAAATAGTTATAAACAGTAAGTTACTGTTAGGAAAGGTACCATCAGCGACCAAAAACTGTTGCTAATATGTTCACTTAGTATGAAATATTTGTAAATGTGGTTGAAAAATAAAATAAAACATATGAAAAACGAATTTTTTTTGCAAAGTAAATTGAGCTATAAAACGGTAATTCCTTTGCTCACGTGGCGTAACTTGATTTGGTCATGTGTCAGCATAAAAGGTTATCACGTGAAATGAATAATATATATATATATATACATATTTTTTTCTAAACTTAACAAATTTAACACATAATTTGATGGTTCAATAGGTATTGTTACGTAATTTAACAAGGATTTGATGTTGTGTTTGTGTTGTAATATATAGGTAGAGTTACCGTAGCATATAATTATTTTTTATTTTAACTTCAACTAATATGGCACAGGAGTTAGTGGTCTAATAGATACAATCATGTAACATAGTTTTTAGACTGTAAGTTCAATATTTTAAACGTTTGGAATGTTACATATTTTATTTTATTTTCGTTTTTTTCGTTGTGGTATAGAAATTTTCGCCGCATGGGATATTTCTTATAGTGTCATAGACATATATATAGATCCTCAACATATTGATTATTTTTCATGGCCTGTCAGTCGTCTGATAAACATAGTATATACGCTTGTTTCCTTACAAATCATAGTGAATGAATTCAACGTGGGTGGTCGGATAACATATAACAATTGTTAATTTCTCTTAAAACATATATTTCGTCTAAATATATAATTTAGTAATTACAATTAAAAATAACTATATAAAAAAGATAGAATGGACAAGATATTTGCAAGAATCCAAGAATAATATAGATACCGCAATAATTATTTATTGAAACGTTAAAAAAGTAATATAACGTGTTAGATGTCATATAAAAATGGTAATAAATGTGGGTACCCTCAATTCCCCCAATATCCCCGCCGCTCATACCCACATGCATGTTCCCGTTTTCAGACTTGTATTCATGTATTTGCCACCTCTTTCTCCTTGGCATTTTATCAAACACCTTCTCTCCATCCATCCAATTCCACCCTCTCTATTTCTTCTGACCTCCCCCTGATTGTTCACAGATGGAAATCAGGAGCCCGGAGATGCCATGTAAGATCAGAAAGCGGAGGTTGTTTCCGACATCATCGTTTGCAAACAGTAGCCTCTCGCAACTCTTGATGGATCATGATCAAGCAGGTGATCATCATTCGGAAGGGAAATTCGTGGATCGGAGTACCGCCAAAGAAGAGGAGGAGGAGGAGGAACTGGCATTGACATTGCGGAAATCGGAAACGGGTAATCTGGAGAGAGGAGTTACGGAAAGATCTCGGAACAGGAGTCGCAGCTCCCCTGGTCGTGTTTACATGCCCGAGGTTTGTTTTGGTGCCTTTCTTTGTGTGAAAAGTCAGGGAGGGTTTTTGCATTTTGGTCAACTAAAGTTCATAGTCCCCTTCACACTTCATTTTCCTAATTATTAACTTTCAAGGTACTAAAATAATAAAAGGAGTTATTATTCACGCACCTAGAATTACTATCCACACAAACTTCATATGATCGTATGGACTAAGATGGGCCGTATAAACCGATATAAAATTGGGGGTGTTAATTTATTGATTTATATTATTTTTTATTTATTATACTTTTTTTTTAGATTCTATTGGGCACTAGGTACCCCCTACATAGCAATCCCCTCCCCTTGTGTGCATAGCGAGACTCATAATAAAACTATCAAAATCTCCATATTTTTTATTTTTACGTAAATTATTTTACTAATTTAATTCTATAAAGAGATTCTCGCTAAATAGTATTGAGGTGTTGTTTAAGAGTGTCATTCTTCTTTTTGAAGAGTTCAATTTTCACATCGAACAACTAGTAGTGTATAGTAAAAGTGCCAAAAAATCGATCTACTTTTATGGTTTTATCTGGTAAATCGAGCCAAAACTTTGATTTTTTAGAAAACATGAACCAAACTGTCGGTTATAGATTGATTTATGTCATTTTGGTTCGCTATTAGTTATTTAGATTACTGATCATTACTTCATTAGTTATTTCGGTTTTATGCACACTCTTGCTTTGTTATTTTTATTTGTTTCTTGATATCTATAAATCAACATATAAACATTATTCCAAACTCTAATTAGGGGTTATAATCATGTAAAGAGCATGTATAACGTATTTATCCTATAAAATATAGAAATTATTA
Source organism: Deinandra increscens subsp. villosa (assembly GCA_039602395.1). Classification (NCBI taxonomy): domain Eukaryota; kingdom Viridiplantae; phylum Streptophyta; class Magnoliopsida; order Asterales; family Asteraceae; genus Deinandra; species Deinandra increscens. The sequence goes on along the minus strand of JBCNJP010000021.1, from coordinate 1,812,981 downwards.
TTTATAATAATATAATGGGTTTAACTTATTTCACTTTTCACCGTCTACTTATCTATTAAATGGCTTATAGACTTATAGTCTAGCGGTATGAAGATACGTATAGTAAAAGTTGTATACATAAGATGTATAGTAGTAAAAATGTAATTGATATCCTTTTTTAAGATTATTATACTCAAAGTTATTGTTTTTTTTTACTGAAATATTAAAGTGTAACAATTTACAGGTAATAAATAATCCACACTACAGACAATCTTCCAACTTTATGAACAAAGATAATAGCGTTGTGGGAATGACCTTGAATTATGTTGCAAATCCATTTGAGGTAGTGCTGACTTTTACTTTTCCAAGTCAAAATTAACATCATTTTAAGTAATTACATTAAAAAAAATTCAATTTTATTCTTTTTTACAATGTCTTCAGGGGAAATCACAACCTTATGGTGAGATAGAAACCGTGACCAAAGCCCATGGGCATCCGGTACCAACACATGGTTTGGATGAAATCAAGCACTCACTCACCGTATCAAAAGAATTGCTCAAACTTTTAACCCACGTTTCGACCTCCGGCTCGAACCATGACCACCACCATCGAACCAGCATTTCCCTAGCCTCGACACTGAACCACGAGCTCAACAAGGCTCGGCATCATGTCAACAAGTTAATCCAACGACAACGGTCCAACAATACAAGTGCACAACACTCCGAAGAGCAAGACAAGATCCGGGTTGCGGTCAAGACCATATCACGAGAATTGGAGACCGAAAGGAAACTCAGGCGACAATCTGAGCGGATGAACAAGAAACTAGGCCGAGAACTGGCGGATACAAAATCTTATTTGGCAAAAGCCATGAAAAAAGCCGAGACGGAAAAGCAAGCGACCGAGATTTTGGAGCAGTTATGCGAGAAGATGGTGCGTAGTATCGAAGAAGATAGAATCGAGTTCGAAGAACTGAAAAGAGAATCTGAACGAGTACGTAAAGAAATGGAAGAAGAGAGAGAAATGCTTCGTGTTGCCGATATGTTACGTGAGGAGCGAGTCCAGATGAAACTTATAGACGCAAAATATGAGTACGAGGATAAACATAAACAAATGAATATTCTAGTACGAGACCTGGAGGAACTTTTGGAAGCAGATAATGACATAGATCAGATAACGCCAAAAGTTTTATCATGGTATCAAAGCAAAAACTTCAACAATAAGGAAATTACACATTCCATATGGTACGAGAACGAAAAGGGTAAAGTGGTAAATGACGAAAATGCCCTTGACGAGGAAACCAAAGGGTTATCATGGTTTGAAAACAATGTTGATGTTGTAAATGATCAAATGACAAACACGCAAAACGAGGTTATGGGACGGAACTCCGATTGCATTGAGTGGGAATTTGGACTCGACATGAAAAATGAGAGTAAAGACTTGAACGACTGTTCGGAAGAGAAAGATTCAGGATTGGCGTCAATGAAAGAGTATGAAGATGAAATGGAAAGATATAAAATGATTAAAGATCTACGAGATCGTATAGTATCCGGTGGTTCTGACCTTTCTCGAGATACCGTCGAGTTTGGATCTTATATATAATCATAGATATCGAAAGATTTTGCCGGCCATCCTTAAGCAATATGAGTTGGTCGTTTGTAAATTAAAATTTAAAATTAAATAAACAAAGAAGCCAGTGGTTTACAAAGTATTACCGTCTTGTTTGTATACGAGGATTGACTATTTTGTATTTTTTTGTTGATATAAAACTTGTACGAATTAAGCTTTTGTAAAGGTTAAGATTCGTCTCGATGAAAAGTCGCCTTTTCATCCACGATAACTGTAGTAAAAATGGGTCAAGATTTGTCTTGATGAAGAGTCGCTATTTCATCCGTGATAACTATAGTAAAAAATGGGTCATGTGGATGACTGTTGATTTAGTGTCAGATTAATCGCTAAACACCAATTTCGACAAATTTACTACCAAAATTGACTGCAAGAATTCTTACATAAACTGATCAAATTTTCAGTCTCAGTTTACAAACTTGAGACCATTTTGACTCAGGTTGTCACTGAATTTACGACCCTTTGGTCGTTGACAACTTTCCATAGCTAAAGATGCAATAGCTAAATCTTTAAATGTTTTTAGACCGGTTGCATAGCGAGCCCTTCGGGGCAGCCCTTGGTTGAGGTGGAGTTGGCCTTCACAAGGGTGGCGATGGAGGTCTTGCCATTGGGTCCAACCCTTAGCTACGGGCGATCATCTTTCAATTTTTTTTTTAATTTCACACGCATATAAAATTCTTAAATATGGAGCGTTTGTACTAAGGGCGGCATTGGAATAAAAACTGTTTGTGGGAATGATGAGTAAAAAACTAATACATATGGCTGATAACTATGGCCGTCTGTGAGAAGGGCGATACTCAACGTCGTGGGTAGTATTGAAGGGATAACTTAATGGTAAAGTGGTGACTTCCGACCAAAATGTTAAGAGTTCAAATCTTACAAATTACAGGTACGATGATGTAGTTGTTAGAAGAAGACCTAAACCTCTAAATTCTATAATAGAAAAACATTTCAAAAAAATAAATAAAAAAGATCGTTTTTTAATTGAACAATGATAGATATATGTAATGAGATGTAAGACGTTTTAAAACAAGAGAGATAAATCTAAAAAAAATGCATTTTTGAGTTAACTTATAGAGATAGACGTAGAGAATAGATTCTGAAAACATAGAGAATATATGATTTGATTTCAGGATTTACATGTAAATGACTGTTACATGATAGACCATTAAAATTTATATGTAAAATGACTTGCATAGATCACATAATCTAGCTTTCTGTATGAATTAGAACCGAGTACCGCACTAAATATATTGGTCTTGAATCGGTTTTGATCTCTTACAGTCTATATTATCATATAGTCGTCTTACATATCTCAGTTAAATGTTAAAACGATATACAAGTGCTTAAAAGTGATCATGTATTAAGAGACTATGTTCATACATTCAACTACATCACTACACTCAAGCCATCATTTGTTATGTATTCACCTATTTAATTATTTATGGACTGAAGTTTAATAAAAACAAGAAAACTGTTTATTGGGCTTAAGGAGATTGCAGAGAAGGGGAGAGAGATAGGCCAATCTATGGCACCCCTTTAGGGCCTGTTTTATTTTTCTTGTTCTCTATGTGTAACTCTAACTATGTATTTTTTGTACTTGTATTATATTATCCTCACAAGATTTAAGGAGTGAGACAAAAAGCAATAGGAAAGTTTCCTGGTTGTAGCTTGTGGGCGTAGGTTAGATTAGACCGAACCACATTAGATCTCATGTTCTTCATTTTTACGATTTCTAGAGTACGCATGTGTGTTATTTGTGAATACCCGAATCCCAACATAACCCAAGGATTGAAATTGGCATAAAGGTAGTATATAACTATATATGTTATCTATGTCATATTCTACTAAAAACATGCCAACTTATAATTAATAAAAGTTCTTTTTTTGTATTTAAAAATATAATAATACAGTTGGCCCCAGCAAATCAAGGGTTGCATGGTAAATTAGTAACAACAAACAACAAAGGGCAATCTATGTTCTGAAGTTATTTGTGAGAACCATCTGACCTTTCTGATGTGAAAGAAACTGGAGTAGCTGGATCATCCCTCACTATCAAGCTAAGCACTTCAGGTCTTGCATAATGCCCAACCACATCAAAATCAAACTTTGCCCGCGCAATATCTCCAAGATCTACACCAAATTTTAGCAGTTAAAAATCCCCAAGAATCTTCAAAATCACCATAATTTAAGAGGATATTGTTGATCAAAATGATCACCTTCAAGAATTTGTACAGACAATGGCCAAATTTGACCCGACCCGGTGAAATACATATATGTTGATTTAACAAATGCATAATGAGAGGAGTAAATACCTAAATCAGCTGTAATAAGTGCTTCACCGTCATAATTAGGTCCTGCAAGAACAGCCCCTGATGGCGAAATTATAACACTGCCACCAGCACAAACAACAGATTCTGGTGCCGGTTCTTCATCGGTTCCGGTAAAAACGTATTCCGGGGGAGCAGGGTAATCTTTTCTTCTACAAAACTGGTTTGCTGATAAAACAAAACATCCACCCTCCAAGGCTATATGCGTCATTGACGCTTGCCAAAGATCCCTTGAATCGGCTGTTGGTGCACAATATATTTCAATTCCTGTTCCAACCATAAACACAAAAGTTAACTGTATCTTTTTATTCAGGTCAAAAAAGATTGTTTATGTTAAAATATAATTAAGTTTCAACCCATTTGATCCGTTTAGGATGTAGAACAAACCTTTGGCATACATTGCTGTCCTTAATAGCGGCATTTTATTCTCCCAACAAATGGCGGCACCAATTTTCCCAATAGGAGTATCAAAAACGGGTATATGTGACCCATCACCAAAGCCCCATATTATGCGCTCCAAACCCGTAGGCATCAGCTTCCTGTGCTTCCCAAGATAACATCCTTGATTATCAAAAAACAGAACAGTACAGTAAAGAGTATATCCATCTCTCTCTATAACTCCCATCACCAAGAATACTTTATATTTCCCCGCCATTGCTGCCAATCGATCAACTTCAGGACCTGCATTCACCACCAAAGACACATTAAAAAAACAAAACTTTTTTTTAACGATTTTATGTTTAACATTCAATGCATATTTTCATGATTTTACGGTTTTACCAGGTACATTAACGGCTGCAGCATGGTATTTCCTGAAATCCTCTTTACCCTTAAGTGTGCGGTTACCGATTGTCACACCAAAATTTGACCCGCGAGGATATCCACCAATGAATGCTTCTGGAAAGACAACTAACTGCGACCCAAATGAAGCGGCTTCAGCTAATAATCTCTCAGCCTTATCTGAAGGCACATATAAATAACAACTTAACTTAGGCTACATTTGTAAATATTATTATCCATCCATCAACTAAAATTACTACTTAAACAACTGTTTAGTCAACAACAACAAGATAAATCATAAAAAAACACAAGCTTGATTTAATCAAACCAAGAGTAGCAGGGGTATCATAGAAGATGGTTGCAGCCTGGACGACAGTGGCTCGAACCGTTGACCCAGAATCAGAGGAGCCCATATCGACTTCGGTGAACACCGCACCATCGGTCCCGGCTGTTGGAACTAATGCCATTGATTTTCTTCTAGTCTTTTGTGTATTCTACCACTAGTAATCAAAAGCACCTACATAATAATCACAAAACCCTTCAACCACATTAGGGAAATGTTTTCAACTAATTTACTGTTCTTACTTAATATCATGTTAGATTGTTAGGATTTCAAGATTCTGTTGATTGCTACTACAATATAAATCATAGGAGTAACAAAATTAAGCCATTGATTTTCTTCCAAGTCTTTTGAGTCTTTTAGCACTAGTAATCAACTAATCACAAGCACATATATATAATCATCAAACAACCCTTCAACCACATTAAAGAAATACTGTTCTTGCCTAATATCATGTTTAGGGTTTCAAAATTCAGCTGATTGCTACATAATAAATCTTAGGAGTAGCAAAATTCAGCCAATCGAGTGTTTTAAAAGTTGGAAAAAACATATTTTGATGTCGAAATTGAGGTGTGTAATGAAAACCCTAAATTGACATATTCGAATGTGTTTAAGATTGTAAACAAGTGAAGAAACAGAGTTAAAGGTTTAAACTTACAGGATAGCCGCCAACAGCTTTGATTATGAGAATTCCCCGCAAAAGAAACGATGGGAAAAGTAAAATGAAAGAGTCGTCTGGAAGGAAAAATGAAAGAGTCGTCTGGAAGGAAGTAGAAAGTAATGTTCACTTGGGGGGTTTTGTCTTATCGTTGATCTAATGCGACTATGCGAGCCATAAAATTTTATTTTATTTTACAGATTTTTTCGTCCTCTGGCTCTATACGCTAATCTTAACTTTTTGTCTTCATTAAGGCTATGTTTGGCGTACGAGCTGATAAGCTAGCTGTTAGCTGACAAGCTAACTGCTAGCTTAGCTGATAAATTATAAGCTAGCTGATAAAAAATAACGTTTGGTAAAAACTAGCTGATAAACTAGCTTAAAAATATAATATGACATAAAAGTACATGTCATAAATGTAAATAAAGATATTTATTTGTAAGTTAGGGAAGGGTAAAACTGGAAATATTATAAAAGCTAGTTGAAAAGCTAGTTGAAAAGCTAGTTGAAACGCTACTCCAACTAGCTTTTCAAAAGCTAGCTTATATGCTAGTTTATAAGCTAGCTTTTTGACGTTACCAAACAGGGCTTTTAAAAAAAACTAGCTTATTAAAAAAAGCCCCGTTTGGTAACGTCAAAAAGCTAGCTTATAAGCTATCTTATGGCGCGCCAAACACAGCCTAAATTAAGAAATATTGGTCATTTCTTCAAATGGTATAAGACATAAAGGATGGACTTTGGGACAATTGAGAGGCTCCAAGTTTGATTTTGAATCAGGAGGTTTTACCATACTGGGTGGATTAAACTTGTGAATTTACTTACGAATTTAGGTAGTGTCGTACATTTTAACTTTCCGCTAAACTCACGAGTCTTTCAATTTCTTGCAAAACTTACGAGTCGACAAATTATCGTTCAAAAAATATTTAAAGTAAGGAAATAACAAAAATGTCCTTGAATTTAGCGGATATAATGAAGTTGAGGGACAAACTTATGTTTTTAAGGTTTTATTAGTTAATCACGGGAACCGTTCAAATGTTTGCATCAATTTCAGTTTTCGTTTTCAGGAATGAGAAATGACACCTAAGGTCCAACGGATTGTCAAATTATAACGAATTTTATCCTTTTTGACGGATGTCAGTTAAAATTTTCTCTTGAAACTTCATAAATGACCAATATACTTTTGTAATAAAATCATTAAAAAGGGTAGAGGCGTTTATCATCTTTCTCATTTTAGTCATCTTCTCCGGTGAGTTTTGGGTTGTTTCAGAAGCTTGAAGCGATTTCCTTGCTTGATGATCTCATCGACAGGTAGATTCCAGCTAAAGTATAACCTTAAGCAATTAACCAAGCTTGATCTTCATAACAATGGATTCTCTAGTGGGATCTCTAAAGCAATCGACTATTTAAAGAAGCTAAATGAATCCAATTTAGCTAATAACAAGATTTCAAGCAACATTCCACATAAATGTAACCTCAGGGACCAAAAATGTAATTTACATTTTTTAACATCAGATTTTACCTTTTCCAATTTCCAGGTAAAAACAATAAAACCAACCGCTCGCTTCTGCCAATCTCTATGAATCCCCAAAAGTTGAAGACGAAACCGATTCACTACCAGCTAAATCCTCCATTGTTGTCTCCCTTTCCTTCATGCTTAAAGATTCATGAAATTCAAAGATTCATTCATCACAAATCTTGAAATCTTGGTCTACACCCAGAATCAATCACCTCTTCGATCGGCCACCCCCTTCAAGAATCCCAATCAAACCCTAAAAATCAAAACTTTGACGAAACCCTAAAAACCCAGATCGGATCCGACCAGATCCCAGTTACAAATGGAAGATTGTCAAACAGAAGTTGGCTCCAACTGCATTTCCACAAACCCGAGCACAAATAAGTTGACCCCACCAACTGCAACTTCTTCCAGTTATTCTCCGTCAGCCTCCGCCAGCCGCTACAACAACCAGAAACGCCGCGACTGGAACACATTCGGGCAGTACCTCCGTGACCACCGGCCGGAGTTAACTCTTTCTCGCTGCACCTACACAGATGTTCTTGAGTTTCTCAGGTATCTTGATCAGTTCGGTAAGACTCAAGTTCACATCCCTGTCTGTCCGTTTTTTGGTAAGCCTAATCCACCGGCGGAATGTACCTGCCCGCTCCGGCAGGCGTGGGGCAGCCTTGATGCGCTTGTGGGGCGTCTCCGGGCAGCTTATGAGGAGAACGGAGGGGACCCGGATATTAACCCGTTTGCATCTCGGGCGGTGAGAAGGTATCTGCTTCAACTTAGGGAGTTGCAAGCGAAAGCTAGAGGGGTTAGCTATGATAAGAAGAAGAAAAGAAAACGGGAACAGGAGGGAACACCACCGGCGGCGCAGACACCACCGGCGTGGCCGATGCCACCGCCGTGGGCGCTAGCACCACCGTGGGCGATAGTACCAACGTGGGCGATAGCACCACAGTGGGCGTTAAGACCACCGTGGGCGACCATGCCACCGTCGCAAACACAATCGGGGCAAATACCATGGACGCCGACGTTGAAAATACCATTGGCGCGAACACGACCACCGGTGAGAAAAGCACCGGAGGTGGAAACACCACCTGTGCTAAAAACACAATCGGGGCCAACACAATCTGTGAGAACAACGCTGGCGCAGATACAATCCGTGCTGAAGACACGGAAGCGAGGACGGCCGTTGAAAACACCACCGGTGGTGGCGGAAACACCACCAAACGCAGAAACTACTACACCACCAGTGTTAAAAACACCGGCAGAAACACCACCAGCGCTAAAAGAACCGGCAATACAATCTGTGCAAACAACAGTGGGGGAAACACAATCGGCGCAAACAACACCGGTGCAAATACCATCCGTACGGAAGCGAGGACGACCAAGGAAAATACCATCGGCGCAAACACCACCGGTGCAAAAAACACCGACAGAAACACCACCGGTGCTGAAAACACCAGAGGCAGAAACACAAGAGGTGTTAACACCACCGGTGCTGAAAACACCAGAGGTGGAAACACCACCGGTGCTGAAACCACCAGAGGCGGAAACACCACCGGTGCTGAAACCACCAGAGGCGGAAACACCACCAGTGCTGAAACCACCAGAGGCGGAAACACCACCAGTGCTGAAACCACCTGAGGCGGAAACACCACCAGTGCTGAAACCACCAGAGACGGAAACACCACCAGAGGTGGAAACACCACCAGCACCACCGGTGCAAAAAGCACCGGCGCCAACACAATCTGTGCAAACAACACCGGTGCATATACCATCCGTACGGAGGCGAGGACGGCCGTTGAAAATACCATCGGCGCTAACACCACCGGTACAAAAAACATCGGCGGAAACACCACAGGTGTTAAAAACACCACCGGTGCTGAAAACACCAGGGGCGCAAACTTCACCGGTGCAAAAAGCACCAACGGAAACACCACGGGTGCTAAAAACAACACCAACAAAGGCGGAAACATCAACGGTGCCGAAAACACGGGATGAAACACCACCGGTGCTAAAAACACCGAATGTAACACCGTCGGCACCACCATTGCAAACACCAGTTGTGCTAACAACACCACCGGGGCAAATACCGTCAGCGCTAAAAACACCGCAGCTAACAACATCGGCACCACCGCTAGCAACACCGGGGCAAATACCATCTGCGCTAAATAAGCCGGTGAAAGCACCATCGGCGCAAAAAAAACCGGTGAAGACATCATCAGCGCGAAAAACACTGACGAAAACACCATCGACGCTAAAAACACATAAGAAGACACCATCTGCGCTAAAAACACATACGAAGAAACCATCGGCGGCAAAAACACATACGAGGACATCATCGGCGCTAAAAGCGGCGGCGGAAACACTATCGATGCTAAAAACAGCGGTGAAAACACCATTGGAGCTAACAACAAAGGCGCAAACACCATCGGCGGCGGCACTACCAACGCTGGCGGAACTACGGCGCAAATACCATCAGCGCTAACACCCCTGCCTCACTCATGTTCAAGTTAGCTGCTTTCTTAAATTCTAGTTGATAAAACACCTATTGCTAGATTAATTTGTGGGTATATACTTCTTGGTATTTCAGTTAAATTAACTCTCCGTTTTTTTTATTTCATTTTATAAGATTCTCCTTAGTTCTCACTATTATCATCTTCTGATATACTTATTCTTGTTGCCTGTATGATGGCTTGATCATTGTTGGGTTTAAATTCGCAAAGCTATTGGAGTTGTGTGTTAATTTATCTGGGTAGATTAGAAGTAATGCAGTTTTCATGACAGAATGGAAGCAGTGATTCATTCCAGTGGTAGTCTGTCTAGTTGTTCTTGTTATCAGGAGACAATATGATGGTTAAGGTGGATGTTCTATAAGGTTAAACCATAAAAAGCTATTGGGAAACTGGATAGATAACATAGTGGAAAGAATACAGCAAAACAGATTTGAGCCACAGTAACAAGTGTCAAATTCACCATGCTTTCTGTGATATTTCCATCAACTGATTTCTTGATAAATTTATGTAGGAGGGAGTAGGGAATGCCTCCTGACAGATTATTGATTTAGGTATCAATGGCTTGTAGCATCTCCATCTTCCCAAACTCATTTGGGATACTTCCTGTAAGATAAATTGTTTGAGAAGTTGAGATATATATGCATGTTCTTCATACTTGAAATCACTGGCACTCTGGCACTGATAAAGTTGTGTGACAGGACTATCAATCAATTGGATACTGTGTCTTCCAGGTAACAAACAGCGATGATGGATTGAGTTGTTGCTGGAGTTTTGATCTTTATTGTGCTTATGAAAGACAGTTTGTTGCTAGAATTTTGATCTTTATTGTGCTTATGAATAACAGTAATAAGGATGATGGCTTTGGTTTTGATCTTGATTTGGGTTAAAGGAGATTTGATATTGAAGGGGAGATATTTGACTTTTTAAACAGTGAGGAAGAGGCTGAAATTCTAGTTTTGCAGTTTAATACCAAGGGTATATACCTCATTTTATGAAAATTTAACAGATTTTGTAGTGGTCACTAGCTTCAAGTAGGGGTGAGCAAAAAACCGAAAAAACCGAACCGAACCGAAAAAACCGACAAAACCGAACCGAAAAAAGCCGAACCGAATAAAAAACCGAAAAAAACCGAACCGAAAAAAACCGAACCGAAAAAAACCGAACCGAAAAAAACCGAACCGAACATAATGGTTCGGTTCCGGTTCCACGCAGTTAAGAACCAAACCGAACCGAAAAACCGAACCGTTTAAAAAACCGAACCGAACCGAGGACATATACCGAGGACATATGTGTAAATTAGTGATTTATAAGGGGGCATTATGAAACTTAAAATATTAAAATATTAATAATATTTCCAACTGATTAATTGATTTCTTAATGATTTAGTGATTTTATTGTTTTAATAATTTATAGTTTTATAATGGTTAGTAAATCGTTAACTGGTTAGTAACTATTTCCTATTTGTTCATGTTTCCTACTAATTAATTGATTTCGTACTGGTTAGTAATTATTTTCTATTTGTTCAAGTTTACTAAATACGGTGAAATTTCCTATACTCTCTCATTACTAACCATATAATAAGCAAGAAAAAAAAAACCGAAACCGAACCAGAACCGAACCAGAACTGAAAAAAACCGAAAAGAACCGAACCGAAAAGAACCGGAACCGTTTGGTTCTTATTTTCAGGAACCGAAAGTTTCGGTTTTCGGTTCGGTTCGAGCCAAAAACCGAACCGAACCGAACCATGCTCACCCCTAGCTTCAAGGATAAAATCCTTGAAAAAGGTTACAATTGGTAAACCTTAGTGTGCTGAAACGATTAAAAGGTTTCAATTTGAATTATATCTGATTTTGATCCAAACCTTAGGGGAAAAATTACAGTTTACTCTTAATTAAAAGGTGCCCAGGAAGAAATAAACATAAGGATGAATGCAAGAGAGAAAATAGAAGGGGTGTATATGATTTTATTTTTATCTTTTTACAAGCTTCTTCTATACATTTTTTTTGTCACCACAAGACTTTAAGTCTTTAACTCTTTAACATTAACACTTTGATTGATAAGAAAAAGGATTTCTAATGCACTAACATGCAATATAGTTTTAAGGAATCTTTGCTAACGTTTGTGTTTTTTCTTCAAATATCCACTAGTAATACGATGTATGACAATTGACAACACTAGCAGGAAAATAAATATAATGTTATTATAAATCAAAAATGTGTTTTATGTTGGTTGTAGAAGAACCAAAAGTTACGTTTGATAGGTAAAGCATATATGATGCAGAGAGCATTTAATCAATTTGAAAGTTTATCTCCTATTATTTATATAATAATAACACATAGTTTGCCAAGATATATATAAAACCTCACTCATAGGCTTTGTTTGTTGCCATCAACAAAAAGCTATCCTTTACATTAACCACATTCTCAGGAAAAACTAAGAAAAAGGCATTGATAACCTTAAAAAGAACTAATTCCCAAGATAGGGTCTTAACGCGTCTTTGTGAATTTGTGTTACAGCATCAACTGTTTCTGAAACGTCTTTACCTATTTCTGATATTTTATGATCGGTAAACTCTTTGCACTTTGACACCATGTCAATTAATGCAGCAAGCTCAAGTGCACACATATTAACTTCTTCTTCACATTGCATTTTCGTCTCCTGTAACTGTGCTTTTGAACTCTACAAAAATATATACATACATACATACAGTTGGTTAGTTAGTTATATCGTGATTTACAAAATTATCTAAAAGGTAATGGGTCAAATGGGTAGAAAGTAACCAAAATTTTATATTTAATGAAGGAAACCATGTAAACCATTATATTCAATAATAGATTAAGTGATTGTTGAAATAATATAATATCACTGAGTATTTACGAACAAGATTGTTTTTTGACAAAATATTACTTGCTACACAACCTGATTGAACAACCCATTTTGAATGCCTTTGGGTCTCACCATAAGTATCCTCTCTAACCTCTGGGATAGAGGAAACGTTTGCCACCATTCAACCCTTCCTAGATCCTACCTATAACTTTGCTATAATTGAGGTTTTACTGTGTGCATTTGTTTGTTTAAAGATGATGATCAAATTTGCTCTAATATTAAAATCTTGATTCTAAAAAGTGGGTGGCACTCCAATATGTTTTGATCCCAAAAGCAGATGAACAATGCCTGATGTGTGATGTGAGTGCATCACTGTGAGACGTCTGTTATATAAAAAGCTAAAAAAGTTGTTTACAGATAACATTTTAAATTGTTAACTTTTACACAGTAAAATATAAGATGTTTTCATCATCCGTGTTCAGTTTTGTTCAATCAATAGTCAAACTTGTTCAAATACTCAAAGGCATTGCTTAATCGATGGTCATACTTGTTCAATCAAATTTGAAAAACTCAACACATTGCAATTAATGGCCTAATTTGTTTAAACTTTAGACAGCAATCAACCGCATCATGGAATCACATCGCATCAGCTGCAGCGATGCGATCTCATCACCAAATCATGCTCATCGCGCATTATGCACTCCTGATGCATGCATTTATTTTAAAAACAAGATATAATATACAAACAATGTTACCTCAACAAATTCACGAGCTTCTTTTTCAACAACATCAGCTTTTTGAGACTTGGCTTCGAAGATGGCAACCAACTGCCTAGCCTCCATTGTACACCTGGAGGTGAAATCTTGTGTTTCATTCTTTATTGAGTTTATCTGATTTTCCATCTGAACAAATAATCAGCATATCATCATTAATATAGTAATAATAAATGATTCAGCAAAGATGGTGTTAACTGTTAAGCTCTCTATTTATTAAAGCGAGAATCTAGATCCAAAAAAGCCACATAAAATGTCTTTTCAATAAACTGCAACCCATTAAGGGTGTTTAATGTAAAGTTGTAATTCCTTCTAATCTATTTATGACCAGTCCCAAGTAGATTAAAATATATACCAAGTTGATAATCGACGATGTAAGCCAATTCAAAAAATTCCATGCCATACTTTCAGTAGTTAGAACCAACTCACATCACAAAAAATTCCATGCCATACTTTCAGTACGGATATCTGACACGTCACTCCAAAAAGGCAAAAAACAGGTTTAACATACTGATAAGCTTGTTTCATCCAATGACTGAACAATGTTAAAAACTAAATTTAAGGGCTATAATAGAACAGTAGAAATCTCGTTGTTTCATGAATCATAATACTAATTGTGTAGATATTTAGGATTCGTGGCACTGATTGTTGCAAAGTGAATGTATTACTTGTGTGGGGACTATGCGGCTATGCCTGTTTTAAAAGTTAGTTATTAGTGGGTTGGGACCTGGCCCCTATGTACAGGAATGAGGAAATAAGCCAAATAATCACACAAGAGAGAAAACTATTGATTAGTAAGAAGATTATTAGTTTATGGAGTGCTAGGAGGGACAGTTGACGTCTCAAAAGATGGTCGACCATTGTGTTTTGTTTTACTGCAAATTTAATTCAATAAATATTAACTGCTCCTATGAGAATGATGTTGGACACTTTATAATTAGGAAAATGTAATACCAAAAACCCACAATTGCATTTTGCCCGATATCCACTGTTACATATGAATTTATGTTTTGTGTGTATTTTTGTAACTTTCACAACTAAATAATGTTTATAATATCACAATCATTGTCCTTCAGGTACTTAACATGTGTCTCATACTCTCATACAATACTTCGACTAAAATGAGAAAGTTTTGATAGATGGATGATTAAATACAAGACAGAATGTGGGACTTACTTCATCAATTTGTGATTGAAGTATTTTAATACGATTCCTTTTTGCATCTATCTTGGCAGCAATGTCACGACATAGTTGCTGGAGAGACATCTGAGTTTCCAGATTTTTCATTGAACTTGTCTTTACTTCATCACAGTAGGAACTGAGTACAGGTTCCAATCTTGATTTATAATCCAATCCAAGCACCTCAGCAGGTGTTTTACCATTTGCATTCAACTCGTACTGAATACCATTTCCTAGTTTCAACCTACAATTCACATGTTAAGCATGGAACTTCCATGTCATGCAACAGAATCAATCATAAATCAATATAAGAAATACTTGGATTTGCGGGTCCATAAAACCATCCAACATGACAAATAATAAATTTCTATAAAATTATCACAATAGTTGTTATATAAAAGCAAAACAGCTCATAGAAAACAAACAAAGGTTACCTTCTGATAGCCTTGTTACATTCAGTCTGAAGTGCCTCAAGCTCCTTAACATTTGTCCCGCAGACAGCATTAAGATCCCAACACTTTTCTTCCCACTTGTTCCTCTCAATCTCAGCATCTCCTATAGCCCTCTCCACCGACTGTAACTCCCTTTTCATCCTCTCTGCATCCCTCATATTGATACCCTGCTCTTCCACCTTCTTCTTCAACTCCTCATTCTCGTCACAAATCATTTTCCTCTCGTCCACTTTTACTCCTAGTTCCTTCTCCTTATCTTCTATTTTCCTTTTCCACGACTCATTATTATCCTGCAAATGCTTGATCAAACCATTAAACTTTACTACATCTTCTTCCAAAAAACTCTTCTCCTTCTCCTTTGCTTCCTTCAGCGATGGCTCCGACTTCATAGCCTCCAGTTTCACCTCCAAATCATTACCATTAGCTGATAACACATTCACATTCTCCAACAAGAGATTTTTCTCCTATTATCAAAGTTTCAGGAACTCGAATCAGCCTAAAAGTATTTACTATTTATTTATGATTTCATACTAAATAAACTAACAAAAATCAATACCTGTTCTAATTTCACCATGAATTCCTCGTCCTCCCTGTTGACTGCTTCATCGTCCCCCATTATGAAATGCAGGTAAGAGTTCAGATTATAAGAGAACATACTGTCTCCGTAAATCGGATGTGATTGAGCGGAATTTGCAAGCCGATCGTTATACATTGCAATCTGTACAAGCCAATTTAGAACAGCTAAAACACTAGGAAACGAGTGAGGTGTTCCAGGGGCTTTTAAAGCGGATTTGTTCATCTTAATCGGGCAATTCAACTGTTTCAAAACCATAGCCACATCATCCTCGATCTTATTACCGATCGGATAATCGAGACGCGGGAGAACGAACCTTAGGGTTTCGATGATGTCTTTGTTCGATGGCAGGGGTTTCAGTTTGAAGGAGATCGGGAAGGAGCATGCTGAGAGGTAGGAGTTGATGGTGGAAACGGCGTGGATTTGGAAGGAACGGTCGGTGACGGAGGAGGAGGCACGGTGGTAGTTGGAGCCAACGGATTGAGCAGAAGAGGGAATGCTACTGCAGAAACTAGCATCGGAATCACGGCGGGATCCTCCACCTCCGCCGGTGAACTGCCATGGATCTATAGGTGTCGGAGTGGTGATTTGAGGGCGGCGTCCGGCAGGGTTTCTCATGATTCACCAGCTTTCGTCTAGCTTCCCGCTTTCTTTCGGAATTTGGAAGTTTGAAATCTGTTAGGTGTGGAAATGCGTATATATAGATCAGGGAAATGATCCCTCATTTCTATATGTTTGTTTTGTTTTATTTATGAGTTAATAAACATTTTATTGCATGTTACAAATCACCTTATAGATATTAACGGCAATCCCTAATTCTAAGTTTCTAAGGGTGGGGTATGCATGCGTAAGGCATGTTTTAGAATCATGAAACTAACCAATCATGGGTTATCAACAGTAGAGAGAAAAATGATGTAGAATTGATGTTTTAGTGATGAAGATGCATGCCTAAGCATAATTCTCGACAAACTTGGATAGTTTTGTGAAGTGGGGACCACCTTTACACACACAAATCTCGGCAAGGTTCGGCAAACATATGCCGAAAACATAAAACTATGCCGATAATTGGAGTATGCCGAATTGGAGGGTATGCTCGCCTAAAGGTTGCCGATTTCGGCATCAACTATGCCGAGCCCATGATTTGGGCATACCGCCCACCCTAACCCATTCGAATACTAGTTAATATAGGTAATTAAAATTAGAGTAAATAGCATTGATTTGACTCTATGATTTCCTCCTAGTCTAGGTGCAAGATTACCTCTAATCTTGTGTATAAAATCCCTGTATTGTACATTTGTAAATCAGGTTGAGTACATATATATGTTTGTTTTGTTTTATTTATAAGTTAATAAAGATTTTATTGCATGTTACAAATCACCACTTATAGATAAAGATCTTATTTATAGGTTAATAAGAAATCGTTCAAAACTGTCCGGACTGATTTGGGATGATTTCTGCAACTTTCCGAGTAGTAACAGTTGGTAATTTAGTTATGTAATTCAAAGTCCTTGTTTCTATTTTCTCCCCTGTACTCTTTTACTAGCCTCTCGCTAGTCATCTTAATAGTATATTTTGTTTCTGTTGTTCAAAAAAAAATTAGTTATGTAATTCAAGGTCCTTGTTTCTTTTTTCTCCTGTACTCTTTTACTAGCCTCTCGCTAGTCATCTTAATAGTATATTTTGTTTCTGTTGTTCAAAAAAAAAAAAATTAACGACAATCCGTAATTCTAGCCCATTCATGTACTAGTTAATATAGGTAATTAAAGTCATAGTAAATAGCATTGATTGAGTACATGATTTCCTCCTAGTCTAGGTCCAAGATTACTCTCTAATCTTGTGTATAAATTACATGTATTGTACATTTGTAAATCAAGTTGAATACATCCAATATTCTCATATATATATATATAGCAGATTAAGAATATGTTCTTGCTCTTCTCAAATTTTCTGTGGACATTTTGTTGTACTAACAAAATGTTAGACATTTTGTTGAAACAACTTTTAAAATAAAGGGCAAAACATGAAAGTTTTTTTTTAAAAAAAGGGCAAAATCCTAAGTGTTGAAGGATTATTTTATGTATCACTATGCTAACACATAAATTGAATTTTAATAATTTAAATGATGATTCATTGACTATTTTTGTTGTTAATGGCCGTATTAAATGTATGTGGTGGATTCATAATAGTGCCGTATGTCACATATTATAGTTATATACAAATCCTATATACTAGTTTCTATTTAAAAGCACAAAATGATAGTCGTGCGTATCAAACGGCTTAAGACTGGGTTGAATATGATCGTGGCAATTAGATAGATGCGTACGCATTCAAGACGAGTGTTAGTTTTCTTAACGATAAACACATCAATCCACTAATATACTCTTAAATTACAGTAGAAATATCATTGTCAAGAAGCAATAACTTCCACTCTAAGAGGCTTACACTTCTACCAAATGGGTTAATGACAAAAGTTGGGCTGGTGTAGGTAGACGTGTGAAAAGATTAACCAGACTTGCAATATCTTATCACGAGAAGCTAATAAATAATACTGAACATGCTATTTTACAATATTTACTCCATAAGGGGACCACGCATTATATAAATATACATTGCAAATTGAGGTTGAATAGTATAGATTTTGTTTCTCATAATTTAGCCACAAGACTTTAAGGTAATGACAGTTTCTACCCTTTAAATTTTATTATATTTATAAATATTACAATGTGTAGAATGGTCTGGAAGACTCCAGTCTCTCTGAGAGAGGGAGAACCATAACGCGTGTACAGTGGATTGAGAGGAAAGGGACGCGTGCTTTTTCTGCCAGGTAATTCTGTGGGTAACCACGGCTGGTTTTTAAAACTGTGGGGAGACTACTTTAGGGTTTTCAGATTATAAAACTCTCGCCTCCACACTATTCTCTGGCCGCCGGATTTTCTTCGGCTGTGGCCGGTATTTCCGTGGTGCGACAGATGGTGGCCGCCGGATTTTCTTCGGCTGTGGCCAGCGTATTTATGTTTGGCTAGGGTGAACAAGTGTCTAACCAGCCGTCTCATAGATCTTAGCTAATTGATTCCGATTTATTGCTCTTGAAGATCTCCTGCCGATGCTGTTTGAGGTTCTCGGGTTTTCAGGTTTGCATATTCTTTTCTACTTCTTTTCTCCATCGATTCATTAGGTTTCGTCAACCCGCAGGATTTGGTTATCATCGATTTCATTTGTTTCAGCTTCGTCCGAAATTAGGGTTTTATGAGGATGAAATTGGGTGAAATTATGAGTTGCAGATCCCAGAAAACCCTAATTTGGAGAAGAAGGTGAATTGATTGAACGTGAGGGGGGAGAAAATGGGGTTTGATTTGAAGGAAGTTTGTGGTGGAAAAAAGGGGTCGATTGGACGCCGTTGATATCGACAACTTAAAATTCTCAGAGAGACACAATCAACTGGATCGATACGCAAGTCAGGTTCTTAACTTTCAATCTGTTCCTGTATCTCGACTGTATTTCTAATTTCGCTTTGATCCTCCTGAAATCGCGATACGGGTAAAGAATTCAGTACTGATGTTAAGAAACACATTAAGGGTAAAGAAATAGTACTGAATCAGTCAAACACATTTATGGTAAACAGCATTAAGGGTAAAGGTGTTTGGATGTGAAACCTCATGTTAAGAATTCAACTATTTCTGAACCAAAATCAGTACTGAATCAGTCAAACACACAACAAAAACAAATAATGGTCATTTGGATTGGATATACTACCAAGAAAAAAAGGGAAAGCAACGACAGTCCAAATCAACACAGAACTAAAATAAGGGTTTTATTTTGTTAACCAAATAACATTAGGTATGTATTTATTTATGTTATTTAGGTTATATGATCTTCACATCAGTATGTTTTGGCCCATGTATATTTAGAGGGTAAACAACAAGTCAATGTCATTCACTCATATATTATCAATATTTTTTTAATCGTGTAATAACTGTGTAATGAGATCCATTTTGGCGATCCATGAGAAAAAAATAAGAAGAATTCATCACAGACCAATGATACAAAGAAAATAAGATGAACTCATCACATTTGTTAGTGTTAACATCATGTATTCCTCTAATTATATGTTCTTGATTTTCACATGAGAAATTTATGATTCCTGTTTATTTTTAACTATTTGGTTGTTTCTTGATGCAGAGGGCAAATTTGATTACCATGTTAGCGTCGGATTGATTAACCAGGACAAAAACAAGTAGAACACACCTAAATACTTATATGTCATGTGATGTAAGTCTTCTTTTATTCCTCAACTTTGTAAAGCCTTTTTGAGACTGAAACTGCTTTTGACATTGCTTGAATTTAGAGTTGTTATTTGTTCCTAATAATAAATGATGTTTTTAGATCAACAAGTATATAACCACAGAAGTCATATGTGCCAGCCATTGCTGGCGATATTATTCTTGCAGCAGCCTATTCTCATGAGCTTCCTCACTATGGTCTTAAAGTGGGGTTACAAACTATGTTGTGGTTTTGTTTTCTTTACTATTTTTCATATACCATCTACATTTTATGGTGTTTAATAAACTAAGCTATTGACATCTCTTTTTTGTTGTTTCAATTTTAGCTTATTGGCGCCGTGTTTTGGCCTTCTTATGGCTCGCCGAGTTTTGAAGAAGGTTGAAATGGATGATGAGTACCAGGGCATTGTTGAGGTATTTCTATACATAAGTTCTTTATTAGATGTGATTCATTCGTTTAGTTTATCTGCTTTAGTTTTTTATTAAATGATTGTTGTTAGTTATTAGAGGCAACCGGTGAAGATTATCTGCAGAAAGCAAGCCGATGGCCATTCCGTTTGTCTTATGCGAGAAGGGTAACAAAAGGTGATGCTATTATGCTTGCTTTTACACATAATTTATTGAGATTTTATGTTGTTACATGAGTAAGTTATCTGATCTTTTGTCGGTGTTATTTTTATTCAAAGTGTTAGTACTTATTCAAATCTAACATCGTCATATGGCTAACTTAATACCTCATCAATCTAATGTATTTATTTTGTTTTGATAGCTGACTATTTTCACTTCCTATTGTTGCACGTAACTGTTGCTTACCATTCAGATTTAGGTATATATATTTACTCTTTTGTTTTCAAAGTTGTGTGTTTATATCTTGCAGTTGTTTGTTCTTACCTCTAGCATCTTCTGATGCCCATATAATTTAATTGGATATGATTTTCTGCAGCAAGTATATATATGTTCTTACTTACTGCCAAAAAAAAGAATTGTGCGCTATATTTGTAGATTCTAAAGTATAGCAGGAAATGAACCGTCGGGATGTTATGTTTTATGTGTCGATGGCGTTGCCATAACTTTCGATATCTTATGTTCTGCTTGCTGTTCTTTGGTTAAACTCAGCTTATAAATTTGTCTCTTTAGTCATTTTTAGGAAAATTGTACCTGATTTTACCAGAGTTCTCAAAATTTTATTGCTATATGTGGACTATTTGCAGTTATTTCTTCTTTCATTATGTATTTTGTTTCTTTACAAAACTAACTGTTTTTTTGTTTGTCTTATTTCAGGTGACTCTTGCCTCAGGTATATTTTGCTCCTTCGTCTTAAAACATGTTCACTTTTTTTTTTCTTATAGTTATTTGTTCTTATCAATAGCATCTTCTAATGACTATACTATTGGCTGTTATTTTCTTCAGTTGGTGTTCTCTTAGAAGATTGCATTGTTGTTCTTCTCCTTTGAAGGTAGTTGTACCGTTGTCGTTATTTGCTTTTATTTTCATTACACGAAATCTATCTTTTTAATTAGCCACGTCGACCGTTTTTCAACAAAACAACAATGTAAATTATGTGGCCATGTCAACATAAGACTGATGATATTATATAAACAACTCATAATCGATATGCAATGAAAATTGTTCTTTCATTCTTAATTGACAATTTATTTTCGTACAGAATGTATGTTTCATGTTCGTTAAACTTTACTCTGTTAATATTATGATGGTATAATTGTTTAGTATATATGTTCTTAAGCATGTTTGACCTAATGTTTACTATATGTTCTATGAATTACTCTACATTTTCAACCCCGCGGCAACGCGCGGGGGGGTCTCCCAACTTGTTCATAACATTTGGAGTCTATGTAATCTCAAAAATCAAAGGCAACATCAACATTACTTCATTAACAATATGCCCAAAACTTCAGTTGTAGAAATCTTGCTAATCAGCTTCAAAATTTCCCACTTCTTCCATAGCAGGCAGAGATTATTTCCACCAGTGCTTAAATATATACGTATATACAAACTGCATAACCATTGAGAATAAAACTAGGGTTACGATTTCTGAACTATAAGCAGCTAGCTTGATATGGTTTTATGGACCGAACCAAACTGCAAAAGCCATCAAAAGAAACCAAACTGGTCAATTTTGGTTTGGTTAGAATCCATTGGAGTGTTCAGGGTCCGATTCGGCCAGTTACAGGGAACAACAGACTAAACTAGGCAGGTTAGGTGGGATGGACGAACCGGTTGGTTTAGTGGTTTAACAGTTCGGTACAAAGATCTTTTTTCCTTTTATCTTTTAAAAATATTAGCTCGCATTAAGGTTTTTAAAATGATAAATATGTAGGCTATGTGTGTGTACTTTTTATCTCTTAATACATATACATAGCCCACATATTCCAAAAATGAAAAATATATATAAAATAAAGGTTAAATGCCGGCTTGGTTTACACGGCTGCTTCAAAATTTCAAACCGTAATAACTGTTGAAACACCAAACTATGAACCATCGGATCTCAAACTGTCCGACTTGCTTCACTTTGGCCAGCTAGGTTGGTTTCAATGGTTTATAAACACCCTAGATTCCATAATTAAAATCATCCTTAGTACAGATAAATGAAACTGAAGTCAATTCTTGAAAGCACTGAAAAGAAGCTATGGACAATTATCATTTATAACAACTGAACTAGAGTTGCATGTTATTTTTGAAAAGAAATTATTTAGTAAATAAATGAATGTAATACAAGACTGGCAATTTCAGAAAAACGAATTTGTCAAACTAGATTGAGTTAAAAAATATACCATCTAAAGAGGAAACAGGTCTTACGACCATATAAGCCCATTTTTAATTTATGCCATCCCCCAAAATCTTTTCATTCAATATACATATTATTATTGTAATAATACTGATTTGTAAACGGATTTAACATATTTAATTCTTTAAAAGGAAAAAAGTACATAGAAAATGGACACAAAATGTTAGCAGGTCAAACCCAACCCAACCAAAAAAAAATGACATTTTTTAAACTGAAACCACTTTGACCACTTCCTTAACCCATCAAGATCCGCCCACCCTGCCAGTGGTTTGCTTCTGTTCAGTGTGGATTAGTTCAACACCCACAACCATGAACCTAACTGATGGGTTTAAACTATTATTAAACCAAAAACAAAACTAAAAGAAGACTTACAGGCTAGAAAATCAGATCCAGCTTCAAAACCTTACACAGCATAAAGCCTTATAACCTGTTCAATCTTGGTTCTACAAACAGGGCAACCCCAATTTTTGCCTTTGATTTCATTCAAACATGACATGCATCCAGCCATATGACCACACGGGATGCAAGCTCCCTCAACCGGTGCATCCAGGCATATAACACATGATGAAGAATCATTATTATTTTTCTCATTCTCAGATGCATCAATTGGAGTGGAATCAATTGATGGGTAGTGAACTGGACCATCATCCACCATGTCTGGCAATGGTGGTGCTGATGGGACTGAGGCTGGTGCATCCATGTTAATAGGTGCCGTTGGGACAATCTGAGAGTAAGTGTTCGTATCCGAGGGGGGGTGATAACTGACAGGGGTGCTACTTGTTCCTACATCCTCAATTTCCCATTTGTTCTTTTTATTATGGTCTTTGTTATGGGTGTCGTGGTTGGTCCAACCAGGAGAGGTGGTTGAGCTAGAAGCCTGGTTGGTGTCAGGAGCCATAGGTGCCACTGCTGAACTAGATTGCAGGGAAGCATTAATAGCCAGAGCTAGCTCGGGGTCCTCTGGTGTTGTTTGGGTAGGTGGTCCAGCATAAGAGGTTTGGTTGTTGAATGGAAATGCAGAATGCATAACCTGAAATGTGTAAAGTGCATGTATATTTAAGCATTGAAAATATATATCACCAGGAAGATGGCAAATTTTACTCTACAGGTGTTTGGAGATGTGTTTTATAAGTGATAGTGTGCAACTGGATAAAGAGAGACAGATGATTATCTGTAACAAAAAATAAAAAAGATGTAGAAAATAGTTTCTAGATGTGCTTCTACAGTTCTACTGTTTAAGGTTGTGATAACTAATTATCAGGTAACCCGAAACTTTGAGTGTTTGGTATATTGTGATTATTCTACGTATAAATAGATAAAATAATAAAACGAACTTTTAGTTAAAAAAGTACACATGGTTTGTAAAATGAAAATATTAAGTTGTTGAACTAGGTTAAAGGGGATGTAAAGAAATTCAATTTTCTCCTTGGATGATCAATTTTGTTCCAGCCAGTATGAAACTGACTATCCAAAAATTATTATTCAAACCCAGTTTAATCATACAATAAAAAAAGATTAGGAACGAATCAAGTAGATGACTGTACCTGAGGAATTCCTTTGCAAGCGTTGCAAAATCGTTGCAATTGTTGCTTTTCACTTTCGTTAACTGCTGCAAGCTTGATGCGTGACTCTGTAGATGAAAAGAAATTCAGGCTTAGTGAACAAAGAAGCATACTCCTTACTTGTATAATAAAGGCGTATAGGACATGTATTCATAACACCCTCATTTTTGCAGATAAAACTATTGCATACAATAATTACGTAACTGATGATGAACATCTCATGCAGGCACATATAACAACAAAATGATACTTAGGCCACAGGGGCGGACTTATATAAGGTCCAGGGGTAGTCCGTGCTATCCCTTAAATTCGTACGCAAAGTGGAAAAAAATTTATGAGGGTTCGAAATTTTCAATATTTTCTTATATGTAATTATTTGATAAATACAATTTTGATAAAAGATTGACACAATAGCTATCTAGATCAAATGGCGAGTGGTTTATGTTTAAGGCTTTACACGACGTGGAACCTGGGAGACCCGGGTTCAAGACTGTAGACGGAATTTAGTTTTTTAAATGAAGTTTCAGAACAAAATTTAAGTAGATTAGTGTGAAGAACAAGTTTCGAACTTGTGACCTTGGGTAGGATATCATCATGTAATTACCAATTCAACTACGATGAGATTATACAAAATGAATGACTACAAAATATTTGTAATAATATTAATCAGATACATAAAACGTTCCAAACCCAAAATTATATTGTATGTTGCTTCACATTTCTAATTCCAAATATTAAATAATTATATATCAAATAATAAATATATAAGTAAAACTAAGTTTTTAATAACTATACATAAGAATATTAGTGTTTATAAACCAAAATGGTTTCATTCGGTTGGCAACCGCCCAAAGTCAAGTATCTCGCGTTGTACGGGCACTGCCCCTGAACTCCCGTAAAAAAAAAATTATGCTACCCCTTAAAAATATTTCTAGTTCCGCCCATGTTAGGCCATATGTAGTTGTGTGGTGGTATAAAGGTGAAAAGTGTGCCACATAGGATGTGGTGTGATGGTGAAAAAAGTGTGTAGTGGGTGAGTGCTAGTGTGAATGGTGGTTGTTTGAATGTGGAGTTTTATTTATAAAGAAGAAAATGATATGTAATTATTTGGTTGGTGGAGAAGAAAAAGAAAAAAAAATTAAAAAAACCCATGCACATTGTTCTGGTCACGGAAGTATAACAAGCGAGTATATCTAATTTAAGTGGGTTGAAAAATTACTGTTGGAACAAGTAATGACCACTGTAGGATCAGGCTGGTTAAATCTCGGTTCATCCATGTTAGCCTTCCAAAGTGCAACAAGTGTGCGAGGTTTAGCATCCTGCTTATTAAAAAGGGCAATATTAGACGCCAATTCCAACAGAAAAACAGATATTTACAGTCAACTGAAAAACCAACTAAAAGGGAGCAATTTTCAGCTTTATAATGGGATGTTCTGAAGAAATTTAGGGGTTTTGAGATGAACAAGGAATTTTAGTGATTAGTTGTCATTTATTTAACTAGTCAGAAATCCACAAATGTTCGAAGATTAACAATTGGTAGCTGCCATGAAACATACCTGTAAGCCAGAATACATAGCAAGTTCCAACTTGAAAGGCATTGTAAGTTTACGAGCTCCACACGGTAGTATAACCACCCACCTGAAAGTAGGGTAGCTATTATCTTCTTTTTAAGGACAGGTCGAAAGTGAGATCTACCAAAGACATAAAACACTATTCCAATATATTCCAGCTGAGGTGGCCAAAATGATCATGTCAGACGGGTCAGTAAATGGGTTTGACAGGGTCAGGTCAGAACATAAATTTTTTAGTATGGTTGCAATGGTTCGGGTAGGCCACAACCCGCAAACACCTCTCTATCTTTTATTTTATTAAAGTCTACAACTAATTAACCTGTTAAACTTAAATATAAAAATGTATATTGTTATCTAACTTATGTTTCAATTAAACAATATATATTTTATACATCTGAAATACACTATGGGGAATTCTGAGTTCTGGCCCGCTTAACAGTTCATCTGTGTGACTGTTAGTTAATAATATAACCCAAAATTAACCTCTCTAAGTCTAACCAACAGGACCATGCACTATGTACAGCCATTTAACTTCAGCTCAAAACATGACAAATCTAGATTGAAAAAAAAAGTAACTTTGTGAACTTTAAATGTATTTAACTCAGAACATTCCCTGAATCCCCGATATAGCAGGTATGAGGCATCCGAACCATTAATATTCACAAATCTTAAAACTGATCTGATCACCCAGGATTCCGCTATACAAAACATAATGTTACATCAACACAGAAAACTGCAATACTTACACTTTTCTAGAAAGTAGTTGAGGAGCCAGTAGTTCAAGAAACCCTGGCCCATAAAGCTCTTGCAGCCAACCAGAGAATAAGCAGATATGGTTCTGCAAGAATTTCATTATGAACCATACATAAGATGATGACTTATCAAAAAAAAGAGAAATAACATGTAATGATCAGAATCATGTGTGAAATAAACTGTGTATGTACCTCAATTGCACGCACAACATTGCTATATCCCTTGACTCTTGCAACATCAAGTGCAGTTTGACAGTCATCATTCATCACCAACGCATTCGCTGAAATTTGAGACAGAAAATGTACAGGTGTAAGTGGATCTTAACAAGCAAGTGACCCATAATTGAAAGTAATTAAAATTATTATAGCCCTGTTGACTTTCACTAAGAATCCCTCACCACCATGTGAAAGCAGTAGCTTAACCATCTGCTCTAGGCCTCGTTTTGCTGCATGATGCAGAGGAGATCCAGCATGACGACCTGAAGAATTTTGTCATAAAATGTTGAATAAGAGAAAACTTGATAACAACTCAACAACCACATATTAGATCAGGCTCGGTTAATAGATTCAACAATCATATTCTTACTACATTAAGCTTCAAGTAGATATTTCTATCTTTGTAACTATCAAACAGAATCCATATTGTACAATGTATACATGCATCATACATCCATAAGTACATAAAGTCATGAAAAAGTAATTTACAGACTCTAAAATACAGAAAGAAGCTCACCAGGACGATATGCATTTACATTGGCACCCAATTCTATCAATGTTTTTGCAACATCATACAATTGTGGATTCATAGAAGCCAATATCAGAGGAGTCTTCCCTTCCTTATCCATCCACTGCACCAGAAACAACAATTGTTAAAAACATAATCAATTAGCAACCCAAAACTGCTTTCTTTCACTTTCACCAAGCAGACCACTGCAAATAGTGCCTAAATTAAAAACCTAAAAACAATATCAATCTTAATTTTCAACAAAACCTATATCAAAACACAAGGAGTGGACTTCAAACCTAAAACAAATCCATAGGAAGAAGGTAACTTAATTGTGATCAAAGCCATGTGCAAATGAGACAAACGGCCTTCAAAACTGGATTTGGAAGAGAATAGTACGCCAATCTTAACAACAAAAACCGAATGCTAAGAAAAAGGAACAATTCTCATAAATACTAACAAATTAGGTTTCCGAAATGAATGAATTGTTGATTTTACCTCAAGGCTAGCGCCTTCGCTGCGAAGCTTTTTGATGCCTTCAGTGTTGCCATAACTGACTTGTTGATACAGAAGCTCGTCCTTGGATTGCTGTAAACCCATTTGATGATAAAATTAGGGTTTTTGAAGTGTTAATCGATAGCGATCCACCGACGAGTGGATTGGTTTTCCCTAGGAAAAATGCATTCTGAATGAGGATTATTTGGGGCGAAATATATATGATTAGCGTTATCTTCGTGGCGAAGGTTGTTCCTCTTCGGCGTAACTGCGTTAATAATCCGGTGAAAACCGTTGACTTGTTTTTTATTTTTTTTATTATTTTGAATTTTTTCTATCATTTATAATATATTTCTTGTTTTATAAACAACTCATAACTGTTAAAAAAAAACTAACTCATAAACCTTCTAAACTCGTTTTTAAAGATGAACTAGCCACTTACCCGTGTACATACCCGGGTCTAGAACGTAAAAAAAAAATATATATATATAGATATATATACTATCCAAAAAATTCTTATCGGTAAAACAATATTCAATAATAAAAAAAAATTCAATAACAATTACAAATTCGAGAAGATACATTTATACACTATATTTCTTGCTACATTGGTTGGACGACCGTCTTCATCCAATAAATCAAGATTTTCAGACCATTCTTGCTCTTCACCCTTGATAACGCAATGTATAATTGACCATGAGAGAATACGAGATCTTTCAAGTACAATCCAACTCTCGAAAGAGACTGACATTGGCTTTTGTGTATAAAACAAGAAATATTGCTTCCGGAGATAACCACCGAAAGAGACTGACATTGGCTTTTGTGTATACACAATATGGCTTTTGTGTATAAAACTGACATTGGCTTTCAAGTCTTCTCTTAAACCGAAAAACAACTCTTAAATCTGTTGGAACCAATGAAAGTCTAGGAATGGACGTCCTGAATCCGATATTGCTTCCGGAGATAACCACCGCTTCAATAACATGCTTCCATAGAGATACGATCTGAAGACGTGTTCCACTACATAAACCATTCCTCTGATCAATGTTTCTAAGCAATATAACAGGAACACCAACTTTAAGCACAAGACGGTGATTTGGAATGCCAGATATATGTAAACAATTCAAGATTTCTGGTGAGTATAAGTTATGTATCAACTTTATCTCTATGTAACAACTAAAAAAGGAACCATCCAATTGAAAAAACAACGTTTGAAACGCCTATGACTACATATGATTTAAAACTATCGACTATACCAAATAAGTCATTATGAGAAACAAAAATATGCTATGATACTACCTGTATTAAAAAGTCTATGTGCATCAGAAACCCATCCTGGGAACTCCTTTTCAGACAAAGAACTAAAAAGAGGCCACTTAAAAGAAATTCACATTCACTTTCAACCAACAACCAAGTGTCTTAGCAGGAGCTGACTTTGTTACCAAATTTGTTTAACACACATGAATAAAAAATAATTATTTAAAGCAGGAGATAATAATTCATTAGGAAATTATATGCCAAATATGTATTTTCTTCTTCACACTAACGATATATGATTAACATGTTTTACATGTCAATTAGTGAAACACAAACAGACTTATGTTAATGAACAATTAGTGAAACTATCACGCTCACATAAGAATCATAGATTGATTTACATCTCATTTTCATTTGTTTTCGCTCAAAAAAACATTATAAGCTAAACGGAGAAAATACTTCTTGGTGATCTAGTGAAAATAAAAAGTTAATTGAGTTTAAGTCTAAGATGATTATGCAAGTGAGATTACTCTTAACAATAAATGTATAAGTTAAAGATGTTATTTACTTGTACGGCTATTAATATCGACCAATTGATTATAATATAATTTATTAAAATTCAATTTCTTTTAGTTGGCAACTCTTGAAATTTCTAAGATAAAATCCTCACAACCTCAATACTTAAAATTTGAACACATAACTATAAGTTAAGAAAACACCAACCAAAAATTACAACACGAAGATTAAAATTCAATACCTATAAAATATCAATTCAATATTAACACAAGAGGATATTTGTTCCACGTGACCTTAATTAAAGTTGACCTCTTTGGGGTCGATCAGACTATTATTTTAATTACTTTCTTTTTGAACGTCAAATGATTAAATTACTAAGATGATAGATTGCAAATAACACACCATTTTTTTTCCGCACTATTTTCAAATTATATTTATAAGACACATGAACAAAAAAATTTATTATTTAAAGCAGGAGATAATAATTCATTAGGAAATTATATGTCAAATATGTATTTTCTTTTTCACACTAACAATATGATTAACACGTTTTACATGTCAATTAGTGAAACACAAACAGGCATATGTTAATGAACAATTAGTGAAACACAAACACGATAAAAAAATCTTCAATATATATAACACATACACAATTATATTTCTATTTGGATGTACTGGTCTAATCTTAAAGTATATTACGTAAATGCTTATGGCAGTTTAACAGAAGTAAATAGTCATTACAATAGGCTTAATGTAAATCATACCTCTACAAAGATGACTTTAGATCAAAATTTGAAATGAGACTTGAATGAAAACCGAAGATGAGTGATTGCGAGAGGAAAACGATTTAGGAGACTAAAGTTGTAGAATGTATAAATTGGATTTTAGATAGCTAAAATATGGAAAGACTATAATTATTTATGTAATCAATCTACAAATTAATGATAATTTCGGAATATAAGGAAAGTTTTGAAAATGAGGATATAATTTCGGAATTTTAAAATTTGAAATTTTCAAATTTAATTTCTAATTTTAAGATTGGAGCCAAAATATATATGTATATTTTTAAAAGCAAATTAAAATATTGAAATACTATTATTAATTATGTAGTTGATCTACAAATTAATAATAATTCAGAAAAATAAGAAAATAATCGAAAGTGAGGATATAAATTTGGAAATTTAAATTTTTGAAATTGTCAAAGTTAATTTGTAATTTTAAAGATGACACCAATAATCAATAATTTCGAATTTTAAAAATTAAAATTAAAAACATGTTAAATTTACTTAAATTACAAATTTACAAATAAATAAGGAAGACATGTTTCGAAATTAAGGAGACAAATTATCTAATGAAAACCTCATTAAATATAATATCAATTTCGAAATTTTAGGACTCACCATAAAAGTTGGTGAATTGAGAAATCTATGTGGTAAAAACTCAAGAATTTGACACCTAGGATTTGGTTAGTGTGAGGGGATGCCACCTCATCACTTGATGATGTGGACAACCTAATAAGGTGCCAAATCAACTTGATAGGTTTTGTTTATTAGATAGGTAGACTAGGTTTACAGACATACCACGTGCTACAGTGGTCGTTGTTTTAAACGTTTTATTTTTAGAAACGTCGGAAGTAAGAGATGGTTAAGGACAACATTTAAATTATATTAAAAAACATAACGTTATCAACCAAAAAAACTTCTAGGTTACAAACAAATTTAAACAAAGGAGATGAATTTTTTTAACATCCAAAGGTGTAAAAGATGATGTTATGTAGCAGTCACTGGGTTTTGGGGTCTTCTTGATCAATTCGAAAAATCTAAGTAGTTAGTAAAAAATAAATGTATGAGAAATTCGTTATTAAAAGATGGTGTTAAACGTAAAGAAAAAAGTTGTTACAATAGAAATTGCTCTATATCTTATCCAAGGAACAATAATTAATAACAGGAAAAAAAAGGCCATGATGTAGCATAAAAGTCCCCCCTTTCGGAGGGATGCCAAAAAACCATCTACATCGGTTTCAAATCCGGGCCATTTCAGTTCAAGGCCAGCGCTCAAACCACCAGAGCAGATTCACATTTGTTAATAATATGCAACAATATACTATGTATGGTAAAATGGTTTTGTTGAAAAAGTCAACAACCAAGCTGGCTAGCAGCCATGTTCCCAATGTTGACCTTGTAAATGAAATATAGGTAATGTCTATCGTAAGATTACAACTTTCAACTATTTTTCGCCGCGAATTTAGATTACTGAGGGGCATCATCCGATTATCTTCATTCGCCGTCAAGAGGAAACTTATCAAAGGTGGGAAAAACCCTCTCGCCAACCTGAAACCCCATTTATTTTTGTCACATGTGGGACTTGAACCCAAAACCTCTCCATTTTTAATGTCTTAAGATACCTCACATCAACCACTTGAATTAAAGATAATTGATAGAATTTTCAACTATTAAAGTAAAAAATTAACTATACCTTAAAAGAGCAGAACGTGCATCAAGAAAGGGTTGGTTCTGCCGAGGTTGATCTGAAACACTGTCCTTTCAGCTTCGGGGTTCACTCCCTATCTCCTCCACTGATTTGGCCGTGAGATGAGATAAATAATATACGATCATTCATTTTTTAGTGTTGAGAATTTTTAGAAATAATAACTGTTTTCTATATACCAATTGATCAACTAGTTCTTAAAACTATGTTAACATGTTTTTACCTCTCTTCGTTATATATTTTTCAAATTTCTTCACACAAGTGGGAATCATCTTCCTCCGTTAAAAAACCCACTTCAATATGAAAACATCTTAAATGTCTTTTGTTTAGATAAAAAATTTTTTAAAAAATATATATGTGGTTGTCACGTGACAATCACCGAAGCATGCCAGATGAACCATTGAGCTCTATGTACTATTTATATTAGCTTGAATTTGTTTATACAGATAAATGATCGCGTGATGAACGTGCTCGTAATGATAGTTTTTATAAATTTATATTTGGTGGGTAAATTTGAAAATACAAGTGTTTTGAATGAAAATATTATATATTAGTTTTGTTATGTACGTAAATAAAGAGATAAGAATCATATCAGTTCTTCATCAAGATTTCTTACTTCTTAGAGGATTATCTTCCTCCCGTGGAATAACTCCTACATCATTTCATTGTAATAATCATATCAGTTCTTTAATCATCAAATAGATAAATACATCATGCCTGTTGATAGCTATATATATCGATACGTCTTATATTTAGTTATCTTCAGTAAAGATGATATTAACCTATATACAAATGAAAACTTGGTTGAATAATATGAATAGTGATCTACAGTGTTTTTGTCCTTTTTTTAATAGTAGTTACAGACTTACAGTGTTTTAACTGCTTTTTTTTACTCGGGTTTTCCCCCTCTTTATCATGTTAGTACATTTTTTCTCTTTTGCAGTCCCCGGCAATGCATAGGTCCTCAAAACTAGTTATTTACATGGTACAAAATATGTAACATGAAATTTGAATATAGAAAATACGATGAAGTGTTGATTTGTTTTCTTTGGTAAAAATGAGATACAAAGTTATAACTTTATTATGATGATTAAACTATTCAAAACCTAAATTATATTATTTTCTGTTCAGAATCATGTAATTGTGAATTTAATTTTCACAAATCTGGGAAAAGTCGAAACTTCTAGTTTATACGTTTAGCTACTTTAAAACCGTATATGTTAGTAAACTACATATTGAAAAAAGTAAACGCTATTCTGAATTTGTCAAAAGTAATTAGTTAAAAACCTTAAATTATTAAAAATGTGGAATAGATATAGAATTATACATTATTCCAAATAATGATGTTACACATATATAAATCATAAGTCCATGTATTTCTTGGTCACAAACTCCTTGCTTGATGACACAATAAGGAGGCATCTATTCTTTGATTTGGCATCATTTCCATTCCTCCACTTGGATTCACCTTCTCATTTTGCTACACACACATAAGTAGATCAAATGAGGCAATATCCAATACATTTTTCTAAAAGGAAAATAGAAATAGTATATCAGTTATATAGGATAATATTCAAAAGATAAGCATGTGTAAGATTGGCACATGTGAAAAATCAAGCTTTTATACATAAAAAATTGATAAATTCTAGTTACTATCAAAATGTTTATTCTCTATCTATTTTTTAACGACACTTTCATTATAAACAAAACTTATCGAGCAAGGAGCTAGAAGAGCCGAAAAAGGAAAACATGTATTATACGAAGTTTGAAGCGATGTAATTTAGAATAAAGAACCTTATTTAGCGAAAAAGTGACGTCATGTGTCATAAGAGAAGATAGAAGTTCATCCGTTGACTGATGCCATTGTTGAAGGCTATCTTCAGTAGTCTGAAACCCTTCAATGTTTTGTGGTTCCGCATTTAAAGATGATTTTGGTAACGAGTCGAATATTGCATCTGAGAATTGGTTCCTAAAAACATATAAACACATAAACCTCTTAGTTAAATCGTTTAATTTACAATTTTTTTTATCATTTTCAATTACTGAAGTCATAAACACAAAAACAATTGAAAAAAACAAACCTCGTGGCTTCATATGTGTTCTCTGGCGAACATGAATCAAACATAGTTGAGTGGTTTTGTCCATTCATTCGATTTGTACCATAACATACATTTTCGGGCCAACAACTCATATCGTTGTTCTTTGATGAACTTTCTCCCTGTTGCATTTCAAATTTTGCCATTGACTTGCAACATTATAAAGAAAATTTCATGTGTAACTCGATTAAAAGTAGTATTTTTTTTGGATTTATGGGGTTTAAGAAATTGCTAATTGTTTCTAGGTGAAAATAGAATCAACATGGTTTCTAGGGAGTCCGCTACCTATAGAATACCTATAGAAAGGAATTCAAGATTTACTGGTATGAGTTTGCTGACATGACAAACGACTAGGCTGATTTCGCTTCTTTTTTTTAGCAGCAAACACACACACTTAAACTGTTTCTAAAATTCACTTATCGTCCACTCGTCGGACTTCAATCTGTATCACTTTGAGTGATAATAATAAACATCATGTGCGGTGTGCCGCTAAAAAAGCCAAGTCAAAAGTTAGTTTAACCTATCGATGTTGTAAATGGCTATGTTGGTATAATCCCTTTGTCAAACAAACGGATTCTGACTTTACTTGTCACGTGAGCTAGTAAAGTCACTTGAATCCGCTTGCTTTAGTAGCGGACTTCCTAAAAACCATTTTAAACCGATCTCTCACCTAGAAACCATAAAAAACACTCTAAATCCCCCCATAAATCCAATAAATGTTGGAAATATATTTGGAATATTACCTCCAATACTCTTGGATGGTATGCAGGGGTTTGGTTACTCAACATATACTCCTACAACAGATCAAGAATATATTAGAGAATATTATAATATTATAATCATGAATTGAAACTCATACCTTAATCATATGAATTATATAAACGAACTTCAAAAGCAATTCAAGCATATATAAGAGGTTACCTTACGTTGTGTAACCTGATCCAACGTCTTATAAAGTAACTTCTCATACGATTCGCAATCGAAAAGTGATGTAAAAGTTGTTGGATCCGGATCAAACATCCTTCGATCGGATCATAAAACGAAGAACATGCATGCAGTTAGTAACATTATATCCCAAACAACACAAGTGTACGTTTTCCATAGATGAATACAACCAACTTGTGAGTACAACCTTAATTGTTCCTTGGCCAAATGAAGTTGATGTTGTAAGGTGCTAATTTCTTGATGGATTTCCTAAAAAAAACACACACAAATTAATTATTAAATTCTGATAATAATAATAATAATAGTAATATAATAAAATGTAAATATTGTTAGTACCTACCTCTGATTGCATGTTGATCGCCGTGGGACTGATTCAAAGACTAAAGTTAGCAAATGGTTAATTTATATTATATTTTTTTTTTTGTATAAACATTAATTAAGGGGTATTTCAAGTGGTTTAACAATACCACATGTATGTATCTATAGATGGTTTGTTTGATGAAATATAATCGAAAAGCGATGAGTGCAGTTAGGCTGTGTTTAGCGCACTAGCTGAAAAGCTAGCTGCTAGCTGATAAACTATAAGCTAGCTTATAAGCTAGTAGCGTTTAGTTAAAACTAGCTGATAAACTAGCTGAAAAATGTAAAATGTCATTAAAGTACATGTATATAAATAAATTAAAATTTAAAAGTGAATATATATATAAGTTAGGAAAGGGTAAAATTGGAATTATTATAAAAGTTAGTTGAAAAGCTACTTCAACTAGCTTTTTAAAAGCTAGCTTGACATTACCAAACGGGGTTTTTTATAAAAGCTAGCTTATAAGCTATCTTATGGCGCGCCAAGCACAGCCAGTGAGAAATGAGGGGGAGCCCGGGACACCCGGCCCGAACCATATAGAAGATCTGCCCATGGATGGGTAGAGGTGCAAATCCCAAACCGGTTTGAGCTCTTAAACCGGTTCTCAAACCGGTCAAAACCGGTTTTGACCAACCCGGTTCCCAAACCGGTCAAACCGAACCGGTTTCTATCGGTTAGGGGGTTTTGTGAAGAAACCGGTTTTCAAACCGGTTTGAAACCGGTTTGGCCCAAACCGGTTTGAAACCGGTTTCTTCACATCACTTTTAAGCAACTTTTCTAGCCGTTTCTAGTCGATTTGAGCCTAAAAATTGGTATATATACCCCCTTTATGTGTTATAAACATTACCCCACTTCCCAATCTCTAAAAAAACTCTTAAATTTACAATAATGTTTAAATACCGGTTAAAATAATTTGTATTTTCTTTCAAATTAGGTACTTTTGCAATCGTTTAGGTGTGAACTTATTCTCTTTTGTAATGTTTTATGTTTTTTTTTTCCAATAAAAAGTATGTTTTTTTAGTTTTTATAAAGTTTTTAGAAAATATATATATATATATAGTGAGAGGATCATTTGAGAACCAATTTTGTTTGAGAAAACTAAAAAGAACTAATTTGAGCCACATGTTTATTACATGTATCCCCCCTCCCATGAATTGTAGTCGTCCCCCCTGAAATTTGTGGTTGAGATTTAGTTCTCAAAAGTTCTCAAAATAAAAAGTTCTCATTTGAACCTAACCCTATATATATATATATATATATATATATATATATATATATATATATATATATATATATATATAGAGTTGGGTTATAATACAAAGTACTTTTTATGTGAGAAGTGTGAGAAGTGATTGATGTGTTAATTTTTAATGCATGATATTGTCTTTTTATTATATTTTTGATAAATATATGACAATCCTAAAATAAATACACCATCCATTGGATTCCAAACACTACCAAACATCATTTATTAAGAATTATTAAAAGGGTATTGTGTTAGGATATATTACACTGTGTTTACATTGTGTTATCCTTTAACTCTAATTTTGATAAACATATGACATTCTAATATGGAAAAAACAATGTATAGTGTTATATATTTACCAAAAATATAACTAAAAGATAACACAATGCATTAAAATCTAACACATCATTCACTTCTCACACTTCTCAAGCAAAAAGTACTTTGTATTATAACTCTACCCTATATATATATATATATATACAAAACCGGTTCAAACCGGTTTGAGATCCCAAACCGGTTCGGTTTGAAACCGAAACCGAAACCGATTTCATCGGTTTCCAGTATTCGTGCTTCAAACCGGTTTGAGAACCGAACCGGTTTGGCCTCAAACCGGTTTTGACCAAAACCGATTTTGGTCAAAACCGGTTTGAGAACCGAACCGGCTTGGGTTTCAAACCGGTTTTTGCACCTCTATGGATGGGTGTGAATCCGAATATTAATTTTCTTTTTTCTTTTCTGATAATGAATTATAACTTGTAATATTTATTTTTAACAAACTCTACATACAAGTTTTGTATAACTTTTTTTTAATTCTATCTCATATAAAATTGACTAAAACAGAGTTGGATAAATAACATAGAATTTTTTTTATTTTATAAATATAAATACTCTTTTTTTTATTTAGCTAGGTTTTTAATTAAATTACATATTTTGATTTTTTAAAACTAAATACTACGAGTTATTAAAGAAAAATTAAGTAATAAAAAAGTTCATGAATTTGTTTAGTTTTGAACGGATAAAAGTATCTATAAAGTGGTATTTTTAAAACAAAATAAAATTCGAAAAAGAGGGAAAATCATCATGTGAGGTGGAAGTCACGTGTTCAATAAAATCTTGTAAAAAATAAAAATTATTGCATTTCCTAAAATGTAGAGGCGAAGAGAGGTACAAACCAAGGAACGTGGATGGCTAAATCATTTTCACTCCTGATCTTGCTTAGGAGGCTGTTTAAATACTGCAATATTGATCAAATAAAAACATCCCACATATATACATGTAAAAGTATAATAGTCTTACTAAAGTATTTATTTATTGCATCGTTTTATCTTATGTCATAGTCTTTAGTATTATCTAACTTAAGATAGAATGTAGATGCGTGTGTCACGTTGTTGTTTTCACAAACTTATGGTATGAGATAGGCCATAAATTAATGTTAATTAGTCGTTTTGTTGACAGACGCCTAGGTGTAAGTGAGATGGCTTAAGTTAGAAGAAATATGACGCATGTGTGGAGTGGAGGAGAGAGGTACACGGAGAAGGTTGTATTGTGTGAAGGGGGAGAGTTGCAGTTCCTCGATTTTTTTTAGGTAAATACAAACATTGAGGATGTTGATAGTTAAACTAAAAACTTATTATGATAGCAAATCGGGCCTAGAAGAAAGATGAAGTTAGTACATTACTCCTAATCTATTCAAAATGTTAAACTAATTGTTCATGTCAAGAATTGAACCTTGGACCTCCATCAAATAATTATAAGCCTCTTTCCACTAAGTCAACTACCTAAATGGCAGTTAATAGATTATATATATATGTATTGATTGTAGAATACACTTGTTGAACCTATTATTAATCTAATCAAGTTTTGGGCTTGGATTGATACATATATAATGCTCCTAGAACTTGTGAAACCTAGGTCTTCTAAGTTGTACATATATAGGCAAGAGCACATAACCAATTAAGTTAGTGTTTACATCAACCTAATTAGCTCTTAATCAAATAAGTTACTAATTCAATGACAAAACAATGATCAAACAAATAATTGCATGCATGCATACATGTATATGTATATATGAGTTAATTAAAAAGTAAAAACATACCTCTCTATGTTGAATCACACTGCAACCAAAACAACAAAAGTTCCATTCATCACACTATGAACTTAGAGAGAGATGATAAAGAAATATATATAGAGAGAGGGGAAGAATTAGATAGTATATAAGCTAATCACCTTCCTCTTTCGGAATCCGAAAGATTTACAAATCTATTGAGCACATCTTCGGTTCTGTAAAACCAGATTAACCCGATCAACACATTTATTAGATCACGAAATTAAACCGCATTAGGGTTAGGTTTATAATAAGGAGGTGGATACCTTCGCTTGCATGAAAAATGGTTGAGGCGACCGGAGGGAGAAAACATGATAAGGGCGATATCAATATCGCATAAAACCGAAAGCTCATAAGCTTTCTTGATGAGGCCATTTCTACGTTTACAAAAAGTGACCAATCTGCTTGTGTTGTTCTCGATTCTTTTCATTGGAAGCTTATTTCGACCCATAATTTGTAATTAGTAATTATGTCTCTTTCTATTTCAAGAAAGATATAACAATAGAAACTATTTGATTTCTAAAAACAGAAATTAGTTTTCATCTGGTCGATCTCCAGTTTTAGAAAAATGAAGAAGAAGATGATGATGATGATTCAAACCTGCCTGCAAATAGAGGGGAGAGAGAGATGAGATGAAGAAAATGTGGCCATACTTATTATTGGTGGAGGGAAGAGGTCATCGAACGTTTCCATATTATTCGGAATTTTATGCGTAATTATAATGTTATTTTGAATTAATAATAACTTATAAATTCTCAAAAACCATCATTCGATCACTAGAATCAAATCGGAAATCCTAGTTTGTAAATCGTTAACAAGCATTCTATACGTTTTCCTGTTAAAGATTTGGTTTTCTTGAAAATTAAAGTTGCGTTCATATATACTAATATACGCATTTGCAGAATTTCTTCCATACAAAATGCAGCCGTCCGAGATTTTTGAAGAGGAATTTTGAAACGATGACGAATAAAACCCAAACTTGGCTCGTAAGTTTCGACCCACAAAACTAAACCGGCCCACTTTACATCAAGTTTCGACATAAGGTACCAGGGGTGGGTGATGATCGGGTTTTGTCTTCGGGGTTAGGGTTTAACATTTATAGGTAGAATCTAATCCATAACTTGACTCTAAAACACTCTTCATATGTATCTATTTCAATATATGTTTACAATCGTTATGAGTTAAGTAGTGATAAAATGTAATAATAAAGGTAAACAAATATTATTTAATTGAAGATAAAAAAGAAAATATATTATTTTTAGTTAAATTATAAGGATACAGATAAAGAAGTTGTTTCTAAACATATGTTTAAATACTAATATTTATAATAAAATACGTGAACACTAAATGTTCAACAATCAGAAACATAATTTGTCGTGCATAGTGGCGGAACCATGGAGATCATAATATAATTTATTAATTTTATATTTTTACACTGTAAAGGTACATTAGTTATATTTTTTTTACCAATTTGCATAGAAAAGATCAAACGTGGATTTTGATTCGCCTATACCCGGTGTTAACCGCCTATCATCAAGGTTTATTGAGTGCGCCTACCCTAGACGGATTACATCAAAAGGGCCCTGTTACTCCTTGACGAGTACTCGGCCGCCTACACTAATTTTTGTAACACTGATTAACCTAATACTATCTTGTTTATTAATAGAGATAGATAACCAGATCCCCAACATTCCTACACCGACTCCTTGAAAAAAAAAAGTTATGAATTCGCTACGTAGTGTGTTTTAAACCCTCGTGATTACAGAGGTTGAAACTCTCACAGATGACATTTATGTAATTTGAAACATCATACATATTGGTAGAAACTCCATATGAAGAAATTATATGTGTAGGTCAAGACCTTAGAATCCTAAAAACAATAGATCATACCAACATATGTATAAGTTTACAAAATCCATTATACCAAAATCAAGTAGTTTTTTTTTTTCACTATGATTATATAACTAATTAAGATTAAAGATCCACTAACACATTCAGGGGCAAAGCTTGACTGAAAATTCCGTTAGGGCCGAAAGTTAAGGGTCGAGATTCCATTAGGGTCGAGATTCCATTAGGGCCGAACTAAGTATATAAAAAAATTTCGGACCGAATAGGTATAAATTTTCAC
Organism: Deinandra increscens subsp. villosa; assembly: GCA_039602395.1. Classification (NCBI taxonomy): domain Eukaryota; kingdom Viridiplantae; phylum Streptophyta; class Magnoliopsida; order Asterales; family Asteraceae; genus Deinandra; species Deinandra increscens. The sequence goes on along the minus strand of JBCNJP010000021.1, from coordinate 1,772,114 downwards.
TTCTAACGAAAAAACGGGTAAAGCCCGGACTCGGTCGGACCCACACAAACCTTCGCCGAACACCTACACCTTTCTCCAATTTGATTAATCTCCTCGATGTTTTATTTAATTATTCAAGTTGCCACTAATTATTCGAGTCATTGATATATTAATCTGATTGTTGAAATTTATTCTTTTTGTTCTCGTTTTGTCTGTTTTTTATTTTTAATTGTTTGGTAATGGACCGTTCTTTATACATGTATTTACCTATCCTTACATATATAATCCGGTTGTTTTATTCTACACATTTTGGGCAAAGAAGAACGATTTTTCACAAAGTATACACCTTTTATATATAAAATCACACATTGCCACATCCAATAACAGAAGATAACATACACATGAAAAATGAATCAACTGAAAACTAAAAAAAAAATAACAATTGTGAGCCTCATTACACACTTATTATAACAAATACCCATTTCCTCCCCTAAGTTAATTTGAAAAAAAAAAAAAAAACCAAATGGTTTAAAAAATATATTGTTGAAAAAAAATACCCAATTTTCCCATAAAAAATAAACTGGGAAGACAAAATGGCAACCTTTGATAAAGTTTAGTTAATAATAATGGAAAAAGAAATCAAACGCTTCGAGCCAACATTTCTTGAAACTCAACGATGGATTGTTCCCTTTGAAGCTTCATGTCCTCTCGAACCTTTGAAATAAAATCTTCTGCTCGTTCATCAACCCCTCTGACGTCACGTGTCCGTAACCGAACTCCGGTTTTGTTTTTATTCCCGTCTTTCTTTCTCTCACGTAGCAACGAATCATGTTTTGTTGCTACGCTTTTATTCAGGTTGCCACCACTAGTGTTAATTACACTAGTGGAACCAACTTCTGGTTCCTTATCTTTGCAAGTGGAGAACCTTGTTTCTCCTGATGGTTGACCCGACTTTTTAACATAGCGTGGACTGAAGTATATGGCCGGAGAACCCTCCTGGAGGAGGTAGTAGTATTCGTCCGGGGTAGATCGTTTTTTGATAAGACGTAAACGTAATTTTTGATGTGACAAGACAAAAAAAGAGGCGACTCTTCTTATAGTCTGGCGGACACTGATTATGTGCAACTTAGATCGAATGATCTCGGTGAAGCTCCTACATGCTTTGTGAGCATGTATGAACTTCTTTATAGACTTCAACTTGAAGGACATGAAAAGAAATGATAGAGGGGAGATTGGGATGATTTTCACAACTTTGGGCGTGCATAGATTGAGAAATGCCTTTTTCAATAGAATGGATGATTTATAAACAAGATAATCATTAACTTGTACATTATGTACTGAAACTTGTACGCTTGTACCAAACTATTTAAATCTGGAATACACATGCTTTGTTCTTTTCTTGCTATGATATCCATTGTTTAGGTTGGAAACTTGGAATATCACTATAATATTGTAAGTTGGGTTCTTATTGCCATGGGAATTGGAAAAAATAACAACGATGCCATTGAGTATAGCAAGGTTTGTTTTATGTTTTACAAACAATTAAATTAAAGCATTTGATCTAATACTAAAAATTTAGTTAAGACACAATTTCTCATTAATTCGTGCTTGGTAGTTGGTAGATGACGATGAGGGGAAGACTCAAGACTCAAATGTTACGAATTCGATCCATGAGCCTAGCATTTTTATCATCCGATCTTAAAATTGTCTCAACAACTACCGCTAGCTCGGACTCCCGTAAAAAGTTTTGCTTGCCCAGTGAACTTCTTACGAGAGGTTAGGGTTTTGGTTGTTGGTCGTTCAAAAAATTAGTGCTTTCGGGAAAATGTTATACTATTTTTCATTGAGGGCAATAGAGTAATTATGACATTATAATGAGGTCAATTTTTTAATCATAAAGCTATGATTGCTTTTGGTAAAGTGTAGTATTTTAGGGTCGGCCAGAGTGGAACAACCAAAACCAGGGCCAAAGTTTTGGTGACTAAAGGAAGTGGAATCTTACCAAATGGCAAATGAGCCCTTTCTTCCTTTCAAAGCAACAAAAAGTTGTCTTCTTTGAGTTGGTTTTTAAGATTTAATATTAAAAAAAAAACTGATTTTTGGGGATAATTTTCAGTTTATATAGCTATCATTAATTATAAACGTTTTATTAGAATTTTTTTATACTATTAATTTTGATTTGATTCTTAAATTATCTCAATACTCGACTTATAAGTTTATGCGCCAACATGTCAATAAATATTTAGAAACTTTTTTGTATTTGTTTTTTTTTTCTGAAACCCCACATATTTCACAAGTATATAAAATTCAAAAAAAATTCTTACGGGAACCGGCTCAACTCTTGTTTCACCTGGCCCATCAATTCTTATACTGGGCCTAGTAAAAGTTGGGCACATTTTCATTGAATACTACCCTGGGCTGAGTATTAGTAGACCCGGACTAGAACCTATTAGAAATCGGAACCGAACTGCTGAATGCTCTTTATTTTAATTTTCTTATCATATTCGAGTGAACTTTTCTCTATTCACTTACTTTATTTTCATATATACGTTTTATTCTTAAAATTGGGGTGTTACAGAAAACGTTCCAGAATATCACCACGAACCATGGCGCGTAGCCGTTGGATGGTGGGCCCTTTAAACGGTCGAATATCGAATAAAAAATAAAATTTCAATTTTCGATATATACCAACACTTTTTTAACTAAATCCTACCACATTCTACTCAATCCTCCTCTTCTTCTACCTTTTTATAAATTTTTAACCATTAATCCTTAGCGTCCTACCAATCCAAACCAACGAGCCATGTTCTACCCGAACCAACCAATGTTCAACACGAATCAATCAATGTTTAACCCGAACCAATGGCCCATTTTATCCAAATAAACCCCCGGTGAATTAGGCGATTGCTATTGGTCAATGCCTTATTATCCAAATTGGGGTTTCACTCCACAACCCGATCCCGAACCCCATTCCCAACCCCAAACCCAAGAAAACCTTGAAGAGTTCATCCCCGAAACTCAAACCGATCCCACCGGCTAAAAGAAAATATAGGAAAAAGCCAACCGAAGAATCGATTCGGAACCCAAAACAAAAGTGGACGCCCGAAGAAGAAAATACGATGGCTCAAGCTTGGATCGTGGTCTCCGAAGACGCGACGGTTTGTAAGTTCTTTTAAAAATTAGAACTTAAATTTTTTTTGTATGCAGTATGTTCAATTTTTATCTTTTATTTTTTTATTTAATATCTTATTTTTTTTGTAGCCACCAATCAACAATTTTCTGATTTTTAGTGACGGGTGAGTGAACATTTTCACTCGATAATTAGTAAAGACCACCCCCGCGCACTATTGACATGATAACTTCAAAATGGATGGATCTTCGTCTCAAAGGTGAGAAGTTTATCGCCATCTACAACACACGTCTTAATGCTCATCGTAGTGGCGACAACGGAACATTAGTTTTGAATGACGCATTGAACGAGTATAGAAATACTTATGGTTTGAATATTAGTCATCTCGCCACTTTTAGCGCGATGAAAAATTGCATGACATGGATATCGGTCCCCCCAATGAAAAAATCGGGTTTGCCCACCTCCAAACGCACCAGAACTTCAGGAAATAATGAATATGTTAGCCTAGATGCCGATGATGATGACGACAATGATGAGGAAAGTCCAGCCGTTGAACCGGTTCGACCACTTGGTCGAACTAAAAGCAAAGCGAAAGAACATGTTGAGGTGATGTCGTTCGCAAGGGTTGACTACAAGTATGATTTGGACGACATCTCGCAAAAGTTTGTTCGGTTCAACAACATTTGGCAGGAGAGAACAAAGCTTGCGGCGAAGAAAATCGAACTAAAAAAAGACAAACAAATATTTAACGATATCCGTCTCCTTGTATTTAACACGTTCAAAAATGGCCCCTCGAGACCATGATTAAATGGAGGGAAAAAAATATGGAATGTAATTTAGCTGCATTGGTGTTCGCAGGTCGCACGAACGAGAAGACAATTTTACCAATTTTGCACCCCTGCCCTACTTGCGGGTAGATACTAGAGTAAAACACAACATAAGAACTTAACATGTCATGTATGTTTTCATATATAAGCTAACAATATAAAGTTCCCAAATCAATATGGGACAAGCTAAATGAAAGAAAAAAAATAGACTTTTTGTTCTCTAGCCAATATGGACAAGTTAATAAATGAAACTTTTGGTGTTTTGTTCCCACACCAATATGGGATAAGGTAATGAAAGAAAAAAAACTTTTTTGTCCTTACACTGATTTGTTAGCGTTTTTTTACCATACAGACAAATCATTCAGATGTCCAAACAAACAGCACATAATGTTCAGCACCTTATTGATTCAGCACTTCTTTACCGTACAGACAACTTATTCATTCAGCACCAAATGAAACAGATTGAAACAAACAGCCCCTTAGATGTCGTTTGATATGGCTAGTGACTTCGGTCCTGGTTTGTCACTCACCTCATTGCAAGATCCCGCAAGCGAATTGTGAGGGTGTGACAACACCACTACCTGCGTGACATCCTATGTGACATACTTTTGAGCTTTGAAATTTCACACAACTACGGATAGCCTTATAATTAAGGAAAAATGGATTTTAATAATACAAGTTTTACCTTGTTGGCGGATAATAATACTAGTTTTGAAATTTCCTCATAATAATACGAGGAAAACTGTCCACGTCAGGTGCCATGTAGGCAACAGACTGATTGGTGCCATGTAGGCAACAGACTGATTAACACCGTTAGTAAAAAACTAACGCCGTATCATTAGAATCCAATACCCACAAAACTAGTATTATTGTGAGGAAATTTCAAAACTCGTATTATTATCCGCCAACAAGATAAAACTTGTATTATTAAAATCCATTTTTCCTAAAATTAATTAATTTTATAATTTTTGTTTTTTCACTTTTCAAACTTCTTTTGCTTTATATTCGAGCACAACAAGTTTAGCAAAAGATTGAATTTTAAATATTAATGTCAAACACGTAAATAATCATAAATATTACCGTCGCAAAAACGCCGATCGAAAATATCACGGAAATAAACGGTAGTACTTCATATTTATATTTATGATGTTTATATCATTTGGACCCCACTATCATCCATGTTTTTAAACCTTAACCACGAACATCCCTTTATAAGTATGGATAATTTTGGTTCGATAATTTTGACACCGACAAATTTGTGTTTGCACTTTGCAGAGAGAAAGAAAGAAGACTAATTAATTCTCCAATGGCTTCTTCATCGCCTATGATTCACCATATTCGCATTTCATCTCGCCATGCTAATTCCACCTTATTCCCATATTCCTCCTGCAGTAAAAAGTTGGTCCGTAAAAAAAGGTTTTTTACTATCACAGCCAGCTAGCGCAAATGCAATAATGCAGTATAATCAACTTGGGGATTCTAATCTTGTAGTCAGTGAGATCACTTTCGGCACAGTAAGTTAATTCCTACCTTCCTTTTTAATTAATTAGTTAATTAATTTGATTTCCGTTGGTTCTAATATAATATATATAATAATTGAAGATGACATTTGGAGAACAGAACACAGAGAAGGAGGCTCATGAGATGCTTTCCTATGCATTTGAACATGGCATTAACACCTTAGACAGTGCAGAAATAGTAAGAAACTATATATCATTCAAAATACCTTTCTTGATTTAGCATGGATTTACTATATGTATATAACATGTATCTCTCATCATCTTCTCCATCGATCTCTATTATGTTCGTTTACATAGGTTTGAAGTCGGCGGTGATGTTGTTCGGAGAGAGAGAGAGACAGAATCTTGAATGAGAGAGATAATGAGATATCAAATGAATTTGTAGTGGGTTGCAATATATTTTAGATTTAGATTAGGTTAAACATCATGCATAGATGATAGATGTTTTATTATTACTTAAAATTTAGATTTTAAGTGTTCAATTTTGAAGAGTTTGGTTCCAATACTTAACTTGCTTCTCGAAAAAAAAAAAACATATGTTTCAATGGTACGAGGATAATGGTTAGAGCTTTGATTTTTTAAAGACTCAAGTTTAAACCTAACTCAAAAAAGTTTCTTTTCAAGTGGTGGGTTTCCTCCTTGATGGTGTTTCTGGGTGAGTCAAGTCTGTAGTGTCAAATTCAATATGGACGGTTGCAATCCCGTCTTAAGAAATGCCCACTCAGGTGTATTAAAGATTTTGGAGTAGTTCCAAACACCGTTAAAAAAAAAAAACTCGCTTCTAGTTAGATGGTATTGAAGTGGTGTTAAAATAATGTCTCAATCAATCGCCGGGTGCTCCTCGTGGGGATAAAATTGTGTATAATTAGGAGTAGATTAGATTGCGCATTTCATTCTATAAAAGGAATATTAAGTTTTAATCCGTCACAAAACGCGAGTCTGACACACTTGTTAATACATATTTATGGTGACATATAGACATTAATGATAAATCTATTATACAGTTATTCTGGTTTTAAAATACGGGCATCAGTGTGCATAATGCGGGATGCGCAAGATGCGGTTTTAAAAACACATCTAATGTATCGATGTGCTATGACTCCATGATGCGAGCAGGATGCAATTCATCCTATTGATGATTTTTAATGTTATCAAGGTCATTTGAGTTAGTTGGCCGGATTTACTTATGTTAAAATTTAACCATCTTTTTCTTTTTTCTATTTTCTTAAAAGTATCCGATTCCGGTGAAGAAGGAGACACAAGGGTTAACAGATATTTATATCGGAAACTGGATGAAATCTCGACCTCGTGACCAGGTATGGTTCCTCTTTACAATATAGTCGGTCATTTTGTGACATTATTTACTAATTATTAAGCTATAGTATAAATTGAAAAAGCAACATCACTTTATTTGCATTTGTTACATACTTGCAAACTATATCATTATTCCATAATATGCTTTCAAAATATTGCAGATTATATTGGCCACTAAAGTGACTGGTTATACAAAGAAAATCAATTACGTAAGAGATAATGAAGAAGTTGTGAGGGTTGATGCTAAGAACATTAAAGAAAGTGTGGAGAAAAGCTTAAAACGTCTGAATACTGATTACATTGATTTATTACAAATTCATTGGTGAGTTTCATACCCCATATAACGATCTGGGTCATATATATGCAGTGTGTTACAACTCAAAAAATGTTCACATACATGGTATTTAAGTCTGCAAATCCATATAATTTGCCCTTCTTTTTTGCTAAATTCTATTCAGGCCAGATCGCTATGTGGCTTTGTTTGAGGAGCACTTCTATTATGATCCTTCAAAATGGAGGCAAAGTGTGCCATTTGTTGAAAAACTTAGGGCCTTTCAAGAACTTATCGAAGAAGGAAAGGTCGTGTGTGTTGATGTTTAAAATTTGTTTAACTGTTAAGGTGCATCTTTGGTGTCTCAAGTTATGGTTTTGGCTGACTAGGTTCGATACATTGGTGTTTCAAATGAAACTTCATATGGAGTTATGGAATTCATTCATGCTGCAAAAGCTGAAGGTCTTCCAAAGATTGTCAGTATCCAAAATTGTTATAGTCTGCTAGCCAGATGCAGTTTTGAGGGTAAGTTTTCGTTATCATATAACATCTATTATCTTATGAACTTTAGATCTTATAGTCTGCTAGCCAGATGAGTAAAGTCTTTTGCAGTTGATCTTGTTGAAGTATGCCATCCAAAAAACTGCAATGTGGGCTTACTTTCTTATTCTCCCTTGGCTGCTGGTGCATTATGTGGAACAGGGGCGGACCTACTTGGGTCCCAGGGGTAGCGCCCGCTACCCCTGAACTTTTACCCCGACGTGCAATTTTTTTTTTTTAATAGGTTTTCGGTTTTTCGCGACCCCTGAAACAAATTTTTCGCGACCCCTGGAAGAAATTTTATGGCTTTTACTTAATAATATGATCAAAAGCCCCTTAAAAATATGATTAAAAGCCCGTTAACTACCTAAAAAAAAAATTCGGGGGCGCTGCCCCCGAACCCCCGTTAGTCCCCGCTACCCCTGATATTCTTTTCTGGATCCGCCACTGATGTGGAAAGTATTTAGATCCTGAGTCTAAAGCTGCTAAAAAGGGAAGGCTTCAGTCATTCCCTGGATACATGGAAAGATACAACACATCATTTTCAAAGGTATATTTCATCACCTTAATTAACCTATTTTATCTTGTTTTTATTCAACTATATATTACTTTACTAGTAAAACCCAAATGGATACCCTAAGGTCCTTAGTGTTCAAATCTCATATTTGTAAACTCCAAGGGGAAGTGCTTTAGTCTCCCTATTAAAGGTCTTAGGTTCGAATCAAATTTCCATTAGTTTCATGTCTTTAATATCTTTGAATGTCACCTCCTGTACTTGATCCCGTTATTATCAGGATATTGACGTGAGTTTTTCCGGTAGCGGGTTCTCACGGTTTCAAAAACAAAACTCATATTTGTGAAAACATTAATAAACTTTTAAAACTGGTGACTGATTTTGGTTTATGAGATTCATTTTTTACACGTGTCATGCTCTGTATGCCAGGAAGTAATTACACAATATATTGAAATGGCAAAGAAACATGGACTCAGTCCAGTAGAGCTAGCGCTAGGATTTGTGAGGGACCAACCATTTATGACAAGCACAATCATTGGTGCAACCTCTATGGAACAACTAAAAGAAAATATTGATGTTTTCTTGATGAAGGAGAGACCATTACCACCTGATGTGATGGTGGATATTGAAACTATCTTCAAAAGATACAAAGATCCAATTATTCACTAGGCACAGAGGTCTTTTTCTGTCACCTTGTTTGATTGATTGTTATAACAAATGTTCATATATAATATTTGATTTGATGCACCAAATTAAGTCAATCTTGTACTTTATTATGAGGGTTGGTTTTTGATGATGTAGGACGGGTATCAAACGGGTTTTGACCACGAGCCCATGGGCTAGGTCAGAACTGCTAAGCACTAGCCCAGAACTCAGGAAGCCTCTGTATAAGACAAACACGGAAGCAAGTCTATAAACCTTGTCAAGACTTGCCTTGGCAAGGACGGTCTGACTATAAAACCAAACGTTCCTCCACCACTAGTGCTAGGCAAGGCTAACCAAGATCATGACAAAAGCATAAAAGTCTTATCAAGGACTATGCTGACTTTGTAGTATTTTTTCGTTCTTTTTAAATTATTTTTAAGTGTTCACTGGTTTTATAATAGTTTCACACCGTTGTCTCTAGATATTTGATTGTTTGTTGTGTTATATTTAACTAGACTTATAATTTTGACGTTGTTGCGATGTTTTTTTTTCATTATGTTTTTCTTTACATTACGTTTTAGCAATATAATTGTTTTATATACCGCGTTATCTCCGTGGCTAACACGCATATACTACAATTTAGTTTAAACCAGAAGATAAGCTTATATTATTTCATAGTATCACACAGGGGCGGATTTATGTGAGGCTGAGAGGGGGGCGAAGCCCCCGCAAGAATTCATGTAACAAGTATAAAATATGATTTTTTTCAGAATGCCCCTTTTTAAATTTCTTAGGAGGCCCCCTTTTCATGTTAAATTGTTAGAAAATCAAGAAAAAGATGAAATTTAAAGAGAACACTGAGATCTTTCTTAACATGAAGCTATGGAGTTTTATTAGAAAACAGAGAGAAGACGTATGAAGATGAAGAATAAATGTCTAGGGAATCCCATCTTCACTTTTGAGTACTTTAAAAAACTAAAAAACAAGTTTTACATCAAACCCTTTTAGATAAGTACAATTACAAATGAGTCCTTCAAAATTAAAGTCGGGTGTTTTTTTCTTCTCATACACATTTCACTAACTCACAAAAGAAATTAGTGCTAAGCTATTTATTTTAATTCCTTTCAAAACATAATTTTAAAACTTTATAACAGATTACTCCTTTATATTTTCTTTTGTTACTTACTTATATATCAATTCTAAACCAACTAAAGCAATTACAATATGGTAAAGGGTAGTCGGGCAACAAGCTACACCGCAACCTCATTTATTTAATAAATAAACCAAACTATCAGATAAAAAGTTAAATTAGTATTATCAAATATACATCCAAAATTTGTTTTCAAACATATTATTAAGTTATTATCTCAAATAAGTTATTTTATAATATTATGGTATTGTTTGAAAATATTTAAGAATAATCGACCATTATAACTCATTTTAACCGACCCATTTGACCCGTTTCAACTGGCTCTCTTTTGACCCGTTGTAACCAACCTTGTTTATGATACACTTTATAAAACATTTTTTTTTGCCCCCGCTCAACAAAAATCCTGGATCCGCCACTGGTATCACACCCCAACCACGACGACTTCCCGTTGAATCATGATTTCATGGACAATCAACACAAAGTTACGCTGAACGATATATGAATTTTGAAACATCATATTTAAATTAAAGCACAATCTAAAGGATACATCTAAATAGTTCAAATGTTGTAGAAGCAATAATAGTGAAATATAATTGTTTAACAAAGACATGCAAATCATAAATGTCCCGACTGATGTAATCCTACATGATGACCCAATGTATGTCCGCGAATGCGTGCCAAACAATGTTTAAATGAACCATAGTAATGTTCGCGAGTTAACAGATTTATACTGTGAATAAAAAATGAATTGAAAAGAGTCATAATAATTACTTTTCATGAGACGTGTTGATCTACACGATAACCAAATTACCATAAGTCATCAGCAGTGGCGGATCCAGAAACTTTTTTCAGTGGGTGCAAAAAAATCAGTAAAAGATTACATAAGTTAATAAAAAATAACATTAAAATTAGTTATGCTATTCAAGAATTTTGATAACTTTGGGCGTCTTGAGTGTCAAAAACAGCTAAAAATAAGTTATTTTCATAAATCTTGGGTGTCTTGGGTGCCAAAAATAGCTAAAAAGAAGCCATTTTCAACAACCTTGGGTGTCTCGGAAAAAAACCTTGGTGCCTAGTCCTTCGGTTCAAGGATTAGCACTAAAATTTCAAATTTGAGTGGGTGCGCTAGGACCCGCTGGGCCCTAGATGGATCCGCCTGTGGTCATCAGAACTGAAGCCGACTGAATTGAATGCCACTGGCACATGTTTATCACTAAACATGCGTGTGTAAATAGGTAAAAAATGTATCCGCTTTGACCTACAATCAAAATTAGCACGACTAATATAGACGGAATTTATCAAATCCTATAATCAGGGGCGAATTTTAGTGTGTATTAGTAGTGACTTCGGTGCTGCTGATTTTTTGTTCAGAGATACCGAGTATACGTGTTTTACGAAGAAATCTTTTATATATATCGTGTTGGTCACTACTAAAAAAAATTATATATTGATTCGGTCACAACTAATTTTCGATCACCCACAAAAAAAGGTTCAAGATCCGCCACTACCTATAATACTATCTATATTACTTCCCTCTGAGACTCTCACAATAAATAGTTTGTGTGTGAAAACGGTTATGTAAACGGTTTTACTTATTTAAACACCACCTCCAGCTGGACACGGGATTATCTTTGACAGTTTCCACAGGTCGGCCATTTTTCGTCGGTCGCTGAACTTCTATCCGTTTCTCCAAAACCCTATCAATGGCTTCTTCATCTTCTTCACCTATGATTCACCCCCTTCTCTCCAACATCAATCGCATTTCATCTCTCCATGCTTCCACCTCATTGCCATGTCCCTGCCGTACACAAATCTTCCGCAAAAACAAGTTCGCCTCTACTATCACAGCCATGGCACAACCACAGAGAAGCGCGATGCAGTATAATCAAGTTGGGGATTCTAATCTCGTCGTCAGTGAAATCACTTTTGGCACAGTCAGTTCCTAGCTCCTTTTTCATCAAATGCTCCTGTTCTGTTTTAATTAACTTGATTCCCCTTTTGTTATTTGCCCTAATTAATAATCACAATTTGAAATATATAATTGAATGTACAGTTTTCCGGTTGACATTTGGGGTTCTAATAATTGCTAGTTCATGCTCAATTACAGATGACATTTGGGGAACAGAACACAGAGAAGGAGGCTCATGAAATGCTTTCCTATGCATTTGAAAATGGCATTAATACCTTAGACACTGCAGAAATGGTAAGAATTTATCATTTTAACTACTTGGTACTCCCTTTCTTTAGTATGGATTTACATATTTTTAATACTTAATAATATCTTGTATGCTGATTTAAATTTGATAATAAATAAACCAATTGACAATTCATAATACTTATGAAGACATATAGGCATTGGTGATAATTCTATCAGGCAGTTAGTTATCTTGGTTTTAAAATAAGCTGCACATATGCTGAAAACACTTCAAGTGGGGCAATATGCTGCGATTCCCTGATGCGAGTATGATGTGGTGAAAGCGCATAATGCGGTCCCTGCATGATACGGCCTGATGCAGAGCGATATGCCCTGGGTCGGAATTATTAATTTGCATTTGGGGGCACTGGGTCAGACTTTTTAACCCAAAAGACAGCTGTTTAGAGACTGTTATAAAAAAAAAACAGCCATATTTTCTTTCAAAGTTTATTCTTTGCTTCTTTCATGATTGTTGATTGGAGACTATTATTTATAAGTATGTTTAACTTTTAAGTGTGTCATAACTTGTAGGTGTGTTTTTATATGTTGTATTTGTTTTTATGAGTATGTTTTTATGTTTAATATCAACAATATAAAATCATTATGTATAAATATCATTTTTAGTATCTTTAATGACAGGCACCTCGCATACATGATGCATGCACATCGCCCATCGGATTTTGGGATCAAAATTCATCGCGCTTTTTTTTAAACCAAGGCTGTTATATAATTTGCCATCTCAAGTGATTATACATTCTAATTTAAACTGCTATTTGCTCTTTTAAGTTAAAAAATTAAACCTCTTTTTTCCTTCTGTTTTCTTTTTCCATTTTCTTAAAGTATCCGGTTCCAGTGAAGAAGGAGACACAAGGGTTAACAGATACTTATATTGGAAACTGGATGAAATCTCAACCTCGTGACCAGGTACTGTTCCACTTTTCACTATAGTCACAGTCATTTGTGTCATTGTTTACTAATTAAATTATAATAAAAATGTTTAAATTGGAAAAGTAACATCACTTTATTTGCATTTGTTACAAAACTTTATGCTTGACATTACTTGAAATCAGTTCATTTTTTGTTGAATAGTTATCATATACCATAATATGCTTCTGGCATATTGCAGATTATATTGGCCACTAAAGTGGCTGGTTATTCAGAGAGGATCAACTACATAAGAGATAATGCAGAAATTGTGAGGGTTGATGCTGCCAACATTAAAGAAAGTGTGGAGAAAAGCCTAAAACGTCTGAATACTGATTACATCGATTTATTACAAATTCATTGGTGAGTTGGTACCCCATAAAATGATGGTGTTATCTGGATCATATGCAGTGTGTAGTCAAGACAGTTACAACCCAAAAAATGCACATATATGCTATATGATTAACACTTCCTTTTTGCTAATTTCGTTCCAGGCCAGATCGCTATGTGGCTTTGTTTGGGGAGTTCTCTTATGACCCTTCAAAATGGAGGCAAAGTGTGCCATTTGTTGAACAGCTCAGGGCCTTTCAAGAACTTATCGAAGAAGGAAAGGTAATACTTGGTGTGTTTGGATATTTTAAATTAGTATAAACATTAGTGGAATATTTAGCAATTGTTACAACACCCTTGGACCAAAAAATTGACATGATATTTCTTTTAGTGTTTCAAATTGTGGTTATAATAACAACCTTTTTGTCTGATTAGGTACGCTACATTGGTGTTTCAAATGAAACTTCATATGGAGTTATGGAATTCATTCACGCTGCAAAAGCTGAAGGACTTCCAAAGATTGTCAGTATCCAAAACAGTTACAGTCTGCTAGTCAGATGCAAGTTTGAGGGTAAGTTTTCTCATCATTATATAAGGTGTATTACATTGTGAACTTTTGATCTTATAACATGCTATTGCTTTGATCCTTCATTTTGTGGGTGATGTATGTAATGTTCACTACAACCGGACAAAAATTACGTTAAAGTCCCTTGTTTGATTTAGTGGTGCATAAGTTGGATGTTACCAACTGTATATATGATATTTGAGGTAGAGTCATAAGATATGCTTTAGAGTAAAGTTCAATGGTTGCCACTAGACAATATTATCTCTCACAAAATCTACCCATATTAACCTCTTTGTGATTGTGATAAAAGATTGTTAAGTTGCTCATGTGCCATTCTCTAAAGGGCTAAAATGGAAAATTTTCTCGTCTGCACTTCTTTTCTTCTTCATCATCTTCATCTTCTTTTCTTTTCTTCTTGACCATCTTCATCTTCTTTCTTTCTTCTTTATACTATTCACCTAAAAGAACTCTAAATACGCTGGCCAAATGTTAGAATTTGTTTTTGATTTTTATAGTAATATTGGATTCTTGAATCTTGAAATTCCCATTTCATATAATCATATTACGAGTTTGGTGTCAAAACATCTGACTGTAAAGAGTTCATACTTAATCACTACTTGCACACATTCTCAATACTCTGCCAAGCCGGAAATCTAGGCTGATTGGGAGACCGGGTGCTTAATCGGCCTGAGTTCAAGTACACTGTATATACCACATAATGAACAGCTACTAAAATTGATGTGTTCTTTTGTCTTTTGCAGTTGATCTTGTTGAAGTATGCCACCCAAAAAACTGCAATGTGGGCTTACTTTGTTATTCTCCATTGGCTGGTGGAGCATTAAGTGGAAAGTATTTGGATCCAGAGTCTGAAGCTGCTAAAAAGGGTAGGCTCCAGTTATTCCCTGGGTACATGGAAAGATACAAAGAATCCATTTCAAAGGTATACTTCATTACTTTAACCTATTTTATCTTGTAATCTTGTTTCTATTCAAATATTATTTAACTAGTAAACCCAGATGGATAGCCTAGAGTCCTTGTATTCAATCTCATATTTGTATCCTTCTAGCAATGGCTATTGATTAGCAGTACATTGGTGGGATCATGTGAGTTTTCGTGTAACAGGTCACACGTTACAAAAACGAAAGCTCATATTTGTGATAACATCAATGAACTTTCAAGATTGATGTTACTGATTTTGGTCTATGAGATTCATGTTTGAGACGTGCTTTGCTCGTATGTCAGGAAGCAACTACACAATACATTGAGATGGCGAAGAAACATGGACTCAGTCCGGTTGAGCTGGCGCTAGGATTTGTGAGGGACCGGCCATTTATGACAAGCACAATCATTGGTGCAACCTCTGTGGAACAACTAAAAGAGGATATTGATGCTTTCTTGACAACAGAGAGACCTTTATCACCTGATGTGATGAAGGATATTGAAACTATCTTCAAGAGATACACAGATCCAACTATTCTTTAGACACCCAGGCCCTTTTTTGTCACCTTGTTTGATTGATTGTTGTACTATATGTTCATAAATAATATTCATTTACTAGACTACATCAATCTTTTATGGTTGTCTTATGAGGGTTGGTTTGTGTAAACCATAGTTATGAGTACCTATGATCATGCTCATGTCTGTATAGTGTTTTTTTTTTGTCATCAGTTATTATTGTTGAAAAAATTAGTGAGGTTTTACTAATTTTGGACAAATAATTATTTGTTATAATTATTGATTGACTGGATTTGTGACCTCCTTTAAGAGAGCTTCTTAATGAGTTAAGAAATATCCAAAGAATATCCAATAAAATGAAGGCGTTGGAAGGAATATGGTGGGGATATTGTTCCATAGAAAAATGTATATACCTGGAGCCAGTTTACAAGTAAGAGAGTCAAACGTTTAGGAAGAGGACAGTCAAACGTTTAGGAAGGACATGTAGTATACATATGTGTAATATGAGGGCATGGGATAGCTTACGACTGTAAATTGAATTTGTTTTTAGAATTTTGATCGTTACAATGGCTGTAAATTCCTTTAAAAAAAATAATTAAAATCTGACCTTTTAAATATTCATACACATTCTATTATTTTTTATTTTTACACCAACAAACTAGAAATCTCATAACATTT
>JBCNJP010000021.1:1705681-1755578 GCA_039602395.1 Deinandra increscens subsp. villosa | reverse complement strand
AGGGTTCTAATAATTGCTATTTCATGCTAAATTGCAGATGACATTTGGGGAACAGAACACAGAGAAGGAGGCTCATGAAATGCTTTCCTATGCATTTGAAAATGGCATTAATACCTTAGACACTGCAGAAATGGTAAGAATTTATCATTTTAACTACTTGGTACTCCCTTTCTTTAGTATGGATTTACATATTTTTAATACTTAATAATATCTTGTATGCTGATTTAAATTTGATAATAAATAAACCAATTGACAATTCATAATACTTATGAAGACATATAGGCATTGGTGATAATTCTATCAGGCAGTTAGTTATCTTGGTTTTAAAATAAGCTGCACATATGCTGAAAACACTTCAAGTGGGGCAATATGCTGCGATTCCCTGATGCGAGTATGATGTGGTGAAAGCGCATAATGCGGTCCCTGCATGATACGGCCTGATGCAGAGCGATATGCCCTGGGTCGGAATTATTAATTTGCATTTGGGGGCACTGGGTCAGACTTTTTAACCCAAAAGACAGCTGTTTAGAGACTGTTATAAAAAAAAAACAGCCATATTTTCTTTCAAAGTTTATTCTTTGCTTCTTTCATGATTGTTGATTGGAGACTATTATTTATAAGTATGTTTAACTTTTAAGTGTGTCATAACTTGTAGGTGTGTTTTTATATGTTGTATTTGTTTTTATGAGTATGTTTTTATGTTTAATGATCAACAATATAAAATCATTATGTATAAATATCATTTTTAGTATCTTTAATGACAGGCACCTCGCATACATGATGCATGCACATCGCCCATCGGATTTTGGGATCAAAATTCATCGCGCTTTTTTTTAAACCAAGGCTGTTATATAATTTGCCATCTCAAGTGATTATACATTCTAATTTAAACTGCTATTTGCTCTTTTAAGTTAAAAAATTTAACCTCTTTTTTCCTTCTGTTTTCTTTTTCCATTTTCTTAAAGTATCCGGTTCCAGTGAAGAAGGAGACACAAGGGTTAACAGATACTTATATTGGAAACTGGATGAAATCTCAACCTCGTGACCAGGTACTGTTCCACTTTTCACTATAGTCACAGTCATTTGTGTCATTGTTTACTAATTAAATTATAATAAAAATGTTTAAATTGGAAAAGTAACATCACTTTATTTGCATTTGTTACAAAACTTTATGCTTGACATTACTTGAAATCAGTTCATTTTTTGTTGAATAGTTATCATATACCATAATATGCTTCTGGCATATTGCAGATTATATTGGCCACTAAAGTGGCTGGTTATTCAGAGAGGATCAACTACATAAGAGATAATGCAGAAATTGTGAGGGTTGATGCTGCCAACATTAAAGAAAGTGTGGAGAAAAGCCTAAAACGTCTGAATACTGATTACATCGATTTATTACAAATTCATTGGTGAGTTGGTACCCCATAAAATGATGGTGTTATCTGGATCATATGCAGTGTGTAGTCAAGACAGTTACAACCCAAAAAATGCACATATATGCTATATGATTAACACTTCCTTTTTGCTAATTTCGTTCCAGGCCAGATCGCTATGTGGCTTTGTTTGGGGAGTTCTCTTATGACCCTTCAAAATGGAGGCAAAGTGTGCCATTTGTTGAACAGCTCAGGGCCTTTCAAGAACTTATCGAAGAAGGAAAGGTAATACTTGGTGTGTTTGGATATTTTAAATTAGTATAAACATTAGTGGAATATTTAGCAATTGTTACAACACCCTTGGACCAAAAAATTGACATGATATTTCTTTTAGTGTTTCAAATTGTGGTTATAATAACAACCTTTTTGTCTGATTAGGTACGCTACATTGGTGTTTCAAATGAAACTTCATATGGAGTTATGGAATTCATTCACGCTGCAAAAGCTGAAGGACTTCCAAAGATTGTCAGTATCCAAAACAGTTACAGTCTGCTAGTCAGATGCAAGTTTGAGGGTAAGTTTTCTCATCATTATATAAGGTGTATTACATTGTGAACTTTTGATCTTATAACATGCTATTGCTTTGATCCTTCATTTTGTGGGTGATGTATGTAATGTTCACTACAACCGGACAAAAATTACGTTAAAGTCCCTTGTTTGATTTAGTGGTGCATAAGTTGGATGTTACCAACTGTATATATGATATTTGAGGTAGAGTCATAAGATATGCTTTAGAGTAAAGTTCAATGGTTGCCACTAGACAATATTATCTCTCACAAAATCTACCCATATTAACCTCTTTGTGATTGTGATAAAAGATTGTTAAGTTGCTCATGTGCCATTCTCTAAAGGGCTAAAATGGAAAATTTTCTCGTCTGCACTTCTTTTCTTCTTCATCATCTTCATCTTCTTTTCTTTTCTTCTTGACCATCTTCATCTTCTTTCTTTCTTCTTTATACTATTCACCTAAAAGAACTCTAAATACGCTGGCCAAATGTTAGAATTTGTTTTTGATTTTTATAGTAATATTGGATTCTTGAATCTTGAAATTCCCATTTCATATAATCATATTACGAGTTTGGTGTCAAAACATCTGACTGTAAAGAGTTCATACTTAATCACTACTTGCACACATTCTCAATACTCTGCCAAGCCGGAAATCTAGGCTGATTGGGAGACCGAGTGCTTAATCGGCCTGAGTTCAAGTACACTGTATATACCACATAATGAACAGCTACTAAAATTGATGTGTTCTTTTGTCTTTTGCAGTTGATCTTGTTGAAGTATGCCACCCAAAAAACTGCAATGTGGGCTTACTTTGTTATTCTCCATTGGCTGGTGGAGCATTAAGTGGAAAGTATTTGGATCCAGAGTCTGAAGCTGCTAAAAAGGGTAGGCTCCAGTTATTCCCTGGGTACATGGAAAGATACAAAGAATCCATTTCAAAGGTATGCTTCATTACTTTAACCTATTTTATCTTGTAATCTTGTTTCTATTCAAATATTATTTAACTAGTAAACCCAGATGGATAGCCTAGAGTCCTTGTATTCAATCTCATATTGATCCTTCTAGCAATGGCTATTTTTTTTGGAACGGCAATTTCTAGCAATGGCTATTGATTAGCAGTACATTGGTGGGATCATGTGAGTTTTCGTGTAACAGGTCACACGTTACAAAAACGAAAGCTCATATTTGTGATAACATCAATGAACTTTCAAGATTGATGTTACTGATTTTGGTCTATGAGATTCATGTTTGAGACGTGCTTTGCTCGTATGTCAGGAAGCAACTACACAATACATTGAGATGGCGAAGAAACATGGACTCAGTCCGGTTGAGCTGGCGCTAGGATTTGTGAGGGACCGGCCATTTATGACAAGCACAATCATTGGTGCAACCTCTGTGGAACAACTAAAAGAGGATATTGATGCTTTCTTGACAACAGAGAGACCTTTATCACCTGATGTGATGAAGGATATTGAAACTATCTTCAAGAGATACACAGATCCAACTATTCTTTAGACACCCAGGCCCTTTTTTGTCACCTTGTTTGATTGATTGTTGTACTATATGTTCATAAATAATATTCATTTACTAGACTACATCAATCTTTTATGGTTGTCTTATGAGGGTTGGTTTGTGTAATCCATAGTTATGAGTACCTATGATCATGCTCATGTCTGTTTAGTGTTTTTTTTTTTGTCATCAATTATTATTGTTGAAAAAATTAGTGAGGTTTTACTAATTTTGGACAAATAATTATTTGTTATAATTATTGATTGACTGGATTTGTGACCTCCTTTAAGAGAGCTTCTTAATGAGTTAAGAAATATCCAAAGAATATCCAATAAAATGAAGGCGTTGGAAGGAATATGGTGGGGATATTCTTCCATAGAAAAATGTATATACCTGGAGCCAGTTTACAAGTAAGAGAGTCAAACGTTTAGAAAGGACAGTCAAACGTTTAGGAAGGACATGTAGTATACATATGTGTAATATGAGGGCATGGGATAGCTTACGACTGTAAATTGAATTTGTTTTTGAATTTTGATCGTTACAATGGCTGTAAATTCCTTTAAAAAAAATAATTAAAATCTGACCTTTTAAATATTCATACACATTCTATTATTTTTTATTTTTACACCAACAAACTAGAAATCTCATAACATTTCCACACCATTCTCCTCTTATTGTTTTATTCTTGCCAACAATGAATACAAATGATCCAAGCAATCTTGGATGTGAAACTACTCATTATTTAACCAAAACCTGGGTTATGAACCGGTAATGTATAATTCCTATTATATCTTTAGTGACCTTTGTCGTTATTAAAGGTAAAATAGGAAAAGCACATTATTTTAATTAGTTAATTCTTTTAATTTATTTATATTAATTAATTATTTAGTGTAATTAGTTAATTCTTTTAATTTAGTATAATCAACTAAATTAGAGTTTTTTTTAATAAAAAATATTTTCTTTTAATTAAATAATTAATAAATTAATTGTTTATAATCGAGTCATGCTAACTTAATACATTTTTCTTTACAGGATCCCACTTTATTTTGAAAATATAATTTCTTTTAATTCGTTTTTGTAGTGTGATATTTAACTAGGCTTCTAATTTAATGTCGTTGTGTAGTCTTTTTGTATTTCCGTTTTATTTACGTTGCACTTTATCAATGCAACTATTTTTATGCCCATGTTATCCTGCGCTAACACGGGGATAGTAAAATCTATTTTTAGTCATAAGCTAAAGTTGCTTTGGATTTGCATGATGGGTGAAACTTGAAAGTTGCTTCAAAATGATCGGTAGGAACTGATCGTTAATGTCAAATTAACCATCATCATCAACTGAATATTAATGGCAACTGAGCAACGGTAGCAACTTAGTCAACAATTGTAACTTGGTCACGGGCAAATAATGCATAATTGACATCGATAAAGTTCATGTTGATATTTTGTCACTAATATAGTTGCATAATCGATGGTAGGTGTATTCACTTAAGTCTCGTATTTTTTTTTATGAAAAGTTACAACGTTTTAATAGATGGTTGCGTTGGTTTCTCTGCTATATAAGGGTTATCTTTTGTCTATCTCTGGTACGTTTTTTCACAGTAGTTTTTCATACTCAATTTTTTTTCTATTCGAATTATCCTATTGAAAATTCCGAGTACCAATAAAATATATCAATATGAAGAGAATAAGGGTGAAATACCGCCTCCTCACTTGCAGTATTGAGAAAATGATCCTTAGGCTCTCCGCAACGTACTTTGTTTTTTTTCTTCTCACACAAATGAGTATAAAACGAGCTACATGTAAGAATGATTAGTATGTTATTGTGTGTGTGTTGGGGGGGGGGGGGGGGGGATGTTAAAAAGGTACATGTGAGAGAATGTGTGAAAAACTAATGACATACTAACTAAGTGTATACGTATGAATGATCGGTGTTAGTGTTACAAACCTTCTTAATCTTTGACGTTTGTGCTAAAGAGAAAGATGGGTTAATAAGAGTCATAGATATATATATGGAAAAAAAGAAGAAAATTATATGATCTAATGGCAAGGAGAGGAAGTCAAGATGATAGGGATCGCCACGAAAAACATAACGAACTTAAAAAAATATATACGAAGCAATGAAGCATGCTTTTAAGGGAATAATGACACAATTTTCCGGTTTAAATATTCAACTACAAGTTGACTTTTTCAACTCATGCATCGATATCTAAATATTCAACTACAAGTTGACTTTTTAATTGGAGGTCTCGGGCCGGTTTAAATCCAAATAATGGTGTAACTGAGGTAATTTAGTTTGTGAAGTACTTTAAAACTAGAAGTGGTTTTTAAAATAGGAGTAGAATAGATTCGTCGTAAAAGAGAAAAAAAAATCTAACTATGCTTGCAACCTTGGTTCACCAAGAGGGTCGTTTTTGTCTGGGGTTTGGAAAAACGTGGTCATGCGTAAGAGGGATTTGACCAAAAGAAATGTTTTCATCCACAAATTTGATGGTTGAGGTGAATAATATTTGGTAGTGGGTTGGGAATTCCGATGGCAGCTTCTCCATTAAGGATGACCAATCTCGTTTGTTGACTCATCTTCAGGCTGACATGGATCTGGTGATCTAGTGGTGTAAAGCCGGCCCATTAAAAATTTAACATTTTTGCGTGGCTTGTGGTTATGGATAGGCTCCCTTTTATGACTGCTCTTGCTAGGAGAAATGTTCCAATCGAGAATACAGGGTGCGTCCTGTGTCATGAGGTGAGGAAACAACCGAACACATCTTTACGGGGTGTAGTTTTTCTAATCTTGTTTGGGTATTTTATCCCAATGGTGCAACATTCCTCAAGGTGTGTTCTTCTCGGTCATGGATATTCTTCATCAAGGGAAGGACAATGGCATGTCTAGGAAGGATTTGACGATCAAGACGGGTTTCTTTACGGGTTTTTGATGCATTTGGCTTGAACGGAATAATGCCATTTTCAAAAGGAAACCTCCCTCAATCCACAATGTGATCAAGAAAACTAAATCTTGAAATTTTATTTGGTTTTCTAATAGGTGTAAGGGGTCCAATTTAGATTGGAAGTCTTGGTTGAAGTTTAGTATATAATTTCTCCTTTCCTATTTGTTATTTGTTTATATCCTATTTGTTATTTGTTTATATGGCTTTATCCTAGCTCCTTGCTCGGGTTATCTTTTCTACTTAATAAATTCGCTGTTAAAAAAATAAAATAAAATCACTTTGGGATGCGGATCCAGTTTCAAATCACGAGACGGTTGTGATTAGGGCTGTCCAAAAAGTTCGAAACTCGAAACTCGTTCGAACTCGCTCGAAAAATATTCGGAAAATGCTCGTTCGATTGTCGCTCGCTTTAAAAACGAACCGAGCGGCTCGGTTCGATTTGTAAAACGAACCAAGTATGAGCATAGGTGCGCTCGTTCGATGCTCGCTCGAATTTATATATATACATTTAGTTATTTATTTTATATATTTTTATTATTTATTTTATCAATTTTAATTTTGTTATGTAAGAAATTAGGATTGGAATTAAGATTTTTCATTATTCCAAAAATTCTTTGCACTTAATATTTGACTTTGGATGTAAGTTTAATATGTTAGTTTATCATCTTTGTAGCTTCCATTCTCTCTAGCCTCCTCCATTGTCATTGTTTTTATTAATCTTTGTATAATTCTTTCTTATATAGAATGTCTTTTCATAAAGAATCCAATGGTATCGAGACTTCTCATGTTGAATTAAGTGATGGAGAGAGTTTTGAGTTAGTTGATGAAGTAAAAAATGAGGAAAACTTAAGTAAAGATGTTAATGCAACTAGAAAGGGAATGCGAAAAAATAGTTCTGAAGCACATCCAAATTTTGTAGACATCGAGGACATGTACAAAGGGAAAATGGTAAAAAATAAAGAGTGCATTCATTATAATTATATCAGTTCATATTAGTGTTAGTTAGTCTAATAAAATACAAACAAGACTAGTGTGTTAGTTATTGGACAAAATGTGTTAAAATTGGAAACATAGATGAAAATGTTATGTCAGATCACCACCCACGTCACTTTCCTTTTTGTTCTGCGACGCTCGAAATTTGCTCGGTGATCGCTCGAAAAATACTCGGATCGAAAGTCGCTCGTTCGATTTTGGACCGGTTGAAAAAATGCTCGGTTCGGTTCGGTTCGGTTTGTAAACGAACCAAACACGAGCAAAGGTCCGTTCGGTTCGGTTCGGATCGTGAACAGCCCTAGTTGTGATGTGGTTTTAACGTTTTAACACTTTAACGGTATTGGGTTTAAGTTTTTGTAAGCCCATAACGACTAGTGCGCCAGGTGTGCGGTCCATGAGCCGGCCTGACGTGGCCAAGAAGTTAAAAAGATAAAAAAGCAGATTTTGTTATCCACAACGACGTCGTATCATATATATTCTCATCGTCATCTCCATAAATATCGGTTCTAAATCACACCCTTTGCTCTACATTCAGCTGCTGCCCTTTCATCGTTTTCATCGCCTTGCATATTTCAAATCTCGTCTCTCTCATCCGATCATCAGCAATGGCGAAGGATCCAGTTCGTGTTCTTGTTACCGGTGCCGCAGGTATGATCTTCGTTTCTGTGCTTTGTTAATTTCGACAGAAATGAAACTGATCATGGATCTGTTCACTTCAGTGAAGTTCATTCAGATTTGTTTTAATCTTCTTCTGTTACTATTTGATTGAATTTGTATGATCTGATCTGATTTAATCATCTTTACTTGAACCTTATCTGATTTGTTATCAGCAAGTGCGTAACTGTGTTGACTTCGAGTTCAGTTAGATCTGAACTATGTCTGCTTGATTCGACTAAATCGTGGACGAATCCTGTATGGTTCGTGTGCCTAGATCTTTTCGATGAACTAGGGTTTCAGTACTTGTTTTAATTTTAGGTTTTAATTCTCCAGAGTCCAGATTGATATTCTAAATTTTGAAGGGGATGTAGTATCGTTCATCGTTCAGATTTGTTTGAATATTCTCTTGTTACCGGTCGGATATATTTGATCTGTTTACTTCTGCGTGTACCTTATCTATTTTGTTATTAGTAAGTGTTGCTGTAGCATGAGCGGGTAATCTGTTTTGATATCGAGTTGAGTTAGATCTGAGCCGTTTATGCTTATTTGTGACTCAGTCTTTGATCAAATCTGTATGGTCTTTGTGGTTTTTCATTTTGGATGTTTACAATCAAGGTGAACTAATGTTTCAGTGACACCTTTTTTTAAAAACTTTTACAAATTTTAATTGTAAGCTCTAGTCCTGCGATTGGTGTTCTAGACTTTAGAGGGATGCACTATAGTTATATCTGAATTAGTCCCGATATGTGATGCACTATTATGTTGTTTAGGTGCAGCTTACAACCTGCATGACTACTAAATTCTTGTGAAGATCACTTGACCATTGGTTGTTTTCTGAGCTGTTGAGTTTGATAAATTATGGTTAATAAGATCTAGAGAACTTGTTTATTGATTTTAGTCTGCCAATCCATTTGAGCTTGTGCTATGGGAATTTGGGATTGTGTTGTACTAGACAACACATAGGTAATTGTGGATTCGTGGTTAACTAGTGTTATTAAGGTAGTATCTGAACATGCTGGCCCATGTTTTGAAAAAAGCTCTATGTATCATGTTACTATGCTTGCTTTTTCGTACATGCTTATCTATAATCCAATAAATCTGTGGTTACATAGAAATGTTCTTTCCTAGGCTTGTTTAATTAAACTATGTTTATCTAACAGGACAAATCGGATATGCTCTTGTACCCATGATTGCTAGAGGAATCATGTTGGGTCCTGACCAGCCTGTGATCTTGCACATGCTCGACATTGCACCAGCTGCAGAGGCTTTGAATGGAGTTAAAATGGAATTGGTGGATGCTGCATTTCCTCTCCTTAAAGGTCTTTATTTAGTTGACTTTTATTGTTGATATTGGTGCTGTAGATTTTCTTTCTTGTTAAATTGTGAGTCATTATACATATATTGGGGATGTGCTGACTGCTGATATCCTTGTATCAGGAGTTGTTGCCACTACCGATCCTGTTGAGGCATGCACGGGTGTGAATGTAGCAGTCATGGTGGGTGGATTCCCCAGGAAAGAAGGAATGGAAAGAAAAGATGTGATGTCCAAGAATGTCTCGATTTACAAGTCCCAAGCTTCTGCTCTTGAGAAGCATGCTGCTGCAAACTGCAAGGTGAATTTTACTTTTGTGGTTTTATCCGATTATAATAATTTGTGAGGATCATGATATAGTAATATTAGCCAACTATGTACGTGGTAACAAAGATAAGGTACTTTTTGTATGTTCAAACAGACGTCTTTATGTTTTTTTACTTCACCAGTGTAATATAATCCTAATTAATTTGCTTATTTGTGGCACCAGGTTTTGGTTGTTGCTAATCCGGCAAACACCAATGCTTTGATCTTGAAGGAATTTGCACCATCCATCCCCGAGAAAAACATTACTTGTTTAACAAGGCTAGACCATAACAGGGCTCTTGGACAGATCTCAGAGAAAGTTAATGTTCAAGTGTCTGATGTCAAAAATGTAATTATCTGGGGTAACCACTCATCAACTCAGTACCCTGATGTCACCCATGCGACTGTTACCACATCAGCTGGTGAGAAGCCTGTCCCAGCGCTCGTAAATGATGATGAATGGTATGAAAGCTCCCCTATAAAGTGCTCTGGTTTTGTTGGTATTAATTTTTACATATACTTACATCTGTAGTTATTTGTTTCTTTTAGGTTGAAATCTGGATTCATTAGCACTGTTCAACAGCGTGGTGCTGCAATCATCAAGGCTAGGAAGTTCTCTAGTGCACTCTCTGCTGCAAGTTCTGCTTGTGACCACATCCGCGATTGGGTCTGTGGAACTCCAGAGGTTAGTGTGTTTTCTTGTAATGTATTGTTGAGTTCATGCTTCCTTCCTTCTATTTTATGTTTTTAATTTGTAATCTGATTTATAATGACCTTTTTGATACTGTGATGCAAAATATAGGGAACTTGGGTTTCAATGGGTGTGTACTCTGATGGCTCATACAATGTTCCAGCTGGGCTTATTTACTCCTTCCCAGTCACTTGCCGCAACGGAGAATGGTCAATAGTTCAAGGTGAGAACTTCTCACTATCCCCAGTTTCATAATTCTTGTTTGGTAATAGGGGTGTAAGTTGTGCCAGTTGGGTTGGTGGGTTGAATTGCTCAACCCCAATGGCGAACATGACCCATACCCTAAGCATTGTGTAACCTGGACATGTGCAACGGTGTGAAACCACACCGAATGAAACCTAAAATAAATAAATAAAACGTGATTTAAAGAAAACGCAAACACAAAAAGATCACGCAATAACATTAGAGAACTAAAAAATGATACGTAAACGTGTTGCAGCAGGAATGTCATATCATATACTTTTATAATGTAGAGGTTTCATTCGTACTCCTACTATAATGGTCATATTTTTGTAAAAAATTGTGAAGAGGACTTCATTGAACTGGAAACAATAATATAAAAATAATATTAAAGAAACTTGGAAAGTGGGTTTTTGTGAAACGGGTTAATGGGTAGTAATCAAGTTGTAATGTGTTAACTTGGGTTGTTGGGTTGTAATGAATGGGTTGAGTGGGTCATAAACGGGTTGTCAAATTGACTTGTTCAATTAAACGGGTCAAACTGAACACAATCCATTTATCAAATGGGTTTAGATTTTTTTTTTTTTTTTTTTTTTTTTGGAACGGCGATGTTTGGTCACGATGGGTTAGGACATCGCGCACCTATCCTACCTCCGTAGAGGAGGAGATGAGGGTCCACCCTACAGACAGCCAGACATGAGTGTCCTAACCGTGCCTCAGCTGGGGTCGTGTGGGGCATATGGACGTTCCCCGGGAAAACCATGCGACTGTCTAGCAGGCCCACATGGGACCTTCGTTGAAACCCGTAGGTTTCAACCCATGCTTAGACAGTTGCAAGCCTCCACAATAGCAGAACTATCTGGAGTAACCTGCGTGCTGGGTAAAACCGGTCGGCATCATGACTCGAACCAAGGTTGCCCTTGGTCATCAATCATTTGCCAACAGTGAGGTTTGAACCTGGGTTTCCCCAAAGTCCAAACAACCTGGGTTTAGATATGACAACCCAAAATTTGATTGTTTTTGTATTGTGCTGCGGGTGGTGTCAGAAATTGCCACCGTCCGTTAGAGTATGAAGAGGCAATGGTATGTTTCTGCATCTAACTCTTTGACTTGTTTTTTGATGTAGGTCTTTCCATTGATGAGTTCTCAAGGAAGAAGCTAGACTTGACCGCTGAAGAGCTAACCGAAGAGAAGGCTCTTGCATACTCTTGTCTCTCGTAAATCATCACTTAACTGTTATCGTGATAGTGATGTGATCATGCTATATGTGCTAGTTTGTGAGCAGCTACTGTTTCCCCCAAAATAACACCATTGTTAATTTCTTATGAAATTAATGATGGTGAGCTGTGGTAGATCTGTCTGTGTTAGCAGAGGAGTTTGAATTTTTGAACACTTATTGTCATAGGCAGAGTTGCCGCTTTCACCATACTCCAATTATATTCTTCGGTTGGATTTGATAAACATGGTTTGTTTTTTACTATGATCATGGCAGGAGCAGAAACGGCGTCTTTTATTAGTTGTATAAAATGACAATGCACAGGAGAAAACTCGAAACTAATAATGTTTTTGAACATTAAACCAGTCTAATTAACCTGGTTTCGGTTTTGGTTTTGTAACAGAAAACAAACCTGGGCTACTGAATACTGACCATAAATTTTGAGCATATGGGCTTTGAATTTATAATCTCTTGGAGCAACAATTTAAAAAGTCAAGCTTGGGCATTTGGGCCTTTCTTTTAATAACTTCTCAAAAACCAACTGCAATTGCTTGTCAAACAAAAACAACCATATTATGATCCAATATTCAACTCAATCCCTACTCACAACATAGATCATCGAAAACAGGTATTGTTGTTTAGCTTATTCCTTTATTGTTTATCTAGATTTCAACACATGTTGCTCTAATTATGAGTTCTAACTATAAACATAGTTTACTACAATTTTCATTTTAGTAAAAATACAATCGGTTTGGATCCAAAAATTTATGTCTCATTTTTTTTTTCCTGTTCGGTTAACTCGGTTTTGGTTCGGTTAATTTGGTTTTTTACTCTCCCCTTATGTTTGTTGTTATTAAGTGTCTAAAGACTCTCTTGACTGACTACACATTTCATCCAAGTCACCGAGTGTTTTAGTTGAAGCTTGAATTTCTAGATGATCACTCACCACAACGATTGCACCTCCCATTTTCTACAGGAATTAAATTTGTAAAAGGAATTGGAATGCGAAGAGATTGCAATTGAGATTCAAATTTGCTCAAATTATCATAAATCTGTAATTAGGTTTTTGTCCCCGGAGGCTATATATGGAATTTCTTAATAAAGTTGAGTGGGTCGAGTATAGTTTACATGTCACTTAATTGTAAAAGCTTTGGATCACGATTAGTTTTATATGAAAAGAGAGGATACATCATGTTCCATTTCAAAAAAAAAAATGTTTTGGTGACAA
This sequence comes from Deinandra increscens subsp. villosa, assembly GCA_039602395.1. Lineage (NCBI taxonomy): Eukaryota > Viridiplantae > Streptophyta > Magnoliopsida > Asterales > Asteraceae > Deinandra > Deinandra increscens. The sequence goes on along the minus strand of JBCNJP010000021.1, from coordinate 1,742,541 downwards.
AAAAATCACAAAGAAATTGAAATCTATCACCGCAACCACCATCTATCGGGCACACTGCTACCGATGACGCACCAACACCACTGTTACCACAACCACTAATCGATCACTAGGATTAGAACTCATGTCTTGAAAGAAATAGTAAATGAATCTTGACTGTTTCCGCTGAAAATATTACTATATTTTCTAGGTGGTGTTACTTTCCATTGTATTTTCATAATGTGTGTATTGTTTTTAAGGGTTTCATTTATAATGGTGATAATATGTATATAATATTTTAATTTGATAAAGTTTAAGGTTTCATAAATCTGAAATCGTTTAAACTTAAAATTTGGTAGAATTGTTTCTAATGTTTTAGATATTTTCAAGTTAATTTTTGAGTCAGAATTGGGATCTATTTTCAGGAAACATGAACCTTAAGATCATTGACACAGAAGAAGAAACCGCACATCGATTGTTATTAGGTAACCAACACGTGAAACGAATGCAATCAGTTTTGGGGAACGGTTTTACGGTCGAGGTTAAGATTAAGGATTCAAAACTCGTCACAGATTCGACTTATTGTCATTCTTGAGAAGCAGTTACTGTTCACAACAAAAGCAATTATTATTTCTAATTCTATAATATAAAAACATGACATAACCTAAAATTCAGGTAACTCGGGTAATTCGTCAATGCGTGTGAAAATGTCGTACCATAGGTACATGTCATTATTGTTATCCATGTTGCAACCGATATTTGGAGTTCTAGTATTTGTGTTTTTGAAGCATGCGAGCGAAGTTGGAAGCTCACCACAAGATATGTTTGTTAACGACTTGGCTTCCATGACGTTGTCTCCCTCACCTGACAACGCTTCCAACCAAAAACTATCATCAAGAAACGTCTCCTGATTGACTTCCTCATATTTGGCTCCGTTATCTGAGTTAGTCATTGAGTATGTAATCGATGACTCACTAGACGATGGTTGAATATTTGAGATGAATTGTTTACTTTCTAACGGTTTATGCTCTTGATCGACATGACGATGAGAAACAATCGACTCTTCAACATATAGACCTTTTGAAGCACACTTGGATTTCTTGTTATGCTTGTTCGAGGCATCATTCGAGGCATTGATGCCTGTTTGTTGGTTTTTGGTTCTTTTCTTCAAATGAGTGTGCCAAATATTCTTTATTTCGTTGTCGGTTCGGCCAGGTAATTTTGCTGCTATAACAGACCATCTGTAAAATGAAACATAATTATCTTTTAGTACAGAGAAGATTAGCATGGTATATATATTTATATGTCTATGTAAAGATAATATGTGTAAATCGAGAAATGGTCCAAACAAAAATTCTATTTCAATAGAAACAAACTTTTTTTAATAAATTGTTTTGTTACAAGGTCCATTTATATTATTATAAAGCATAAATACCAAATATTCTAAGCTTAAATATATGGCTAAATTTCTTATCTTAGTGAAAACAAATTATATGATTTTATTGGTTAATTAAGCTTAAGCAAATTTGACTTTTGTTAATAAATTCATCATTTCAATTGATTGTAATATATACATACATGTTAATCTATTAAGAAGTTCAACAAAGAAGATTACCAATTACTCCCTAATTTGTTTTTATTTAAAACTCAATAATTAATTAATGTTAAATATATTATTTATAAATTTTATTTGAAGTAGAAAATTATATAAAATTGTAAGCTTTGAAATTTGTGTTAGAGGTTGTATTATATGTTTAGGCACATGCCCACTTATTTTGTTTTGTAATTAAGAGTATACATGTTGTATAATTATTAATTATTATATATTATTAATTATTATTAATTAATTAATTAATTATTTAATGAAGCATGAAAACCGGGATTGAGATTGGTGGTCGCCAATGGCCAATTGGAATATTTTTTCGTTGTCGTCATCATCATCTAAATTTAAAAAAGTATATATATTTTTTATAATTATAATTATTATATCACGTGATACCAGATACATCAAATTTTGACCTAGCTAGCTTACGTAAAACAATTATATTTATATTTATATATTTATAAATAAATAAATAATGTTATTAAACCAGTTAAGAAAACAGTTAAGAAGAGTAAGTGACGTGTTCAATCCCTGAAAGTAGTAAGGATTTAAATGTGATAATTTAGAATTTTGGTTGATTAACCTTACTAGTAAGGTGTATATAGGGATGGAATTAGAAATTATTTTAAGGGGTGATATAATTTTTTTTATGAGGGTTTATAAGCAACGCTTCCAAGAGAATAGGGTCCAAGTGGCAGAACCCTTGGCTGAGGTTGAGCTGACCTACTGGTTTTCTTCAAACTTTGCTAAAAAAAATATTATTCTCATCAAATTGATTAATGAAAAACGTATCAAAAACTAAGTTGGTCAAACATTGACTTATAATTTTCTTCAAACTTGTTATTGTTTTATAATTTGAGCTTCATCTTAATTAAGGAGTATATAGGTTAGGTGATGGTCTAACAATTTCTTTAAGAGGTAGCACATGTACATAAAAACCTTAAAATCTAAAAAGAAGATCCCATTTGACGCACAAGTTTAAGGGAGTGATGATTTTCTTCTAGAAAAGAATTCTAGGTGTTGCTATTCAGAATCATACATAGAAAATAATAAAACATGAAAACCAGGATTTAAGGTACCTATTTCCGAGCATTTGATGAAGATGAATGATGGTGTCCTCTTCCTCTTTGGTGAAGCTTCCTCTTTTAATATCTGGTCGTAAATAGTTGATCCAGCGAAGCCTACAACTCTTCCCACATCGAGACAAACCTAAACCAACAATCACAAAACAATCTTATACATACTCTCTTTCTTTTTTCATACATCTAATTTACCAGTTCAATTAGCATTCATCAGATACCGGTTGACCAGTTCAACCAGTGTTTGTTGAACTGGTGCCAATTGAACCAGTTAAGATATGATATTTACCGGCAAGTCTGGGTAGAGCACGCCAATTAGGATGTCCATGTTGTTGTATGTATGAGATCAAGATTTGATCTTCTTCTTCACTCCATGATCCTTTCTTTAAACCAATCTTTTCACAACATGGTGCTCTCCCCATTCTCTCACCTCTCTACTCGAGTTGGAATGATATAAAAGCAGCCACAAGACTTGAGTATTTGGGCAAAGATGCCTATTTATTGTCAATGTTTTCCTTTTTCATTGTATTTTCACAATATAATATTCAAAATGGTACAACTATTAATTTATTTTGTCTTTAGTGCTTTTGGATTTTAATCATCTTACACGCTCTCATGCATGTGGGATTAGGGGTGTTCAAAACCGGATATCCGAAATTTCGGATAGTTGATTTTTACTATCCGAATCCGTATCCGAAATTTCGGATATCCGAATTTCGGATATCCGAAATTTCGGATACGGATTCGGATAGTAATTTCGGATATCCGGTTTGTGCAAGAAAAAAAATGTGAAGAATAGAAGCTGAATACTTGCCATTGATTTGTGAACTTGCAACATAAAAATTTGCAAACATGGTAAATTGCAATCGAGTAGTTTGAATCAATATCACCCTTTGAATTGAAGTAGAGACTAAACATCTCAACCTGGTAAATTGTAGTCCAAAATACATAAATAATTTCTCTAAAAAGTTGTAATCCAAAGTACATCATTAATAACAAAGAACGGAAATTAGAGTCAGTGGAAGAATCGAGAGTCGACCGGAGTGATGACTAGGAATCCTATTTCCGACGAGAGAAGTGTAATCGACGGCGGCAACGGGATTAGAGGACTCTAATCGAAGGCAACAGGACTGGTACCGGACTGTAATCAGAGGCCATGAAATAGACAGACCACGACGCTGCATAACTGGAGGAGTTAATCGACGACGGCAGTAACGGTGGCGGCTGGAGGAGGGCAATCACTATTGGTTTTAGTGGTGGTTCGTGAGCAGCCCACGGTCGGTGACAATCACTTATGATTGGGGATTAAGATCGTTAAGAAGAGACGGGGGATGCACTCTCACAAGCTATTTGTGATTGAAGATGAAAGATTAATGATGAAGATTGAGGATGAACATTGATGGAGAGGTGGAGATGAAGTTTGGTAAAGAAAGGGGTTATGTGCGTGCGTACTATGTAGATCTATGGAATTAGGGTTTTTAGGTTTTATATTTTGCTTTTGAAGTTTAAAATAAACTAACTAATATGTATAATTTTATAATTTTATAAAATATTTCGGATATTTTCGGATATCCGAATATCCGAAAATTCTCAAAAGTACTATCCGAATCCGAATCCGAATTTTCGGATATCCGAAATTCGGATATCCGAATTTTCGGATATCCGAAAATTCGGATATTTTCGGATTCGGATATTCGGATAATTCGGATTCGGTTTCGGATTCGGATATTTTTGAACACCCCTATGTGGGATTTGTGGGTTATGTTCTAATTGGTTGTTTTAATAATCATTTTGATATGAACGAGTAAATGAACCGCGCGTTGCTGCGGGTTGAAAGTTTTTTTGAACATGTACATACATTCACATAGTATAAAAGTAACTATAGTGATAGAGATTAGAATTGTTTTTTACATATGGCAAGTCATAGTAGAAAGTTAAGTTGTTTTTTCAAATAGCACGTGCATTGTTACGGGATGCGTTGATTTGATTAACCATTAAACTTTAACTTGTCATTGAATTTTTTCGGTCTAAATTCTTAGTATCTGATTTAATACAAACTTTTTTAAAAGATATAATACGTTGAAAAGTTTATACATGGTCCTCAAGTGTGTTGTTTCTCAAGTGTCTTGAATGTATTGATTGTTAAAGTCTTTTGAATGTATTGATTGTTCTAGTTAAGTTCATATTTCTTTGTATATCAGGTCGCAGGTTCTAAGAGGCTTAACGTAGATTACATATAAAGAAAACAAAGCAACTAAAAAGTAATATGAACTTTAAAGAAACAAAAACTAACATAACAAATTTATGATGGCCTCACCTACATGAGAAACCATAAAGACAATTAACTAAAGAAGCGAAAAACCTTTTAGGAAACCTTTTAGGCTCAGATTTTGGAAGTAATCATCATAGCCGCACCTAGTGTATCCCAAATCAATTGTAACAACCAACAAATAACATCAGCAAACAGAAAAACCGAAAATTGTAAGAAGAAAGAAACAAAACAGGTAGTGGATCATATTGAGCTCAGATTTTGAAAGGATCATCACAGTCTCAAAGACTAAGATGAGATAGAAGGCTGAGGTCAAACCACGGCTGCGATAAACAAAGAGTTTACACGCCACGCCGTAAAGGCAACCATCAAAGCCAAAAAAAAAGGAATCATCATCGCCCGATCCAAAACACTAAGTCACCGGAACAGTGAGCACCACAGATGTATAAACAATAGGCATCATCAGAACAGTAAGGCATCACCAGATCAATAAGCATCGCTATCAAGTAAATAACCCCAAAACCAAAATCGTTACAACAGATTAGTAAGAAAACCCAGTCAATTTCAGATCTGGGAAGGAAATTCCATGTAGCTTCACCGCTAATCATCGTGTAGATACACATCAGGAAACGACACACAAAAAGCCATCACAGCCATAAAGGCTCTGGCCGGGTCAGATTCATTCGTCACAGCAAAAGAAAACCTAAAATTCGTAACCATCACAGCCGTAAAGGCTCGAGGCAAAGGCAACACCGACAGATTCATTCATCACAAATCAAAGACCAAATTAAAACCCTAAAATCCGTAACCATCATCGCCAAAAACGAAGCAACACCGCAAGAAAAACTCAGATTTGGAGACCAAAGAGAGCCTCTTTCATGTACAGAGCACGTATGCACCACTGAAATCACACAAAACAATGTACAGCCGCCAGATCGACGGAGAAACGCCTCAAGGGCATCAACATAAACCTCAACACCGCCCATGAACTCCAATAAGTGAAAAATCCAGACAAAGAACCGGCGACGGCGGCCACCAGGTCGGAGGGTCTCACCAGATCCAGACAAAGAACCGGCGACGGCGGCCACCAGGTCGGAGGGTCTCACCAGATCCAGACCAAGAACCCAAAAACGACGGCCACCGGTTCGTAGAGCCTCACCAGATCGAAAAGCGAAACCCAAAAACACCGGCCGGTTACCAACATCCACAACACCGCTAAGGCGATGGAAGCTTTCCGATGGCCACCAAAACCCTAGATCTCTGCTGCACAAATGAAGATCTGAACAGCAACAGATCGTTCGTGAAAACCCTAGATCTCCGCTGCACAGACGGAGCAACGACTGAAAGAGCCGCCGCTTCAACGTCAAGCAACCGAACCGGAAAAAACCCAGAAAGCAGCACCAAACGACTGAAAGATCACCGTCACCGCCATGGAGGTGGATGGCGGTGGATCTGTAGGAGAGAGAGAGTGAAAGATGTCATATGAGAAGAGAGAGTATATGCAGCTCTTAAGAGAGTAGAGAAAGAGACGTGTAGAGAGTGTGAGAGATGTCATAACCCACCGCCCACAACCACTAATAAGGAAAAAACATGTACGGGGGAATAGTCTCATTAAGAGACTGACAAGTTATCTCTTTTGATATATAGGGTAATTATATTTTAAATACCGATTCGTAGAGAACATCGTATCATTTTTGAATCTCCAAATTATAAACTAAACAACGAAGCTATCGGCTGTGTTGAAGGTACTTGAAAGGATCTAATTCTAATTTTATAAATAGGTATAAACTATATATGTATGAGTTGGCTATAAATAAGAGCATGCTTTTGTTGTTTGAAAGTTGAAAGTAGCGATCTTAATCTCATACATTCTTATAAAATAGTTGTGTTACAATTTTTATGTTAAACCTACTTTTTCAAAATATAAAAGGCCATAAAACGAACAATTATTTTTATTTACAACTAAAATAAATTATAAGAAAAAAAAATGTTTATTTATACATAGAAATGTAGAATACTATATTTCGCAACCCGTGCATTGCCGCTGGGATAAAGCAAACACACGAAACCTTTGTGTTGCTATAATGCTACGTAAAGTAAACGAAAAAAAATTAACGACCAAAACGAATAGAATATATTATGTTATACGAATGTATTAGACCTAAGAAAATCTATGTGTACCTATTACCACTAGCGAAGCTTGGGTGAAAAGTTTGAGGGGGCGAAGAGTCGTGGATCCTAATCCCGGGGGGGCGGTTCTCAATAAATATAAAAAAAAATTCAAAAATCGCAAAAATTAGCACTACAGCCGAAAAAAACCGGGGGGGCGGTCGCCCCCCTCGGTCCTAACTAACCTTCGCCATTGCCTATTACGTACACCACCAAAAAAAACATAAACTCCTTTGATAAACTCAAACGACTATACCAATTATACGACCAAATCATTTTAGTTTCGTTTAAATAAAAATAGTTTTAGTGCTAACAAAAAAATAAAAAATTGGCATCCCAACAATTTTGAGGGGTATACTTTAAAATAATAAAGAAATCATATATGACTAAGTGGGCTTTTAATCTCTAATATTTTTTATTAAACTTTAATCAAAAGTAAATATTATATTAATTTTTGATGACCAAATGTTATCTTTGTACATATAAGAATTATTGTTGCTTTTTTGTTGCTTTTGAAGTCAAGAACAAGTCATATTTGGTAACATAAATCGGTCAAAAAACAACTGTTTAAAAAGTGGGTTTTAAACTTTGGCTTGTAGTCTGATTATAGACGTCTTTAATTTATAAGCAACTTCCTAAAACACCTTTTAATTAACAAGATAAAACCAAAAGAAATGAACTTTTAGTTATTTGCTACTATTTGATCATTTGTTCTCCCTTAAAATATTTAGATAGACCTATTTGTGGATCTTAGTGACGAAAACTCCTAAACTCTCATTGTTACATGTATTAACGACTAAATTATCATACATACATTTCGTATGGTATGAACCCATAAATTTTTTATTGAGAAACCTTCTTTTATCATCATGTTATCATCTTGGAATCTATGGTGAAACTAATATTTATATTAAAGTATCTCAAATTTTATAACAAGTAAATATATATCTAAACGAATTATCAAAAACGAAAGATCAACCATTAAGTTGCACTTTTACTATTATTATTTAATAAACGACAAAAATTATTTTCCTGATACATATAACTAGATCTAAATATATAAAAACAAACAGGCTTACTTTTTAGACTTAAGACCAAAATTATGATTAAATATTTCTAAAAGGCTTTGAACATATAATGTAGCTTCTAGGAAATATCGTGTTTCTTACTGCATACACACACAACAACTTGAATATTAATACTTTGTCGACTATAATAATTAATAATCCCACAAGTGGTCAAGTCGGTTAAAAGAAGAAATTTTGAACTATCATAAAAAATGAATGGTTTTCTTTTTCTCACGATTACTATGTTAACAAGAGTACAAGACCGCACAAATAATCAACTAGAGATGTATACCCTTATAATTCTTTTTATTTGTATATTTATTTAACGAAAACTAAAATAACAAATGTCTCTTTTCTAAAGGTTTATTGGATTTTAATAATCTAAGTTATATCATTTTGGCTGATATTAATCTCATTTACGTTTAGTCCCTACAATAATCCGAATTATTAAGGTGTTGGAAATTATTGGACCGCCGTTAAATATAACCTAACCCCGTTAGTTCCTTGCTGAGTTGGCATATGACATGGCTTCTTTTAACCAAGTTTTTTAAAAGGAGGACTATATTGTTATTTCTTCAATGATGAGGGACCGGTATAAAAAAAAAAAACACACTCAATTTCTTTAACCCCATCTTCTCCTTTCATCTTAACCCCCACAACCACCCATCAAAAGACCCCATCTGAATCCAAACTGGTGGAGCATTCCGACAGATATGAAACATCCCGACAAAAAAAAAGCAATCAACGACCGACGAAGAGCTTTCCCAATCTTTCATGTTGCTACAGAAATCACTATCGATTACGGGTGGAGGTGAGGCTCTGCTACGACAGCGGTGGCGGTGATTACGAGAAGTTAAGAAAGGGGTTCGACCAGCCACCTGGGTCCGATTCCGATACGGCAGTGAAGAAGAAAGGCGCCGGAGGAACGAGAAATACAATTCAGATTCAGTTAGGGGTGATTTTGGGACCAACGGCAGGTTTCATGAGGGGATTTATTCAAACCCCAGTTTGAATTTTGGTGACTAATGTTACTTTTGAGAAAAATGGATTCAAGAATGATGTGAAATTTGGAAAAAATGGTGAGGATAATCATCATTCATATTGGGGTAAACATAGGAAGAACAAAACGAAAAACAACAATAATAGATTCAAGAAAGAAGTGAAATTACAGATATGGTGGTGGTATCCGGCAGTGGTGATGGTGATGGGTTTACTTTAACAGTATTATCCCTTTACCCATTTTGAAGCAAGATACAAAATAACCCACAAAAAGAAGTTTGATACAAGATAGTCCATCAATTATAAGAAATTACAATAACAGTCATCTCGTCATATGCCAACTCAGCAAGGAACTAACAGGGTTAGGTTATATTTAACGGCGGTTCAATAATTTCCAACACCTTAATAATTCGGATTATCATAGAATAAACGTAATTGGTATTAATATCGGCTAAATTAGCATAACTTGGATGATTAAAATCCAATAAACCCTTTCTAAACATTACTAAATACATATTTATCCAACCCTAAATTAAAATTACACCATCCACACTCTTAATAGATTTTTTTTTTAATCTATCTATTTTTGTTTATTTTATTAAAAATAGAATATAAAATAACTCTTTTAAATTTATTTTTACTACAACCCTTAAAAGTTCCTAAAATTTTATATTATATGTATTTTTAACTAGTTTCTTTTTCCTTTTAACATTTTATTTAGCTTTTTTCTTTTTATTATATTTTGCTGATGATGGTTTTTCATTATTCTTTTGCCTTTTTATTAAGTTTTTCTTTATGCATTTTTTATTGTTATTCATTGTTCAGTTTACGATTGTATATTATAGCTTTTAAAGTAACAACCTATAAAAAAATATGAGTAACAATCATCTAAATGAAAAAAAATGCCAACGTTTTGATTATTAATCAATTGTGATAACAAAATTCATGACAAAGAAAACAATCACCAAAAATCGATGTTACACTCTCCAAAATGCCAAATTAAGTAAAAGGGGCATGAAAAGAGTACAAAAATTAATCAGAGTCGAGTAATTGATTTTTTTTTATGGTACACATTATGTGAGTTCTATTAGATTAATTACAATTCTCATACCATGTTGTGAATAAGGTAAGTGTGTGTGTAGAGTTTTGTTAGATTAATTTCAAGTACAATACATGGCTTCTTTGTATAGTAGTAGGTGCCAAATAACTTTTTGTTTATAATAGCATACACACAATCACCAATCTTATTCTTACACTTAGACTTATATCGTTGTCTATTGTGAGACTTACCCTCAATCTTTAAAAAAAAAAAAAAAAAAAAAAAAAAAAGACAAATCACTAATTGTAAAGGTGTATATCTTGTAACTAAAAGGGGGTTCAAATCTGCAAGATATAAATGTAGAGTATTCATTTTTGAAATTTTAGAAATAAAAAATATCCTTAGTTAGGAGCTAAAAAACAACTAGTCAACTAACATTAACAGCCTTAACTTTTTACACACATATATAAATGCTTTAATAAATATATTAGTTATTTATAAAAATTAAAGCAAACAAGTAAATAAATAGTTGAGGAGTAATATAAAAAAACTAACTATTACTAGTCAATAGTTTTTAAAGGGAAGTTAGTGGTAAAAATTTTACCACTAACTTCCCTTTAAAAACTATTGACTAGTAATAGTTAGTTTAATGGCAGCTTTATAATAAAAAGTTTATGAGTTTAAATCATATAAGGCGTAAAGTGAAGCTGTGATTGTTGTAACCCGGAATAAAAAATACTATTACTAGTCAAATGTTTACCAAGTGGAATGTAAGTAACTAAATATGTAACTATTACAGGCTTTAAATAGTGCAAGAAATTGGAACAACGAAAAGGTTAAAACCATGACAAAAGAAAGGTTGAATATTATTTATGCAAAAATAGTCAAATTGCGTTGGCCACTGAAATGATGTAAGATATAATTAAGTTTAATGGCAGCAATGACATTGTGATTCTCACATTGATAATGACATTGTGTTTAATAAAAACACTTTTTCTTAACCAAGAGGCATTCAGCCCAATACGGGAATGATAATTAAAGCTTGAGATCCTTGAGGTCCCAAGTTAGCTGTTAAAATTAGTCCAACAAACCCATTTGTTAACTGAAAAATAATTATCGTGTTCAATTATTAAGAGTTAAAACATATAAAGTTTTGACAAATGGATCCAGTTAAAATGAAGCATTATTCCTTTAAACAAAACTTTTAAATGTATAGAAAAAACATAAGCTGGATCAAAACTACTGGGCAAGACCACCAAGGTACACAAAGACCAATTGCTTGGAGAAATATAGTAAACACAAAATGGAAAATTAAACATATGATTATACAAATTTATTACTCCTTACAACAGATTATAGCAGGTGTAGCTATCTCATGCCACCCATATCATGATCATCGTCATCATCGAGATCCATATCATTCGAAAGTCGGATTTTTCGTCCATCTCTAGGTCCTGCTCTTCCTTTCTTCGGTTTTCCCCTAGACACAACAAATGATGCATATTTATACGTATAAAGAAATTAAACACAGAAGAACTTTTTTTGAACATCAAATATACAACAATACTAAATGGACTCTGTGACTTCTAACCAATAAAATAAAATAAAAATTCAAAGCATCATGTGTAATGAAGCTTACTGGTGGATGTAAATTGATGTTTTCCTAATTTATCCTTTGTGAACCCATAACTGAAACTCACCACCCCTAGTCTGCTAACCAATGGGACCACGTAAAACGCAAGTGTTAGGTGCTTTAAGGATTTAAGGCAAAAACCAGATGAGGCGCTAATCCACCTCTGCCAAAGGCAATTAGAAACTTGTAACTGGGCACTCCCTTGAAAGTTTTTCATGTTAGTATTAATGTTATTTCTAGACAGACCCTCTACTTTATATTGTATCTTGATATGATAAAACTTAAAAGCAACTGTCAACTGCATTGGTCTGGTGGACTTGACCATGGCCTCTCCCTACAACCCAGCCCAGGCCCTGACTTGGAGCTGGCTTGAATTGAGAGCAAGAGCACAATCCAAACAATTTGCCATGTGTACCCTTCCTCTTCTTCTAAGTCCTACCCCTTCCATATCCCCGTGGATCACGTTAATAACCATACGAGAACTAATAGGGGTAACTACTAAATAGTGTCACATTGCGACATTTTCCGAATAGAATGTGTGATGAAGAAAGGAAAAATAAGACAGGGGATAGGGAGCACAATGATTGAGAAGATGAAGTCAGCAATGCTTTCGGCAAAGAAGGGGAGTGCTTACAAGACCTCTATGAGCTGCAAGTCGCTTATTTGATGGAGAGATTGGATTTGGGAGATAGATTGGGTCTTTGATACGAGCAACTGTGCCACAGACGATGGAGTGGTTTACGAGCAAGTGTGCCACAGATGATAAAGGATGTGTGTCTCTAATGCAACTAAGAAGATAACGTGCAGTGAGGTCCAAGCACGTTCAAGGTAAGGTTAACCCTCCTGACGCAGGGAGGCAACTAGATGAGGAATTTCTAAGGTTGGAACACAATGTGATATCGGTGAGGAAATACAATATCAAGTTCAAGAGAATTAAGCTTAAACTACACTGATCTAGTCCGTTAGTTCTGTTTTATTCCTCAGAGGTAGGGGTGGCAGTTAAACACATGAATCCGACACAAAAATAAACAGGCTAGGGTTGGGTCTAAATAAGTTTCAAGATCCTTTGTGTTCCTGTTAAGTTGTGCATAAATACTTTAACCCACTAACTCATGTAAAGTAAAACCGACCAAAAAATGAAAATTTATTATAACTTATACATCCTATTTATACATTTTAGTGATACTACTTGTGATATGAAATAATATATGTTGGTGCTTTATTGAATGTAGTATTAAAATGTTTCTACATGAAATATGATAGTAACAATTTAGAAGTGTTTCTGCAATTAAGAGTGCCTCATGGAAGTGAGAAGTGCAACTTCGCCTTGCATCCGGGACCCTTTACGCCTTGGTGCATTGTGCACTTCTTGCCTTTAAAACCACGCTCAACATACCCTCGATGTGGTAATAAGAGAAAGATGTACAAGAATTTCAAAGTGGTTGTTGGAGCATAAATCTCAATAGTAAAGAAACTTTAGAACCATGTCTTAGGATAATATTTCGGAATACAACAACAAAAACATACCCAGTAAATTTTGAGCACTTGATTTACTTGTTGGATGTTTAGTTTTAGTGTTGGAGGTGTAGTGACTAGCGAGTTGGAAACTACTGGATCTCTTCAGCTATTGATTGTGGATGTATAGGTGTTGTTAGGTGTTTATGCAGAGGACTTCGTAACAATTCATCCCACATGAATAGAAGAATGGGAAGAAGTCTAGGTAGGGCAGACGTATAATAACTCACCCCAAAGTTATATCAAGTTATAAGTGTAAGTTGTGGGCTAACAATGACTTCCACCGTGGTTTTAGGTTGATCAAGAAACCGATGGGCTACTCCACTGCTTTGAACTTTGGGGAAATAAAATCTACAAGGAAACATAATATTGAGCTCTTCTAAAACTAATGAATTTTTATAGAAAGTGGATATGACATCTTGTGTACACTCTTCATCTAATATCCCGAGTATGATGGAATTTTTAAGTGTTTTATTAGGCTTTTATGATTATATTATTTGAAGTTAGCAAAATTTTTAGGTTACAATAACACGAAGAGATTTATACAGCTGATATATCACTTCATTAGAGAATAATTAGTGATGGCACACTATGGCTAGAGAAGATCAATGGTACGAAGGATCCAACTGACATGCTGGCTAAGGTTGTGACCTTAGGGAAGTTAAGGCTCTGCATTCTCTCAACTGGCATTCAAGAATAATTGTTGAGAGGGCAGTTGCAAGTCTGCAACTAGTGAAGGGTGAGTTTTCAGATATGCCACATCAGAGCACAGTTAGAAGTTTGTCAAAGCATCCAAATGGAAGAATCGTTGGGGTGGAGTCTTTCGCTGAAGACAGAAGGGGTGGTCAGTCCTAACCCTAATTAGGTTGAATTAGGAACATTGCCTAATTTAAGTCTTCTTCTTGTCTAAGCTATTCAATTAGTATATATAGATGTGTAAGGCATTGTAATTCTGACCACCTCTTAACAATATCAAACCCTAGTTGCAGCACAGTGGATGTAGGTCACATCGACCGAACTACTTTAAAACCTCGTGTTCTTTCTCTTCGTCTTTAGTCATTCGTAATTGTGTGTGTGTGGACACCTAACACATATGAAGCTCATAAAGAAGGGGACAACTAAAGGCATTTGTTAAGGTTTTCTCGAGTCTCGAGTGTTTTTGGTATGTTGAGTAACAACAATTCTATATTGTGTTTCTAACCCCTGTGGAAAGCATATCTTTAAACAACCCCCCCCCCCCCCCCCCCCCCCACCACACACAGAGAAATAGCTGCTATAAAGTATTATGGTTGTTGTAAAACCAATGTATTCACTAATAATAGAGCCTGTAAAGAGTAAGTGTACTTACTGTCCATTAATGGTTAAACCTCCACCTTTAGGTCGGCCTGGGCCTAAATCTGATCTTCCCTCTAATAAGAACACATAATTCGAAATAATCATTAGATAATATGTGAGCTGAACAGAATTGTTGGGAAGAAAATAAGAGATCTCGTTACAGAAGTTCACCTTCACGTCCGGCATTAAGCTCTTCCGTCTAAAGAAGATATATAAAGACACAAATAAAAATAGACTAGAAATATAAATGATCGTTCATTGTTCAAATGATAAGATTATGCTTATGATAGAGATTAGAGAAATGAGAACTTTTCATGCCGTTGTAACAACGGAAGCAAAAGAAGAAAAAGAGATCAAAAGTTAATATATCATACCGCTGGTGAGGTGACTGATGATAGGGAAAAAAGCCTATCTTCATGCTGAAACTTTCTTGACCTTTTCAGGCTGCAATACAATGAGCAAATTGAAGTCAAAGAATATGGTACCAGCAACAACACGTATATTCCACAAAACAAACATAAAAAATAATATTTTTTGCATTCAACCATGCAGTATAATTGAATTTTTGCATTCAAGCATGCAGTATAATTGAATTTTTGCATTCAACCATGCAGTATAATTGAATTTTTGCATTCAAGCATGCAGTATAACAGAATTGCTTATTCTAACTCAGTTGTACAAATTTGTAAATGCAGACAAATGTCAGCAGTGTTCTCACCAATAACAGCTTCATAACTATGACCAGGTTCACTGCAATTGTGGATGAACCATATATGGAAATACAATACTGACATCAAAAACTTGAAATAATCTTCCTCAAAGAAATAATGTGTTTGTTTTGAAATCAAATACTTTTAGCATATGACCTGGTAAACTTAGCACCATATAACAATAATAATCTGGTAATCTACAAAGGTAATTTATGACTTGAGCCCTTATACAAAATTCCCAAAACATAGTTGTCATTCTTAAAAGGGTAAAGGCTCAACACCCACACATAACTACAAATAAGTTTGAAGGGAGATGCTTACGCTTTTAAGAATGAAAGCTATAACTTGGGAATTTCGCATAAGAATAAGTTAACCAGAATATTAGAAACCAGTAGAAGAAAAAAAATGAACCAAGAAGCATACTTTGCGGTGTTCTTCGATGAAGAAAGAAAACCTTCGTATCCTCTCCACACATTTCCAAAATTGCTTGATTCTTGTAAGTAGCTGGTCTCTAACTCATACACCTATCTTAATCATTTTAACATAAAAAGACTTGCTCAAAAAACAAAATAGAAGAACAAAAAATTAAGCAAAGGCATATTATGCATCCCATCAAAAGAGATTGTGTGCACGAAAATATATAAACTGAATACTACTTGTAGAAGCCAAATTTACTCACAAAACACATGTTAGGCAGGCCTGACAGGGATTAATATTCCAACGAACTAATCATTCTTAATGAACCCTTAGATAGCAGTCATTTATTTGATAAAAAAGATGGTAAAAGTTTAAAGAGTCCCTCCATCTTTACATAGATAAGTTCGACAAATTTAGTACAGTCTCAAAAATAATCAGGATACTAGCTTTTCAACTTCTTCCACAATGTCTAGATCCTACTCTTACAGTCTGTGTCTTACAATTTGGCATTGCTAATGACTATAGAACTTAATGTACACTTATAATCTCGGTTTTAAATGGTGCGCCTAGGCACGAGGCACAAGCGTGTGGGCTTTTGATTGCACAAGGTGCACCCTAAACAGAAAGCGCACCTGAGGCGCCAAAAATAAGCTCTTCAGGCGCAGGTATGAGGCGTGCCTCATGTAAATGGTTGGATTTGTACATCAAGTTGTTATACATATAGCATTTTAGGTTGTACAAGACTACAAGTAGGTTATTTATATATTTATCATACATAGAGCTTATTGATAGCTAAATTTTGGGTACGAAGTGCTAGATACCTATGAAAAATATATAAATATATTGTTTCTCGCGTACGCTTTCTAAAACCAAGCTTATAACTCTATGCTGCCTTTTTTTTTTATCTTATCTCATCTCATATTCATCAAATGATAAATTATCATTTCATCAAAAATCCAATCAGTTGAATCTTTAGGCTGCTTAAAGTAAAAAAAAAAAAAAAAAATTGGATAATATAACAACATCTTCTAGTGATTACTCATGAACACAATAATTTCTAGTGTACATGTATAATTTGTGTAGTTACTGTTTGCTATTTTTCAAGCATGGTGGTAATGCAATATACAACTAACCTGCTTTTCAATTGTACGGAGTTCTTCCTGAAGCTTTTGCCTCTTACTCATAAGAGATGTAAGCATGGCCTTGGGATTGTTGGAAGTTTTTTGCCCTAATAATCATCATCCACACGTAAAAATTCATCATTTTAAGAAGCAAACAGGTTCGAATTGATGCACAGGATGAAATTAGGGTTTCTATTAGAATTACCTTGGGATTCCATATACCCGCCAAAATGGAGAAAGGTGTGAAATTGAAAAGAGAAACGAGTGGAATTAGGGTTCAGAAACTGGATTTCCTTCTCTAGCGTTTACAGTTGTAGGGTGTTAAACTGGTGTTGCTAAAAAGTGAAAACCTAAAGCATCGATGGATTGGGGAAGGAAGGATCGGGTGATTTTGCTCTCATTTGCAGTTTACTGTATCAGTGAATTGCAGAAAACGCCCCTAAGGTTTATATACTTTGCAACTTCACTTATTTTTTTAAAGGCAATTTTATTCACGGGACTAGTAAGACGCTAGGCCTTAAAACAACAACCAACACCAAAGAATAAACGAACAAATAGGAAAAGAAAGACACAACACCACCAAAAACAAAAGATCACGAATTAACTCTAAACATGCATCCATTGGCAAAGCTTAAGCTTAGCCTGCGGTTTACGGTGACTTAAGGCCCCGTCCAGATTATTGTTTAAGCTTTGTCACTCCATAAATCAGTCTTCCCAAAAAATCACATACATCCGAACCCTGTTAGTAATCCAAAGATACGATAGTGACTTGATTTCACATGTAATCTACTCCACATTCAGATTTTTTAGATTATAAACCACATCATTCCTATCCATTCAAACGTGATGTTAATATCCTAACTAAAACCATCCTAAATTCAAATTCAAAGCCAAATGTGTGAATTTGACGTCATATTATTTTTATGTTTTTTCTTTGAACAACAACACATAAAATATCTAGAATAGATTGGCAACATCAAGATAATTCAAGATGTCACCCTCGAGACTTGAACTCACAATTTTTGATTGAGATGAGAACACCACTCTAATTCTTAACCAATTACCACTACACCCATCCCCCCACCTGCCGTCTTTTTATGTCATGTCAAGTTTTCTTCTAGGGTGGGTTTGAATAGAATCCCACATTAGAGCATCGCCCAAAAGAAATATAGTGTCAGCTTCTTTACTTTGTCATTTGTTTAGTTGCATCTCGGAGACCAGAAAATGCTCATTTTCTGAATGTCTACTGGCGAATCAAGTGGCATTCTTTGAGCTGTTGAATTAACATCCCTCTAATTTTTGCCTTTTATGTCATGGAATCATGGATATCTTGAAGCTTCACTGATACATGGTTGGGAATTAAAAAAAAAATAAAGTGGTGATTCAGCGGTTGTTTTTGTAACTTTTAATGGTGCATTTGGAAGTTCTAAAAAATTCAAGAATAGTAGAGCGAGTGGTGCAAATATCGTCAATGATATCAAAGTTTGGGTTGGGCTATGAATCAGGTTCATATCAACTTGTTTGTTTACTTCGGAATCATTCACCTTATTTTCCTTTAACATACGTTTTATAAATTAAGCTAAAATTCAGAGTTAGAAACAAGATATTGCTTCAGATTTTATCGTTTAAAAGTAGTTGTTTTAAAGGCGTTTCTTTGTTGTAAGTTTTGATTTTGAAATACTAATATGTATAAAATAAAATAAAAACTTAATGGTTATATAAGTTTAGCTCAAGTAAATATGGGAATATGAGTGTCATGCTTAGGCTATGTGTAGTTAGTTTTAGTTGGGCATCACCATCACCATCACGTCTCATAACGCCTCCATACCACCCCCTGGACAACATCAACCCCTTCTCCCCCCACTGGCGCTACCTACATCACGGCTTCTCTCCATCAAAAATCCCCAAAATGGGACACTATGGGCGCCATCCATCCACTACGAATAGCCTAATCATAATCATGTTTATGACTTCCTTTTTTACTTATTGTCATGTTTAGATTCTTCTGCATAGTGACAAAATCATAAAAATTTTAACTGGTTGGTTAAATTAAAAAGTCGTACTACATTAAATATGTGCACTCATTATTTCTGACCTATGTATTAC
Organism: Deinandra increscens subsp. villosa; assembly: GCA_039602395.1. Classification (NCBI taxonomy): domain Eukaryota; kingdom Viridiplantae; phylum Streptophyta; class Magnoliopsida; order Asterales; family Asteraceae; genus Deinandra; species Deinandra increscens. Next base: position 1,723,503 of record JBCNJP010000021.1, on the reverse strand, counting down.
GAACACACCAATTATTCTTCGAGTCTTTTATTGTTACTTTAATAGAATTATAAAAAGAAAGTTGATTAATAATGTTATGTGCTTTTTTTTACAAATAAATTATGAAACTTGTCTTTTATAGAATTTGAACCTATAGTCTTTTAGTTAGGAAGTCACTACTTATTTATTTATTTTTCTAACGATAACAGTTGATTGACTGGCACGTCCCCCAAGCGAAGTTGTATATCAACCAACTACACCACATTTATTTCACAAGTTCACAAGGAAACTCAGTACTGTAAGAAAATCTCTCAAAATCATAGTAGAACCTGTGACTTGAAGATGCTGCAAGTTCTAACTCTAATGCTCTGTGTCATTGAAACAAAATGTCAATTTTAAGTTCCACATTCAACCCGTCACATATAACAACACGTTTATTGATTTTAACATGGGTACGTTTTTGTAAGAAACATGAAATGTTATGTTTCACACACAATTTTTTTAACATGGATAAGTTTTTGTAAGAAACATGAAAGGTTATGTTTCACACACAAAATTATAGGATAATGGTCTTTGTACTCTCTCTTACGACTAAATTCTTTTGTTTTCTTTTCTTTCCGATTTGAAGGAAATACTTAATTTCCTTTCCTTTCTTTCATTTCATTTCTTTTTCCTCATTAACTAAACCTAGGACGGAGCTTACATTTAGACCTTGATAGAGGAGGGGTAGTGTGTGTTCGCTCTTTCGCTCCTTTCTACCCCAAACCCAATTTCTTTTAGGCTGTTATTCTTCACAAAACAACCATCAAACAGGGTGGTCGTTCCGGTTGTGAGCTTCCTTCCCGAACCCTCCCTCCACATCACCTCCTGTCCTCCACCTTCCCTCTCCCTAAACTTCATTCCGGAACCGACTCCATCCGCACTAAACCGGATTGAAGCTTTGGACTTTAGATAAAGGATCACCCACTTATCACACTTACATTTGTATGGAGTATTTGGGCTAATTAGTTTCTTCTAATTGGGCAAAACACACAAGGAGCACAAAATTGAATCGCCACTTTAGTAGAACCTAACATTTTCAAGGTAAAAAGTAGGTTGTGCATAGCTTACAGAACCATAACTTATATAGATTAACAAGTCAACCAGCATGACCAGTACACAAGGTTACGATAACACAGATTCGACTTCATGTAATACATAGATCGTTTTAAAACAAGCATCAAATCGTGAAACCTCGGTTTCAAAAAGCAAATATGACTACCAGAAATAAAACAAATATATAACAGAGAAGTGATCAACAGTCTCACTTTATCAGAAAAGGTGGACAGAAAGTACTCGTGCCGGTTGCCTGTTTCTTTTTCTTACTAGCCGGGGATGAAACAGCCGTCGAACACAAATCATCATCTGTTTCCAAGAACCCGCTTTCTGTTTTGCAATCATGCAGACTATATTCATCTGGTTCTTTCCCTTCTAAAAGCTTTGATCTTTTTCTATCATTATTGGTATTATTCTTATTATCATTATGATAATTATTATTACTATTTGGTACTGACGCCTCCTTATGCATTGAAGGTACCTTTTGATCGTTCGAAGAAGTCGAAGGACACGGGTTCTTTTCTTTTCTAAGTAAGACTTTAGGAATTGGCCAGTTTGCAGGATCACCATTATCAACCACAACTTCATTTGTTCCTTCACAGTTGTTGTCTTGCTTTGAAGCGGATTCTTTTTCATTCATTGATAGTATGGCACTTGTTAAACGGTCTCTTGCAATTTCAATGTCGATAATGGGGTTTGGATAATTTAATCCTAACTCAACACCTGCAGCTTGGAGAACTGAAGAAGGGGCATTCCATGGATGATGGATCCATTCTGTAGGCACTCGTGATAGCTCGGGTAGCCACTGTCGAACATATTCACCCTCAGGATCAAACTTGAATCCCTGAACCTGATAAGTCAAGAATATGAATACTTTTAGCTAGATACATGTATGTATATAGGGGTGCGTTTATTTCGGAACCAATATTATGTTAAAAACTGCAAGAACCATAAAGTGCTTTCATGATAAGAGTAAATTGTAAAAATGGTTTATTTCTCTCTCTCTCTCCACTCTTTCTTTGATTTTATACCCCCTCTCCTGAATTCTCTTAAAAACAAAAGGTATAATAACATGTAAATGTGCATGTAGTGCATCACATCTTCATGTACATAAAATCCTATCTATACCATATTTTTACAAAATAAACCTCAAACAAATTGAAATCCATATGTATTTTAGTCCGTTTATATTAAAGACGATTCTCGCAGTTCTCAATGTATTATTAGTTCTAAAAAGTTTTTATAGGAAGCAATCATAGAGTGACATGTTTACATTAGGATGCTAACACATTATGTAAAACAAATCAGGATCCTAATACACTGTGTAATTTTCACCTAGTTAAAAATTACACGGTGTGTTAGGATCCTAATTTAACGTTTCACCCTATGATTGCTTCCTAGGCTTCCTGGAAAAAAAAAAGCCTTCTTATCAGAACCTATATATATATATATATATATGTATATATAGACTACCACGACCATGATGTACCTCGGGATTATCAAGGCGATGAAGCTCATGCCCATCTGGCAAGCTCCCCGATATATATTGCCAACCAAGAATATCACATTCAAGATCCGCATCCAATAGTGTATCCCAAAAATACTTCATTCCCCATTGCCATGGCAACAATAAACACTTCACCAAAAAACTCGCAGTAATCACTCTAATTCTATTGTGTAGCCACCCCGTTGCCCAAAGTTCTCGCATTCCCGCATCAACCAATGGATAACCTGTTCGCCCCTGTCTCCAAGCCTTAAAACGTACTTCGTTAGCTTGCCAAGGGAAATTCCTCAAGTTGCTTAGAAGTGACTTTTCATGAGTGAAGGGGAAATTGAAACAAATATAACGTGAATACTCTCTAAGCCCGATAGATCTAAGGAAACAAATAGCACTCGTTTCTCCATGATGGTTTGCTTCTTTGGCCCATAGAATCTGCTTCATTATCACACTGTGAAAAACTTTCCTAATACTGATTTCACCAAAATGGATATATGGGGATAGAATTGATGTGGAGTTTTCGGTCACTTTTTGTCTATTGTTTGCATAATCAAGAAGTTGGTTTTCTACGAAGGTAGTAAGAGCTTTTTCTGCATTTATCCAACCTGGTGTCCACCCTCTTCCAAGTAATGCATTACTTGGTTTTTCTGATTCATCTTCAAGACCGAGTTCCTCAATTGTACAATCTTCCACCGATCCTGTTATTAGTCCATCATAAAAACAAAAGAATGATTCAGATTTATGTTTTGACCATCTTTTGCATTCTTTTATCTCATTCTTTTAAAATGAAATAATCGTTTTCAAAGATTATAATGTTTACAGTATTCATATTACCTGTGGCTTGCACCAATTGGCAAGGAGGAAGACGCAAAATAGGATCTTTTCGCATTTTCAAACATTTGTCCCAATATGCATTAAAGGTTGTAAAAGCGTAACCTTCATCATTGTATACTTCCCATGGCTCATACAACAAGTCAGCATTGTATGTTTGAACAGGAACACCAAGCTCCCCAAGCTTTTGTTTTATAACATGATCACGAACAAGTGAAACGGGATCTGAAACAAACACAAATCAAATTCATTGGTAATAGCAGAAACTGTAAAAATGGAAATTTGGAGTAATAATTGGCCAAATTATGATCAAATACACTCTTAGGTGTTTAAACTTTAAACATGACCAATAGTCAATAGATGCATGTTGGAACAAAGAGAGTTGAATTGGCCATGTGCTGATTTAAATTGATCACCAGACTTCAAATTATGCTCAAAGGAGCACACTAATTGAACTTGGGTTGATTTTTAGATGGTCAATTGTTGTTGGGCAAGGAATGGCAAATTGGGAGGTTAATTGGCCAAACCAATATATAGGGTTCACAAAACCAAATATACACCACAATTGTCTATTGTTAAGGATAAATATAACTAACATGCCCAAAGTGATTGAATTATGCAAGTGACCATTTCGTGGGTTTAACTTTGTGCTTAAGGCTAAAGTGCAATGCCTTGTATAAATAACATGCTAGTGCTAGTTAATATGTTGCAAATCCATTTCTCCATTATGTGTTACTCGATTATGTCATACATTTACGTTTGCTAATGTCTTGGGTGTATATTTTCAAGCTATGTATCCAATCAATAAAGGAAGAGTAAGGGCCTCGAATTAGATCAAACAAGATGTTTGGGCGGTTAAATTGAAGCAATTATTTACGAGCATTCTTTTAGAGCAATTTGTGGATACAACTTGCACCCCACTTTTGGTTTGCAGAAATGGATTGAATATCAACTCATAAATTGATTGCATTGTAAACTTCTCATGCTATGATTTTTCAAAAAAAAAAATATGAAAGGTTAAAGTTAAATTGAATATTACCACAATAAGGGTTTATAGAATATGGGTGTTACAATTTCAAAGATCAACTAGGAGAAATATAGAAAGGCAAATGTCTAAAAGATTTCAAGAAAAGGTGTCTTTCTATTTCAAGTTAAGGTATCTTTCTATTTAAAGGTTAAGCTTTAATCAATACTCAGATGTAGGTTTTGAGTAGTTTCAAGGAAAGTAGTTAATGGATTTCAAGAACAAACACAAAGGGTTACGTTTTCTGAAGAAAGTCAAACTTTGATCATGGTTCACTTGCAAGATTTTAACATTAAATGGATGATGGTCAATTTCCAACTGATTTTGTACAGGTTGCACGTGAAATAAGACTAGAAGCAAACTTGCATGTATACAAATTGAATTTAACGTATTCAGTCACTTTCATAAATAGTTAAGTTTTTAGTTAGAGTATGGATCTTTATTTAACTTATTGTGTTCTTCACATATTCTCTTTGAGTGGGATTTTTCCGGTTATGTTTGTTTGTCCATTCTTCATACAATTAACACGTAAACCATCTTGAAGAAGCTTTATGGGGTCATGATAGAGAAAAGAAAACAGTTTGCAAGGAAAAAGAAATCACCAGCATCAAGTTTCTTAAATTCCTAACCAATAATGGAGAGTGCACAATTCATGAACAACTTTAACATCTTTCACTATGCAAATCTCCCGTGTGTTGTCTTATGCTCCTATGTTTCTTCATAACACCCAAAATGGCTATTACGCCTCCCGTTTTTGTACTATACAATTCTCTGATTTGGTCAGTTCTGTTTCAAGCATAGATAGCTATCAAAGTACTCAAATCACCATAAGGGGTGACCCCAAGAATCAAACTCATAAGCCTTAACATATAAAGATCATTACTTGTGTATTCAAATTAGAGGCGAAATCAAATATAATCGGTTCGATTTTGATTCTAAAGTGCCATGTAATTATGCACCAGGTTCCAGAACTAGAATCCTCTTATAACTATTGTAGTCAAACAATATATATATTAAGGATACACAATTGACATAGATCTAAACTTCTTTAGGGGAAACAGAACCACCTAATCACATTAAATAATGACTAACAATAAATCTCAGTCAAAATTTAAACATCTAGATAACTAGTCTGACCCATAAAGTCAAAATTAGTGATTCCTAACAGTATAGATAAGAGGTACATAAATTTGCTTCTCAAAAAAAAAAAAAAAAAAAAAAGAAGATAAGACCATAAGAGGTAGAGGATACATACCATAAAGCTGATTAAACACTACTTTGGTTGCACCAACAGCAGTGATGCATTCAATAAGAGCAGAAATAGTACTCTGAGCTTTGATAAAAACAAGATCAGCCCCAAGTGATTTCAAAGACTGCCCTAACTGGATCAAAGACTGCTTTAGCCACCATCTTGAAACCCGACCCGGATAAAACTGTAGTTCTTCTTTAGGGCACCAAATGAAAACAGCAAGAACAGAACCATCTCTTGCTGCTGCAGAAAGTGCCTGATTATCTTCCATCCTCAGATCCCTCCTAAACCACACAACTGTCTTGGAATCCCCACTGCTACCCATCGTTCTTTCGCTTAAAGTCACAACCTTTAACGACCCAATTGAGCTGAAAAGCCTGAAATCACATAATCTTGAAAACCCCAGATGGATTCTTGAAGCAGTCAACACAATCTAAGGCAAAATTGAGCGAATTATTCATGATTTGGCTGTATTTGTTTCAAGAAACAACGAGAAAAAGATGATGACGAGTCATTGATTGATTGATGGCACATGGGGTGAGTAGTAGGTTGTTTGGGCAAATGGGTAGTTTTGTCCTTTTAGGAGTGGGAAAAGATATTTGGAGGTTTTCTAAACTCAGAAATCATGTGACATTATTGGGTCATGTTGATCCGGATTCACGGAGTAGGTGTACATTTGATCTTGTTTCCATAAGTTGGGGCCACCGCAATACGCGGCCACTTTTTCTTTCTTGGACTGATGTCGATTATAGATTACATTCAAGGCATAAAGTTTAAAATTATGCTACAAGAGAATGGATCATCCGGTGGAAAATGCTTAGGGTGTTTGTGGTGCTTGGGCTGTAGAGTGTGGTTTTCGGAGGTGGCTTGATAGTATGCGGCCCCGTGTGGCTACACCAGGAATATGGCTATAGGGCCGGAGTTTCTTGGCCTTCCACAACTCCCATCAATTGCGGTAGTTCTCTCTCTTGACGCTGAGGTGGTGTGGTGTGGGTATCACAAATGAACTATGGAAAATGTGGGGGTGATTATGTGACGCTGAGGTGGTAGAAAAAAATTGATGAGAGAAAAATGTGTTTGTTCCATGATCTTGTCATATCTACTATGGTATAATGAAATTATAAAGGAATGAAATTGTCTAGGTTGCACACTTGAAATTGAGAGACATCAAGTTTTTAAAGAATTTGAAATAGACATCTCGTGTCAGTATTAAAATCGGAAGAAAACAAGTTCGATGGGATTCATCTACAATTTTAATGTAGGTTTAGGTTGAATATGGAATTCAATTTGAACTTTTAATTGATGTTTAATAATTCCATTGATAAAGCCATTTGAATACTTAATTGCTATTAGCCAAAGGTAGTCATCACACGAAGAGGCGTTAAGGACCGAAAACACCCTCTTCATGTCACCCACACCGCCCTCTTGTGCGTTTTCGACCACCCTCCGTGAATCCAACAGCAGGTGTTGAGCCTTGATTTTTATTTTTCTTTCTCTTCTCTACCACATCTTACATGGTATCATGCGTGACACACTTTTCACTATTATATCACCACACCACTACACATAGCCTTAGGTTATGAGTCTCAGATGCTATACATCATATCATTTGCTTATAAGGCGCATAAAGTCCCTTTGAATATTGTTTGCTTTATAAAAGGTGATGATTATGCTTTTAACTAGTCATAATTTTAGATATGCAATGGATCTGAAAATTGTATATTTGTTCAAACTTTTCTCTTTATAAAGTTGTGTTGAATTTATTAGCTTTAATTTGTCAGTTTAAGTCTTGTGTAGCTCTTGATTTGGCATGTTACAGCTAGTTTAGTGACTTCTTTCCGCTGCTAAGGGTCTAGTCCTTTTTATTGTATGTCTTTGTCCTTAATAAGTTTTTGGTTTATGCAGATTTGGTGTTCTCTATTTGTTAGTTTCGTCTCAATATCATAGTCAAGGGGCTGATATTGTCAACTTCTATAGCTGAGGGTAGAATGTGTAGCTTCTTAGAAGATTGGTATAAATCATTAACTGATGGTTGTTATTAGTTAGTTAGCATGTGTTACTAATTGTATTCTTGAGAGATGATCAATAACATATCATTGAGACAAACAGTTCATGGTTCAACAATTTTGTTCTTAATTCCAATTCTTTGATGGTTGATTGATTCGATTCGACATCTCATTTCAACACCAATTGATCCCATCTCAGACAAAATTCATCTTTGCAAACGACCGGATAGTAAAATTTAAGAGCTTTAAGGATCAAACTTGTGACCTTAAAATTACAAATCTCCCCATCATCACTAATAACCACTCGGGCAAACCCTCGTATTGACCAAAAAGCAATTCAATCTTATTTCTCATAATAAGACTACCCACATCAATACATCCTAAATACCACCTAAATACCACCTTTTTGGTCCAGTCAGCATGTCACATCATGTACTTCTCACATACCACAAAACCCACTTTTTTTCCACATCAAGTACTTCCCCACATACCTCATTTATTTTCCACATCACCATTTTATTTAATCTTTATTTTAAAAACTAGTTAACAAATTAATTCTTTTATTTAAAACGTATATTATTTTAATTTAAAAAAAAAAACTTATCGACATAATTAAAATAATATTTTTTTATAAAATAAATAAATAAATATTTATTTAAATTTTTAATCATTATTATTTGAATATTAAACCATTACATAAATTTCAAACCACTAAACGAAATACAAGATTACTAAAAGGAAATACAACTTATTCAACTACAGAAAGGAAACACAACTTATTCAATAATTGAAGCATCCCTGGGAAGCCATGTTTCTCCTCATGGAAGGCTGTTAATCGATCAACATCTTCTTGGGTTGGCCTTCTTAGGTACTTGTCCCTATAGATCTCCACAATAGATCTACAAAAGTTGTGTAGACATTTGATGGCAGTACTCTCACCAATGCGTATGTATTCATCGCATTGATCAGCTGAAGCACCATATGCTAGCTGGCGAAGGGCACATGTGGTTTTTTGGTTTGTTGAAAGGCCTAGTCTGCCAGCAGCATCACGGCGTTGTGTAAAGTATCGCCAGTTAACAGACATACCTTCTGTAGTAATATCGGCAGCAATGCGGTTATAAAGGCGACGAGTCATTCTGTATCGCCTTCTAAAGAGGCCTTCATGATACACAGGATTCTCAGCAAAGTAGTCCTTGAACAAACCCACATCACCTTTTTCACGTTCTCTGTTTATTTCTCTTCGCTTCTTCCTTGGTTGGGATGGACCAGCTTCGCTGGCAGCAATTGAAGCTTCCATTGCTTCGTACTCTTCTGCCAGTTGTGTAATATCACTGAAGTCTAGTGCTAGTTTGATGTGCTCGGGAAGGTGGTCGGGAATGTTGAGATCAGGGATACCAGGAAAACCAGGATTCATTTTTTGAGAGTTTTGGGTTTGAGAGAGATTTGATATTGAGAGGGTTTTGAGAGAGATGTGTGAAATGAAATGAGAATACTGAGTGTATTTATAGTAGTGATGAAAAACTAGCCGTTAGGAAAAATACAAAAAAAACTAGCCGTTATTAATATTTTATATTAAAAAACTAGCCGTTATAATAAGACAAAAAAAAAACTAGCCGTTTTTTTTAAAAAAAATTATTAAGTTTAATGTTTTATTTAATTATGAATTTTAGAAATTTTTTCAGATTTTTTTCAAATTTATTTATATTTTATTTGAATTAATAAATGTTTAAAATAAAACAAAAAAAAATTGAGTTTTTTGAAAAACAGCCGTTAAAAAAAAAAAAAAAAGGAATTCTTGGGGGGCCCACAAAAGGTGATACGTCGAGGTATGTATATACGTACGTACGAGCGTACGTACGTACGCCACAACGGTTGACGTACGTACGTGGCCGTACGTACCACCTCAAATACGCCCGTTGTGGGCAGTCTAAGAGATATTTCAACAATAAATACCAGTCACTAGTTGTGGGCAAAAAAGCAAGTTGCTTGGGCCATCCGTATTTACAGGCTTAAAATGGTCCACGCTTCTAGGCTTGCACATTGTTCAAAACTATAAATCCTTCTTTTTCTTTTTTTTTTTTTGCAAACATCCGGTTACTCGGGGTCTCATCATGGCAAACGATGCTACCTATGACACGCTGTGACCACATGCCGTACGAGTAACCAGGACCCTCTATGTTGCACATCCATCCTAGTGGAAACCCACCGCCCAAAGGCTCACTGTGGCAAAACTTCTGACTCACCTCTATAAAAAAATGAAAAAAGATTTCGTTGATTTCTCGGTTATGATTTCGTTGCAGTTTATTCAGAGATGAATAAAGATAAGTGTGAGGATGTGATATGTGATGTGTGATTCTTAGATGCACATTCTTTTATTTTTTTTTGAACGGTCAACGAATGCCCCGGAAAACCCGGGGACTATTTACACCAGTTGAGCTCATTCCAGGAAAAATCCACCTCCGCGAGCGGCCGGGTGGTAAAACCTGGGAGCTCAGGGATCGAACTTGTGACCTTACAGCCCCAAGTCTCCCCTCATCGCCAATGCCCCTTCCAAAGTGTTGCCCGTAAGAATCGAACCTGTGTCTCAAGTAGAGAACATAGGCTTCTTACCACTACACCACAATGGAAGTTGCTGCACATTCTTTTATACTAATTATCTTACTAAATACACATATATCCCTATAGAACATACCATTTTAATAATTTAATATATATTTGATATTAAATGAGTTATGAAGAAAACATGCTAAGTCGATAGAAATAAATTATTTAGATGAAATTGATGTAAAATATAAATGGTTTTCATATATTATGATTCACAGTTCACAATATTAATAGTCTTTATATTATACTAAGAATAAGAATTTTGATTTTATTCAAAGAATGACCAATGTTCACGTGAAATTCAAAGTTGATGAAAATTAGAGCCGGGCTCAAAGGCCCATATTACACATGTGAAACAATTCGTGGAAAGTTGAGAGTTCACTAAAACTATAAATTCTAATACAACACAAGCATATGAGGGTTGTTTTTTTTATAAATTGTTAAATTTTGAAGGCATGAGTGAGTAAAAAAATTGGGCCTCTGACTTTTTTTTTCTACCACGCGTTGCAAAGAAAACCTCGTTTGTACAAAACAGTTGATAGATCAAATATTAGGAGTCTTGGTTTGAAGCAAAATATAAACCGTAACGAAGATAGCATGATCAAATCAAAATAAAACACAAATAAAAATATGCTCCCGAATACTATTACGACGGGCCACTGACCTACTCGATCATCTCCATTGTTCGAGTACAGGACCCGAAGACCACCCACAGGAGGGAAACCCGTCAAATGTGAGAAAACCCCCTAAAACTCTTATTTTTGTCATATTTGAGACTTGAATCCAAAACCTCCCCATTTTAATATCTTTGTGTGTCACACCTTAACCACTTGGACTGTTAATCATTAGCTAGCTAGTAGTTTGCCAATCACTCTTCTAAGACCTTTCAACTTATATATAATCTAAAACAAAACAAAAATTAAATAAGTAAGGTTTTATGATTTCAAATACAAAAGTTGTTACATGAAATAAAATCAAACCACAAAATTATTTTGGGCCTTTGAAGAAGATGAAGGCCCAACAAAAGCCTCTAATTATAGCAACTCCATCCGGCCGACTAACACTGGCTTATATATAGAATAACTGATATGCTCTAATAACTAATAACTAATTAATAATAAAATATTTTTATGTTTAGTTTATATGTAGCTTAATTAAACGGGGATCGTTCTATTTTCATTAGCCCTCACTTCGACTCCAAGTTCCTCGGCCTCATCTTCATTTTCCCTTGACATTTCCTCCAAAGACTTGCCGTTGGATTCGGGCACCAAGAACGTAAACAACATCCCGAGACAATTCACGACCCCGAGTACGATAAGCGTGTTTTTTACCCCGATCCCCGGGGGATATCCCTTATCCGTCTTCGTTTTGTCTTGGTTCTGAGCCGCATACAAGAACCCGAACGCCCCAATTATGGCCCCCGCCTTCCCCGAGGCAGCTGATATCCCATGGCATGTTGACCGAAGCCTCGCGGGGAATATCTCGGCAGGGACAACAAATGTGGTCGCGTTTGGCCCGAAGTTTGCGAAGAAAAAGGTTAAAGCGTACATTACAACGAACCCGATTCGGTTCTCCTTTTGCGTCCAGTGATGGTAAGGAATGGCGAGGGCGAACATGAAAACCGTCATAAAGAAAAAGCCCATTAACTGGATCGCGAATCTCCCGATTCTGTCGATGAAGAAAACCGTAAACCAGTATCCTGGTACGGTGCTACAAAGAGCGATGAGCGTTTGAGCTCTCGAGATCTTGAAAACCTCTTGGATCGCGTTCATGGTTTTGGCTGGCGGGATCCACCCGATCGCGCTAAAGATGTCCTTTTGGAACAGGTTTTGGCTATAAAACGCGATATCGAGCAAGAACCAAGTGCTTGTTGTCCCGAGCAAGTGTAACCCGTGTCTTTTTAGGAATTGCTTTGAAAAAAGCCCGAAAGTGTTTTGTTGTTTTTCGACCGCCTTTTCTTGTTCAGGCTCGAGCTCGACTTGTAACACTTTTGACATATCAGCAGCCGCTTGCTTCGCGTTTTTAGCTACTAAAGCTGTGTATCGAGCAGTTTCTGGCATCTTCATCCGCCAATAATACGTCATTAGAGCCGGAACCGACCCGAACATTAATATAATGCGCCAAACGTAATCCGCTTGTGGCACCGTCGACCTTAACGCATCATCCTCGTACGCCGGAGCCGGATACTTCGACTTGAATCCCGCGGAAACTATACAAGCCACCATCCCACCAGTCAAAATCCCAAACCCTTGCATAGCAAACACCGCGGCAATAAACGCGCCTCGGGTCTTCTTATTCGCGTATTCCGACATAATCGTAGCGGAGAGAGGGTAATCCCCGCCTATCCCAAACCCGAGCCAAAACCTAAAGAAGCAAAGGGTGGCTATAACCGCCGTGGGCTCGTTGCTAAACGAAAGCCCAGAGGCGATTGAACAAATGACCATAAGCATAAGTGTCATCCCATAAACCTTTTTTCGGCCCATTTTGTCTCCGAGCCAACCGAAAAAGAGTTGGCCCGAGAGCGTGCCACAAAAAGCGACGCCATTGACGGCTGCTGACACGTTCGGTGGAAGTGACCCGGGTTTGTCATCGCCGAAGTCGTGGTAGTAAATTCGACCGAGTAATTTGGTGACGAGGGAGATGCAGAACAGATCGTAGGCGTCGGTGAAAAAACCCATACCCGCGATTATAATTGCGGTGAAATGATACCATTGGGTTTTAGCGATATCGAGTGCATTTAGCACTTTCAAGTTGTCATTTGCCATAACCTGAGAATTCAACAAAGATAAAAAGTTATTCACAAGTTAGAGTATTTAACATTTTTTTTTCGGTTATAAGGAAAAATCAAAATTAATTATGTTAAGAAAAGTCAAAATTAATGTGACAAATATCAGGAAAAGTAAAAAAAATAATCATATTATTTTTGGCTAAAAGCAACATTTTTCAAACTTTGAAAAGTAAAAAAAAATAATCATATTATTTTTGGCTAAAAGCAACATTTTCAAACTTTCCGGTAGAATCACGTGAAATAATGAAAATGACGGTCTTTAATACCGACACATGCCACCTTAACAACTTTTACCACTCACAATAGATTTTTTTAAGTGCGTTTTAAGAGAAAATACAAATTATTTCAATTTTTTAACCATAAGTCACACACTTTCTAATATTTTTTTCACATATTTTGATCGAGAATCGATTTTCAACGCATATGTAATATAATTTAGTGTGAATAATTATTTAGAGTACATACACATATATTTTATTGGAGAGCAATATTGCCCATTTTGGTAAAAAGTACATACAAATTTTTAATGACAAACCACACCCTTTTTCCGATACTTTTGTCATATGTAATTTAAAGTGTCATTTGTTTCTTAAATATAGCCCAACCATAACGACTCAAATACATTATACTATATATACAAAATACAACCACATTTTACAATTTTTAAAGCATGATGTACAAGTCTCATGCATATGGTACTAACACCTAAAGCACAACATAAGTTGTACATTGCTTTTGTTCTTGATTTTGTTTGTCTGCGCATATTGTACAGTAAGTGATGATGGGTTTTCATTTTTCAATCTTTCCCATCCCTCTCATATCCTATCCAATCCAATCCAATTGTACAATTTAAATATATTTACTCAAGATTCATCTTTGACTGAAAACAACCACCGTCGACGGTGAACCTTCAAAACCCTCTCCGGTTAGATGGAAACCGTCATCACCTGATCACGACCATCTCTCTACCGCATGAACATCCCATAACCCCTTTAGATCATCCATTGTTCTTATACATCTCGATTTACACATTAGGAGCTTGAATTTGGGAGATTTCTAAGAAATTTAAGGTTGCGTTTGGTTGTGGAAAACGTTTTCCAGTTTTCCATTTTCAGTTTTCTAGAAAATGAAATGGGTTTTCCATTTCTAGAAAACACTTGGAAAATTTTGAAAACGCGATCTAACCAAAAGATGTGTTTTCCATTTTCTGGAAAATAGAAAACGGAAATTGGAAAACAATGCAAAACTATTTTCCAAATTTAGTTAAAAGAATGGAAAACTGTATTTTCTGTTTTCTAGGAAATTTTTTTCAGAAAACTATCACTAGAACGCGTTTTCTGTTTTCCATGTTTTCTTAGAAAACAGAAATGGAAAACACCCCATGTTTTCCACAACCAAACGCGCCCTAAATGTCTCCGAGGTTTCTCAACGCCACACGCTCCTGGTCTTCACTGACGCTCTTCCCGCTCCCTTGAATAGTGTGGGATGTACGGAAGGAGACAATGGAGATCTCATTCATCTCTTCTGTTTCTTCTTCCACCGGGGTTAGATTTTTGAACCGTTTAGCAGCGACAGCCATGGACGTTAACCATCTATGAAGGATGTCGTTGTGGGCGGCGACGTCATTGGTGCAATCGTAGGAAGGGGCGACGTATATGGAGTGCAAGGGCGATGGCCATCGGGAGGTAGTGTTTTTCATGTATGTGTACGTTTGATTTGGGTTTCAATTCTGATTTCATGATGGAAAACGCTTCTCGCCTTAATTGAGAGTAAGTTTAAATTTGATTTGAACATATCAAATAAATTTCTTAGGTTTTGAAATGGGATAGTTTTTGTTACTTTTAGATATGCAGTTCCCTTATGTCTGTAATGATACGATTAATGTTTGGGAGGATCAGTCCATAGCTTTTGAGTTTTGATGTTCTAGAAATACTTTGTTGGAAATGAAACAATTTCTCAATTTAAGAGGTATGATTTGAAGTTTTTATCAGTAATCAATATTGTTGATTCATACTTATCCTAAATTTGTTATTAATGTCTAAAACAAAAGAACATAAAAAAACATCTAAATGAACCTAAAATATTATGGGCGAAATTGATGTTAGTTGTTACGTTTATTTTCATGAATAATTGTGTGGCTTTTAGAGTTACTGTTCACTCGAATCTTAATATTTTTTCATTGTTCTTTAAACGAATTTCATGATCTATTTATTTTCCGTTAATATTTTGATTTTTAGGGTCTAGATCTGGATGTGTGATTTACATTTTCTTTATTTGTGAAGTCCATTTCCAGGTACATTTCTTTGAATGATATAATTTTGGTGGATTATGAATTACACGATTTTAACATTACTTTCTCTGTTATAACAAAATTTACATGCGTTATCGATATTAGTTTCACACGACACTTATCTTTAATCATTTTGCCGACTTTCTAAAACGGTCCGACTCCGCTGCGAAGCGCGGGTCGACCCACTTGTAGAAAACAAAGAGTAAAGTAGTAAATGAATTAGTAAAGAAATATAACAACTGGGACCTGTTGTACAGACACCCTCTCTAAATTTCACACCCCAAATCGGAGCTGATTGGGTGAACAGGCCCGGTTCGAAAAAAACAAAAAACCATTTCACGTCAGACACCAGAATATGAGGTTTAAACCGGGGCTTTTCGGGCAAACCGGCCCGGTTTGTTTTTCCTTTTTTTTTCTTTTCTGAATTGGTATTTTTTAATAGCCCTCATACAAAATACAAAGTTTAAATAAAAAAAATGTCATTTTTTAAAAATATTAACCGTTTTTACTTTTTTTTACAACATTTATTTACTCATTTTTATAGTATAACAATTTCTTTGTCAAATAATTCTATAACTTAAACGAAACTCGGTGAAATATCAGGTTAATTAAACAACTCAACCAAAGGTCCAAACCCAACCTTTTTTATAAACTAATTATAATTATAATATCAACACAAAGGGTGAAATGTTGTAAATTTTTTTCGTGTAATTGCCACATAAATATCACCGCTCCTCATAAAATATCAGGTTTGGTAAAAAAAAATAAAAATTCAAACCGGGCCGGTTTGGCCGAACAGCCCCGGTTTGATTTTTGTCCGCATTCGAACCGGTCCGGTTTGGGCGATCAGCCCCGGTTTGGGGTGTTCACTTGTATTTTTGGGGTGTCCGTATAGAACCACCGTAACAATTTAAAATTCCGGTCCGATTCATCGGTCTGACTGATTCAAAAATGGTTACAGAACCGGACAGAAAACTCCGGCTTAGCGATGAAATCTAACAAGATAATAAACGACTTTTGGAGTCGTTCTTGCCAAACCCGACCAAATGGGAAATTCCAAAGAAAGGACATTAACAAGAAAACAAACCAGTTAATATCATCCGAACCCACATGGCCACACCTATTTGGCACTTAACATACAAATTGAAAACGTCTCGTTTATCCTTTTTGTTTTTTCTCGTAAAAAAGCCACTTAATAGTTTTTCGAACATTAAACATCCGTCTTATGTTTTTTTTTCTTCCTTTAACGACAAATATTTATTTACACCAATACATAATTATCTGTGTTTGAACCTATGACCTCCATCTAAACGCCCCTTATAAAACTCAAGTCCTAACATAGGCTCCGTAGTTGTAGTTAGGGGTTTTATGTCTCCATGTCATCAAAGTTTGTACCCAAAACGCCCCTTATAAAGCTAAATCTCATTATTAATTTTTTTTTTAAAAAAATCCTTATAAATACTCTGGTCCAATAATATAACAGTGGAAGGTTCTGGAATCCATAGCACCCGGGGCAGTGTGCCCGGGCGTTATGAACGTGATATGGGACTTATAACATGCCCATTAAGTTCGGCCTTAGAAAAATATCAACGAGCTGAGTTCGAGCTTTAGAAAACGAGTTTGAGATAAGCCGAGATGAGCTTTTGTAAGTCGAACGAGTCGAGCTCGAGATCCAACCAACATAAACAACAAACCACTTAAAAAGGAAAAATAACCGGATTTAGCTGTTCCAAACCGTTTGAAAATTAAAATAATAAACTGTTTCACTGAAGTTTAAGGGAATTAATTTACGAGTCTGACCTCAAACAGCCGGTGAAAGCGGTGAACCCAGAGATATTTTAGTTGTAACTTGTGCAAAGAAAATAGTACTTGAGCTCAGGCAGGTTCTGTGGCAGGTAGATTTGAGTAGAAGAGAGGGAGGTGAGGCTGAGAATCAGTCAATGAGATGGGCTCAGTATTTATGGACTCCAGATGGGCCTACGATTTTAATTCTCTCCCGCCGTACTGGAATTTTTTTACGGCTACGATTTATTCCTAACTGACGTGGCCCCAATCGGATGAATTTTTAAAAGTCAACAGCGACTTGGTTGCATGCTTTTGGTGAAAAGATATAATGCTTTTGGGGGTGGTTAAACTCACCCTGATACCTTCATGTTTTTTTTTTCATTTTTTTTAAATTACTATTACATATTTTTTAGATTACTTTATATAGCTTGTTACACTTAATATCAACTAGGCTGTGATAGAGCGACTTGTCGCGCATTATAGTCGGGTATATGGGTGTCTCCGAGATTTTAGATGTCTGATGCGTGTTGAAAAAAATATACCATCGTATAAAAATATTTTTTATAAATCGTACGATAATTGTTATAAATATAAATATGTGTCCCCTCCTTATCATTTATTGGACTTCTGAATGTTTTTATATAATTGGTAATTTAATTACTTTAAATATGAG
>JBCNJP010000021.1:1645120-1705181 GCA_039602395.1 Deinandra increscens subsp. villosa | reverse complement strand
CTTAAAGTAAAAAAAAAAAAAAAATTGGATAATATAACAACATCTTCTAGTGATTACTCATGAACACAATAATTTCTAGTGTACATGTATAATTTGTGTAGTTACTGTTTGCTATTTTTCAAGCATGGTGGTAATGCAATATACAACTAACCTGCTTTTCAATTGTACGGAGTTCTTCCTGAAGCTTTTGCCTCTTACTCATAAGAGATGTAAGCATGGCCTTGGGATTGTTGGAAGTTTTTTGCCCTAATAATCATCATCCACACGTAAAAATTCATCATTTTAAGAAGCAAACAGGTTCGAATTGATGCACAGGATGAAATTAGGGTTTCTATTAGAATTACCTTGGGATTCCATATACCCGCCAAAATGGAGAAAGGTGTGAAATTGAAAAGAGAAACGAGTGGAATTAGGGTTCAGAAACTGGATTTCCTTCTCTAGCGTTTACAGTTGTAGGGTGTTAAACTGGTGTTGCTAAAAAGTGAAAACCTAAAGCATCGATGGATTGGGGAAGGAAGGATCGGGTGATTTTGCTCTCATTTGCAGTTTACTGTATCAGTGAATTGCAGAAAACGCCCCTAAGGTTTATATACTTTGCAACTTCACTTATTTTTTTAAAGGCAATTTTATTCACGGGACTAGTAAGACGCTAGGCCTTAAAACAACAACCAACACCAAAGAATAAACGAACAAATAGGAAAAGAAAGACACAACACCACCAAAAACAAAAGATCACGAATTAACTCTAAACATGCATCCATTGGCAAAGCTTAAGCTTAGCCTGCGGTTTACGGTGACTTAAGGCCCCGTCCAGATTATTGTTTAAGCTTTGTCACTCCATAAATCAGTCTTCCCAAAAAATCACATACATCCGAACCCTGTTAGTAATCCAAAGATACGATAGTGACTTGATTTCACATGTAATCTACTCCACATTCAGATTTTTTAGATTATAAACCACATCATTCCTATCCATTCAAACGTGATGTTAATATCCTAACTAAAACCATCCTAAATTCAAATTCAAAGCCAAATGTGTGAATTTGACGTCATATTATTTTTATGTTTTTTCTTTGAACAACAACACATAAAATATCTAGAATAGATTGGCAACATCAAGATAATTCAAGATGTCACCCTCGAGACTTGAACTCACAATTTTTGATTGAGATGAGAACACCACTCTAATTCTTAACCAATTACCACTACACCCATCCCCCCACCTGCCGTCTTTTTATGTCATGTCAAGTTTTCTTCTAGGGTGGGTTTGAATAGAATCCCACATTAGAGCATCGCCCAAAAGAAATATAGTGTCAGCTTCTTTACTTTGTCATTTGTTTAGTTGCATCTCGGAGACCAGAAAATGCTCATTTTCTGAATGTCTACTGGCGAATCAAGTGGCATTCTTTGAGCTGTTGAATTAACATCCCTCTAATTTTTGCCTTTTATGTCATGGAATCATGGATATCTTGAAGCTTCACTGATACATGGTTGGGAATTAAAAAAAAAATAAAGTGGTGATTCAGCGGTTGTTTTTGTAACTTTTAATGGTGCATTTGGAAGTTCTAAAAAATTCAAGAATAGTAGAGCGAGTGGTGCAAATATCGTCAATGATATCAAAGTTTGGGTTGGGCTATGAATCAGGTTCATATCAACTTGTTTGTTTACTTCGGAATCATTCACCTTATTTTCCTTTAACATACGTTTTATAAATTAAGCTAAAATTCAGAGTTAGAAACAAGATATTGCTTCAGATTTTATCGTTTAAAAGTAGTTGTTTTAAAGGCGTTTCTTTGTTGTAAGTTTTGATTTTGAAATACTAATATGTATAAAATAAAATAAAAACTTAATGGTTATATAAGTTTAGCTCAAGTAAATATGGGAATATGAGTGTCATGCTTAGGCTATGTGTAGTTAGTTTTAGTTGGGCATCACCATCACCATCACGTCTCATAACGCCTCCATACCACCCCCTGGACAACATCAACCCCTTCTCCCCCCACTGGCGCTACCTACATCACGGCTTCTCTCCATCAAAAATCCCCAAAATGGGACACTATGGGCGCCATCCATCCACTACGAATAGCCTAATCATAATCATGTTTATGACTTCCTTTTTTACTTATTGTCATGTTTAGATTCTTCTGCATAGTGACAAAATCATAAAAATTTTAACTGGTTGGTTAAATTAAAAAGTCGTACTACATTAAATATGTGCACTCATTATTTCTGACCTATGTATTACGAACACACCAATTATTCTTCGAGTCTTTTATTGTTACTTTAATAGAATTATAAAAAGAAAGTTGATTAATAATGTTATGTGCTTTTTTTTACAAATAAATTATGAAACTTGTCTTTTATAGAATTTGAACCTATAGTCTTTTAGTTAGGAAGTCACTACTTATTTATTTATTTTTCTAACGATAACAGTTGATTGACTGGCACGTCCCCCAAGCGAAGTTGTATATCAACCAACTACACCACATTTATTTCACAAGTTCACAAGGAAACTCAGTACTGTAAGAAAATCTCTCAAAATCATAGTAGAACCTGTGACTTGAAGATGCTGCAAGTTCTAACTCTAATGCTCTGTGTCATTGAAACAAAATGTCAATTTTAAGTTCCACATTCAACCCGTCACATATAACAACACGTTTATTGATTTTAACATGGGTACGTTTTTGTAAGAAACATGAAATGTTATGTTTCACACACAATTTTTTTAACATGGATAAGTTTTTGTAAGAAACATGAAAGGTTATGTTTCACACACAAAATTATAGGATAATGGTCTTTGTACTCTCTCTTACGACTAAATTCTTTTGTTTTCTTTTCTTTCCGATTTGAAGGAAATACTTAATTTCCTTTCCTTTCTTTCATTTCATTTCTTTTTCCTCATTAACTAAACCTAGGACGGAGCTTACATTTAGACCTTGATAGAGGAGGGGTAGTGTGTGTTCGCTCTTTCGCTCCTTTCTACCCCAAACCCAATTTCTTTTAGGCTGTTATTCTTCACAAAACAACCATCAAACAGGGTGGTCGTTCCGGTTGTGAGCTTCCTTCCCGAACCCTCCCTCCACATCACCTCCTGTCCTCCACCTTCCCTCTCCCTAAACTTCATTCCGGAACCGACTCCATCCGCACTAAACCGGATTGAAGCTTTGGACTTTAGATAAAGGATCACCCACTTATCACACTTACATTTGTATGGAGTATTTGGGCTAATTAGTTTCTTCTAATTGGGCAAAACACACAAGGAGCACAAAATTGAATCGCCACTTTAGTAGAACCTAACATTTTCAAGGTAAAAAGTAGGTTGTGCATAGCTTACAGAACCATAACTTATATAGATTAACAAGTCAACCAGCATGACCAGTACACAAGGTTACGATAACACAGATTCGACTTCATGTAATACATAGATCGTTTTAAAACAAGCATCAAATCGTGAAACCTCGGTTTCAAAAAGCAAATATGACTACCAGAAATAAAACAAATATATAACAGAGAAGTGATCAACAGTCTCACTTTATCAGAAAAGGTGGACAGAAAGTACTCGTGCCGGTTGCCTGTTTCTTTTTCTTACTAGCCGGGGATGAAACAGCCGTCGAACACAAATCATCATCTGTTTCCAAGAACCCGCTTTCTGTTTTGCAATCATGCAGACTATATTCATCTGGTTCTTTCCCTTCTAAAAGCTTTGATCTTTTTCTATCATTATTGGTATTATTCTTATTATCATTATGATAATTATTATTACTATTTGGTACTGACGCCTCCTTATGCATTGAAGGTACCTTTTGATCGTTCGAAGAAGTCGAAGGACACGGGTTCTTTTCTTTTCTAAGTAAGACTTTAGGAATTGGCCAGTTTGCAGGATCACCATTATCAACCACAACTTCATTTGTTCCTTCACAGTTGTTGTCTTGCTTTGAAGCGGATTCTTTTTCATTCATTGATAGTATGGCACTTGTTAAACGGTCTCTTGCAATTTCAATGTCGATAATGGGGTTTGGATAATTTAATCCTAACTCAACACCTGCAGCTTGGAGAACTGAAGAAGGGGCATTCCATGGATGATGGATCCATTCTGTAGGCACTCGTGATAGCTCGGGTAGCCACTGTCGAACATATTCACCCTCAGGATCAAACTTGAATCCCTGAACCTGATAAGTCAAGAATATGAATACTTTTAGCTAGATACATGTATGTATATAGGGGTGCGTTTATTTCGGAACCAATATTATGTTAAAAACTGCAAGAACCATAAAGTGCTTTCATGATAAGAGTAAATTGTAAAAATGGTTTATTTCTCTCTCTCTCTCCACTCTTTCTTTGATTTTATACCCCCTCTCCTGAATTCTCTTAAAAACAAAAGGTATAATAACATGTAAATGTGCATGTAGTGCATCACATCTTCATGTACATAAAATCCTATCTATACCATATTTTTACAAAATAAACCTCAAACAAATTGAAATCCATATGTATTTTAGTCCGTTTATATTAAAGACGATTCTCGCAGTTCTCAATGTATTATTAGTTCTAAAAAGTTTTTATAGGAAGCAATCATAGAGTGACATGTTTACATTAGGATGCTAACACATTATGTAAAACAAATCAGGATCCTAATACACTGTGTAATTTTCACCTAGTTAAAAATTACACGGTGTGTTAGGATCCTAATTTAACGTTTCACCCTATGATTGCTTCCTAGGCTTCCTGGAAAAAAAAAAGCCTTCTTATCAGAACCTATATATATATATATATATATGTATATATAGACTACCACGACCATGATGTACCTCGGGATTATCAAGGCGATGAAGCTCATGCCCATCTGGCAAGCTCCCCGATATATATTGCCAACCAAGAATATCACATTCAAGATCCGCATCCAATAGTGTATCCCAAAAATACTTCATTCCCCATTGCCATGGCAACAATAAACACTTCACCAAAAAACTCGCAGTAATCACTCTAATTCTATTGTGTAGCCACCCCGTTGCCCAAAGTTCTCGCATTCCCGCATCAACCAATGGATAACCTGTTCGCCCCTGTCTCCAAGCCTTAAAACGTACTTCGTTAGCTTGCCAAGGGAAATTCCTCAAGTTGCTTAGAAGTGACTTTTCATGAGTGAAGGGGAAATTGAAACAAATATAACGTGAATACTCTCTAAGCCCGATAGATCTAAGGAAACAAATAGCACTCGTTTCTCCATGATGGTTTGCTTCTTTGGCCCATAGAATCTGCTTCATTATCACACTGTGAAAAACTTTCCTAATACTGATTTCACCAAAATGGATATATGGGGATAGAATTGATGTGGAGTTTTCGGTCACTTTTTGTCTATTGTTTGCATAATCAAGAAGTTGGTTTTCTACGAAGGTAGTAAGAGCTTTTTCTGCATTTATCCAACCTGGTGTCCACCCTCTTCCAAGTAATGCATTACTTGGTTTTTCTGATTCATCTTCAAGACCGAGTTCCTCAATTGTACAATCTTCCACCGATCCTGTTATTAGTCCATCATAAAAACAAAAGAATGATTCAGATTTATGTTTTGACCATCTTTTGCATTCTTTTATCTCATTCTTTTAAAATGAAATAATCGTTTTCAAAGATTATAATGTTTACAGTATTCATATTACCTGTGGCTTGCACCAATTGGCAAGGAGGAAGACGCAAAATAGGATCTTTTCGCATTTTCAAACATTTGTCCCAATATGCATTAAAGGTTGTAAAAGCGTAACCTTCATCATTGTATACTTCCCATGGCTCATACAACAAGTCAGCATTGTATGTTTGAACAGGAACACCAAGCTCCCCAAGCTTTTGTTTTATAACATGATCACGAACAAGTGAAACGGGATCTGAAACAAACACAAATCAAATTCATTGGTAATAGCAGAAACTGTAAAAATGGAAATTTGGAGTAATAATTGGCCAAATTATGATCAAATACACTCTTAGGTGTTTAAACTTTAAACATGACCAATAGTCAATAGATGCATGTTGGAACAAAGAGAGTTGAATTGGCCATGTGCTGATTTAAATTGATCACCAGACTTCAAATTATGCTCAAAGGAGCACACTAATTGAACTTGGGTTGATTTTTAGATGGTCAATTGTTGTTGGGCAAGGAATGGCAAATTGGGAGGTTAATTGGCCAAACCAATATATAGGGTTCACAAAACCAAATATACACCACAATTGTCTATTGTTAAGGATAAATATAACTAACATGCCCAAAGTGATTGAATTATGCAAGTGACCATTTCGTGGGTTTAACTTTGTGCTTAAGGCTAAAGTGCAATGCCTTGTATAAATAACATGCTAGTGCTAGTTAATATGTTGCAAATCCATTTCTCCATTATGTGTTACTCGATTATGTCATACATTTACGTTTGCTAATGTCTTGGGTGTATATTTTCAAGCTATGTATCCAATCAATAAAGGAAGAGTAAGGGCCTCGAATTAGATCAAACAAGATGTTTGGGCGGTTAAATTGAAGCAATTATTTACGAGCATTCTTTTAGAGCAATTTGTGGATACAACTTGCACCCCACTTTTGGTTTGCAGAAATGGATTGAATATCAACTCATAAATTGATTGCATTGTAAACTTCTCATGCTATGATTTTTCAAAAAAAAAAATATGAAAGGTTAAAGTTAAATTGAATATTACCACAATAAGGGTTTATAGAATATGGGTGTTACAATTTCAAAGATCAACTAGGAGAAATATAGAAAGGCAAATGTCTAAAAGATTTCAAGAAAAGGTGTCTTTCTATTTCAAGTTAAGGTATCTTTCTATTTAAAGGTTAAGCTTTAATCAATACTCAGATGTAGGTTTTGAGTAGTTTCAAGGAAAGTAGTTAATGGATTTCAAGAACAAACACAAAGGGTTACGTTTTCTGAAGAAAGTCAAACTTTGATCATGGTTCACTTGCAAGATTTTAACATTAAATGGATGATGGTCAATTTCCAACTGATTTTGTACAGGTTGCACGTGAAATAAGACTAGAAGCAAACTTGCATGTATACAAATTGAATTTAACGTATTCAGTCACTTTCATAAATAGTTAAGTTTTTAGTTAGAGTATGGATCTTTATTTAACTTATTGTGTTCTTCACATATTCTCTTTGAGTGGGATTTTTCCGGTTATGTTTGTTTGTCCATTCTTCATACAATTAACACGTAAACCATCTTGAAGAAGCTTTATGGGGTCATGATAGAGAAAAGAAAACAGTTTGCAAGGAAAAAGAAATCACCAGCATCAAGTTTCTTAAATTCCTAACCAATAATGGAGAGTGCACAATTCATGAACAACTTTAACATCTTTCACTATGCAAATCTCCCGTGTGTTGTCTTATGCTCCTATGTTTCTTCATAACACCCAAAATGGCTATTACGCCTCCCGTTTTTGTACTATACAATTCTCTGATTTGGTCAGTTCTGTTTCAAGCATAGATAGCTATCAAAGTACTCAAATCACCATAAGGGGTGACCCCAAGAATCAAACTCATAAGCCTTAACATATAAAGATCATTACTTGTGTATTCAAATTAGAGGCGAAATCAAATATAATCGGTTCGATTTTGATTCTAAAGTGCCATGTAATTATGCACCAGGTTCCAGAACTAGAATCCTCTTATAACTATTGTAGTCAAACAATATATATATTAAGGATACACAATTGACATAGATCTAAACTTCTTTAGGGGAAACAGAACCACCTAATCACATTAAATAATGACTAACAATAAATCTCAGTCAAAATTTAAACATCTAGATAACTAGTCTGACCCATAAAGTCAAAATTAGTGATTCCTAACAGTATAGATAAGAGGTACATAAATTTGCTTCTCAAAAAAAAAAAAAAAAAAAAAGAAGATAAGACCATAAGAGGTAGAGGATACATACCATAAAGCTGATTAAACACTACTTTGGTTGCACCAACAGCAGTGATGCATTCAATAAGAGCAGAAATAGTACTCTGAGCTTTGATAAAAACAAGATCAGCCCCAAGTGATTTCAAAGACTGCCCTAACTGGATCAAAGACTGCTTTAGCCACCATCTTGAAACCCGACCCGGATAAAACTGTAGTTCTTCTTTAGGGCACCAAATGAAAACAGCAAGAACAGAACCATCTCTTGCTGCTGCAGAAAGTGCCTGATTATCTTCCATCCTCAGATCCCTCCTAAACCACACAACTGTCTTGGAATCCCCACTGCTACCCATCGTTCTTTCGCTTAAAGTCACAACCTTTAACGACCCAATTGAGCTGAAAAGCCTGAAATCACATAATCTTGAAAACCCCAGATGGATTCTTGAAGCAGTCAACACAATCTAAGGCAAAATTGAGCGAATTATTCATGATTTGGCTGTATTTGTTTCAAGAAACAACGAGAAAAAGATGATGACGAGTCATTGATTGATTGATGGCACATGGGGTGAGTAGTAGGTTGTTTGGGCAAATGGGTAGTTTTGTCCTTTTAGGAGTGGGAAAAGATATTTGGAGGTTTTCTAAACTCAGAAATCATGTGACATTATTGGGTCATGTTGATCCGGATTCACGGAGTAGGTGTACATTTGATCTTGTTTCCATAAGTTGGGGCCACCGCAATACGCGGCCACTTTTTCTTTCTTGGACTGATGTCGATTATAGATTACATTCAAGGCATAAAGTTTAAAATTATGCTACAAGAGAATGGATCATCCGGTGGAAAATGCTTAGGGTGTTTGTGGTGCTTGGGCTGTAGAGTGTGGTTTTCGGAGGTGGCTTGATAGTATGCGGCCCCGTGTGGCTACACCAGGAATATGGCTATAGGGCCGGAGTTTCTTGGCCTTCCACAACTCCCATCAATTGCGGTAGTTCTCTCTCTTGACGCTGAGGTGGTGTGGTGTGGGTATCACAAATGAACTATGGAAAATGTGGGGGTGATTATGTGACGCTGAGGTGGTAGAAAAAAATTGATGAGAGAAAAATGTGTTTGTTCCATGATCTTGTCATATCTACTATGGTATAATGAAATTATAAAGGAATGAAATTGTCTAGGTTGCACACTTGAAATTGAGAGACATCAAGTTTTTAAAGAATTTGAAATAGACATCTCGTGTCAGTATTAAAATCGGAAGAAAACAAGTTCGATGGGATTCATCTACAATTTTAATGTAGGTTTAGGTTGAATATGGAATTCAATTTGAACTTTTAATTGATGTTTAATAATTCCATTGATAAAGCCATTTGAATACTTAATTGCTATTAGCCAAAGGTAGTCATCACACGAAGAGGCGTTAAGGACCGAAAACACCCTCTTCATGTCACCCACACCGCCCTCTTGTGCGTTTTCGACCACCCTCCGTGAATCCAACAGCAGGTGTTGAGCCTTGATTTTTATTTTTCTTTCTCTTCTCTACCACATCTTACATGGTATCATGCGTGACACACTTTTCACTATTATATCACCACACCACTACACATAGCCTTAGGTTATGAGTCTCAGATGCTATACATCATATCATTTGCTTATAAGGCGCATAAAGTCCCTTTGAATATTGTTTGCTTTATAAAAGGTGATGATTATGCTTTTAACTAGTCATAATTTTAGATATGCAATGGATCTGAAAATTGTATATTTGTTCAAACTTTTCTCTTTATAAAGTTGTGTTGAATTTATTAGCTTTAATTTGTCAGTTTAAGTCTTGTGTAGCTCTTGATTTGGCATGTTACAGCTAGTTTAGTGACTTCTTTCCGCTGCTAAGGGTCTAGTCCTTTTTATTGTATGTCTTTGTCCTTAATAAGTTTTTGGTTTATGCAGATTTGGTGTTCTCTATTTGTTAGTTTCGTCTCAATATCATAGTCAAGGGGCTGATATTGTCAACTTCTATAGCTGAGGGTAGAATGTGTAGCTTCTTAGAAGATTGGTATAAATCATTAACTGATGGTTGTTATTAGTTAGTTAGCATGTGTTACTAATTGTATTCTTGAGAGATGATCAATAACATATCATTGAGACAAACAGTTCATGGTTCAACAATTTTGTTCTTAATTCCAATTCTTTGATGGTTGATTGATTCGATTCGACATCTCATTTCAACACCAATTGATCCCATCTCAGACAAAATTCATCTTTGCAAACGACCGGATAGTAAAATTTAAGAGCTTTAAGGATCAAACTTGTGACCTTAAAATTACAAATCTCCCCATCATCACTAATAACCACTCGGGCAAACCCTCGTATTGACCAAAAAGCAATTCAATCTTATTTCTCATAATAAGACTACCCACATCAATACATCCTAAATACCACCTAAATACCACCTTTTTGGTCCAGTCAGCATGTCACATCATGTACTTCTCACATACCACAAAACCCACTTTTTTTCCACATCAAGTACTTCCCCACATACCTCATTTATTTTCCACATCACCATTTTATTTAATCTTTATTTTAAAAACTAGTTAACAAATTAATTCTTTTATTTAAAACGTATATTATTTTAATTTAAAAAAAAAAACTTATCGACATAATTAAAATAATATTTTTTTATAAAATAAATAAATAAATATTTATTTAAATTTTTAATCATTATTATTTGAATATTAAACCATTACATAAATTTCAAACCACTAAACGAAATACAAGATTACTAAAAGGAAATACAACTTATTCAACTACAGAAAGGAAACACAACTTATTCAATAATTGAAGCATCCCTGGGAAGCCATGTTTCTCCTCATGGAAGGCTGTTAATCGATCAACATCTTCTTGGGTTGGCCTTCTTAGGTACTTGTCCCTATAGATCTCCACAATAGATCTACAAAAGTTGTGTAGACATTTGATGGCAGTACTCTCACCAATGCGTATGTATTCATCGCATTGATCAGCTGAAGCACCATATGCTAGCTGGCGAAGGGCACATGTGGTTTTTTGGTTTGTTGAAAGGCCTAGTCTGCCAGCAGCATCACGGCGTTGTGTAAAGTATCGCCAGTTAACAGACATACCTTCTGTAGTAATATCGGCAGCAATGCGGTTATAAAGGCGACGAGTCATTCTGTATCGCCTTCTAAAGAGGCCTTCATGATACACAGGATTCTCAGCAAAGTAGTCCTTGAACAAACCCACATCACCTTTTTCACGTTCTCTGTTTATTTCTCTTCGCTTCTTCCTTGGTTGGGATGGACCAGCTTCGCTGGCAGCAATTGAAGCTTCCATTGCTTCGTACTCTTCTGCCAGTTGTGTAATATCACTGAAGTCTAGTGCTAGTTTGATGTGCTCGGGAAGGTGGTCGGGAATGTTGAGATCAGGGATACCAGGAAAACCAGGATTCATTTTTTGAGAGTTTTGGGTTTGAGAGAGATTTGATATTGAGAGGGTTTTGAGAGAGATGTGTGAAATGAAATGAGAATACTGAGTGTATTTATAGTAGTGATGAAAAACTAGCCGTTAGGAAAAATACAAAAAAAACTAGCCGTTATTAATATTTTATATTAAAAAACTAGCCGTTATAATAAGACAAAAAAAAAACTAGCCGTTTTTTTTAAAAAAAATTATTAAGTTTAATGTTTTATTTAATTATGAATTTTAGAAATTTTTTCAGATTTTTTTCAAATTTATTTATATTTTATTTGAATTAATAAATGTTTAAAATAAAACAAAAAAAAATTGAGTTTTTTGAAAAACAGCCGTTAAAAAAAAAAAAAAAGGAATTCTTGGGGGGCCCACAAAAGGTGATACGTCGAGGTATGTATATACGTACGTACGAGCGTACGTACGTACGCCACAACGGTTGACGTACGTACGTGGCCGTACGTACCACCTCAAATACGCCCGTTGTGGGCAGTCTAAGAGATATTTCAACAATAAATACCAGTCACTAGTTGTGGGCAAAAAAGCAAGTTGCTTGGGCCATCCGTATTTACAGGCTTAAAATGGTCCACGCTTCTAGGCTTGCACATTGTTCAAAACTATAAATCCTTCTTTTTCTTTTTTTTTTTTGCAAACATCCGGTTACTCGGGGTCTCATCATGGCAAACGATGCTACCTATGACACGCTGTGACCACATGCCGTACGAGTAACCAGGACCCTCTATGTTGCACATCCATCCTAGTGGAAACCCACCGCCCAAAGGCTCACTGTGGCAAAACTTCTGACTCACCTCTATAAAAAAATGAAAAAAGATTTCGTTGATTTCTCGGTTATGATTTCGTTGCAGTTTATTCAGAGATGAATAAAGATAAGTGTGAGGATGTGATATGTGATGTGTGATTCTTAGATGCACATTCTTTTATTTTTTTTTGAACGGTCAACGAATGCCCCGGAAAACCCGGGGACTATTTACACCAGTTGAGCTCATTCCAGGAAAAATCCACCTCCGCGAGCGGCCGGGTGGTAAAACCTGGGAGCTCAGGGATCGAACTTGTGACCTTACAGCCCCAAGTCTCCCCTCATCGCCAATGCCCCTTCCAAAGTGTTGCCCGTAAGAATCGAACCTGTGTCTCAAGTAGAGAACATAGGCTTCTTACCACTACACCACAATGGAAGTTGCTGCACATTCTTTTATACTAATTATCTTACTAAATACACATATATCCCTATAGAACATACCATTTTAATAATTTAATATATATTTGATATTAAATGAGTTATGAAGAAAACATGCTAAGTCGATAGAAATAAATTATTTAGATGAAATTGATGTAAAATATAAATGGTTTTCATATATTATGATTCACAGTTCACAATATTAATAGTCTTTATATTATACTAAGAATAAGAATTTTGATTTTATTCAAAGAATGACCAATGTTCACGTGAAATTCAAAGTTGATGAAAATTAGAGCCGGGCTCAAAGGCCCATATTACACATGTGAAACAATTCGTGGAAAGTTGAGAGTTCACTAAAACTATAAATTCTAATACAACACAAGCATATGAGGGTTGTTTTTTTTATAAATTGTTAAATTTTGAAGGCATGAGTGAGTAAAAAAATTGGGCCTCTGACTTTTTTTTTCTACCACGCGTTGCAAAGAAAACCTCGTTTGTACAAAACAGTTGATAGATCAAATATTAGGAGTCTTGGTTTGAAGCAAAATATAAACCGTAACGAAGATAGCATGATCAAATCAAAATAAAACACAAATAAAAATATGCTCCCGAATACTATTACGACGGGCCACTGACCTACTCGATCATCTCCATTGTTCGAGTACAGGACCCGAAGACCACCCACAGGAGGGAAACCCGTCAAATGTGAGAAAACCCCCTAAAACTCTTATTTTTGTCATATTTGAGACTTGAATCCAAAACCTCCCCATTTTAATATCTTTGTGTGTCACACCTTAACCACTTGGACTGTTAATCATTAGCTAGCTAGTAGTTTGCCAATCACTCTTCTAAGACCTTTCAACTTATATATAATCTAAAACAAAACAAAAATTAAATAAGTAAGGTTTTATGATTTCAAATACAAAAGTTGTTACATGAAATAAAATCAAACCACAAAATTATTTTGGGCCTTTGAAGAAGATGAAGGCCCAACAAAAGCCTCTAATTATAGCAACTCCATCCGGCCGACTAACACTGGCTTATATATAGAATAACTGATATGCTCTAATAACTAATAACTAATTAATAATAAAATATTTTTATGTTTAGTTTATATGTAGCTTAATTAAACGGGGATCGTTCTATTTTCATTAGCCCTCACTTCGACTCCAAGTTCCTCGGCCTCATCTTCATTTTCCCTTGACATTTCCTCCAAAGACTTGCCGTTGGATTCGGGCACCAAGAACGTAAACAACATCCCGAGACAATTCACGACCCCGAGTACGATAAGCGTGTTTTTTACCCCGATCCCCGGAGGATATCCCTTATCCGTCTTCGTTTTGTCTTGGTTCTGAGCCGCATACAAGAACCCGAACGCCCCAATTATGGCCCCCGCCTTCCCCGAGGCAGCTGATATCCCATGGCATGTTGACCGAAGCCTCGCGGGGAATATCTCGGCAGGGACAACAAATGTGGTCGCGTTTGGCCCGAAGTTTGCGAAGAAAAAGGTTAAAGCGTACATTACAACGAACCCGATTCGGTTCTCCTTTTGCGTCCAGTGATGGTAAGGAATGGCGAGGGCGAACATGAAAACCGTCATAAAGAAAAAGCCCATTAACTGGATCGCGAATCTCCCGATTCTGTCGATGAAGAAAACCGTAAACCAGTATCCTGGTACGGTGCTACAAAGAGCGATGAGCGTTTGAGCTCTCGAGATCTTGAAAACCTCTTGGATCGCGTTCATGGTTTTGGCTGGCGGGATCCACCCGATCGCGCTAAAGATGTCCTTTTGGAACAGGTTTTGGCTATAAAACGCGATATCGAGCAAGAACCAAGTGCTTGTTGTCCCGAGCAAGTGTAACCCGTGTCTTTTTAGGAATTGCTTTGAAAAAAGCCCGAAAGTGTTTTGTTGTTTTTCGACCGCCTTTTCTTGTTCAGGCTCGAGCTCGACTTGTAACACTTTTGACATATCAGCAGCCGCTTGCTTCGCGTTTTTAGCTACTAAAGCTGTGTATCGAGCAGTTTCTGGCATCTTCATCCGCCAATAATACGTCATTAGAGCCGGAACCGACCCGAACATTAATATAATGCGCCAAACGTAATCCGCTTGTGGCACCGTCGACCTTAACGCATCATCCTCGTACGCCGGAGCCGGATACTTCGACTTGAATCCCGCGGAAACTATACAAGCCACCATCCCACCAGTCAAAATCCCAAACCCTTGCATAGCAAACACCGCGGCAATAAACGCGCCTCGGGTCTTCTTATTCGCGTATTCCGACATAATCGTAGCGGAGAGAGGGTAATCCCCGCCTATCCCAAACCCGAGCCAAAACCTAAAGAAGCAAAGGGTGGCTATAACCGCCGTGGGCTCGTTGCTAAACGAAAGCCCAGAGGCGATTGAACAAATGACCATAAGCATAAGTGTCATCCCATAAACCTTTTTTCGGCCCATTTTGTCTCCGAGCCAACCGAAAAAGAGTTGGCCCGAGAGCGTGCCACAAAAAGCGACGCCATTGACGGCTGCTGACACGTTCGGTGGAAGTGACCCGGGTTTGTCATCGCCGAAGTCGTGGTAGTAAATTCGACCGAGTAATTTGGTGACGAGGGAGATGCAGAACAGATCGTAGGCGTCGGTGAAAAAACCCATACCCGCGATTATAATTGCGGTGAAATGATACCATTGGGTTTTAGCGATATCGAGTGCATTTAGCACTTTCAAGTTGTCATTTGCCATAACCTGAGAATTCAACAAAGATAAAAAGTTATTCACAAGTTAGAGTATTTAACATTTTTTTTTCGGTTATAAGGAAAAATCAAAATTAATTATGTTAAGAAAAGTCAAAATTAATGTGACAAATATCAGGAAAAGTAAAAAAAATAATCATATTATTTTTGGCTAAAAGCAACATTTTTCAAACTTTGAAAAGTAAAAAAAAATAATCATATTATTTTTGGCTAAAAGCAACATTTTCAAACTTTCCGGTAGAATCACGTGAAATAATGAAAATGACGGTCTTTAATACCGACACATGCCACCTTAACAACTTTTACCACTCACAATAGATTTTTTTAAGTGCGTTTTAAGAGAAAATACAAATTATTTCAATTTTTTAACCATAAGTCACACACTTTCTAATATTTTTTTCACATATTTTGATCGAGAATCGATTTTCAACGCATATGTAATATAATTTAGTGTGAATAATTATTTAGAGTACATACACATATATTTTATTGGAGAGCAATATTGCCCATTTTGGTAAAAAGTACATACAAATTTTTAATGACAAACCACACCCTTTTTCCGATACTTTTGTCATATGTAATTTAAAGTGTCATTTGTTTCTTAAATATAGCCCAACCATAACGACTCAAATACATTATACTATATATACAAAATACAACCACATTTTACAATTTTTAAAGCATGATGTACAAGTCTCATGCATATGGTACTAACACCTAAAGCACAACATAAGTTGTACATTGCTTTTGTTCTTGATTTTGTTTGTCTGCGCATATTGTACAGTAAGTGATGATGGGTTTTCATTTTTCAATCTTTCCCATCCCTCTCATATCCTATCCAATCCAATCCAATTGTACAATTTAAATATATTTACTCAAGATTCATCTTTGACTGAAAACAACCACCGTCGACGGTGAACCTTCAAAACCCTCTCCGGTTAGATGGAAACCGTCATCACCTGATCACGACCATCTCTCTACCGCATGAACATCCCATAACCCCTTTAGATCATCCATTGTTCTTATACATCTCGATTTACACATTAGGAGCTTGAATTTGGGAGATTTCTAAGAAATTTAAGGTTGCGTTTGGTTGTGGAAAACGTTTTCCAGTTTTCCATTTTCAGTTTTCTAGAAAATGAAATGGGTTTTCCATTTCTAGAAAACACTTGGAAAATTTTGAAAACGCGATCTAACCAAAAGATGTGTTTTCCATTTTCTGGAAAATAGAAAACGGAAATTGGAAAACAATGCAAAACTATTTTCCAAATTTAGTTAAAAGAATGGAAAACTGTATTTTCTGTTTTCTAGGAAATTTTTTTCAGAAAACTATCACTAGAACGCGTTTTCTGTTTTCCATGTTTTCTTAGAAAACAGAAATGGAAAACACCCCATGTTTTCCACAACCAAACGCGCCCTAAATGTCTCCGAGGTTTCTCAACGCCACACGCTCCTGGTCTTCACTGACGCTCTTCCCGCTCCCTTGAATAGTGTGGGATGTACGGAAGGAGACAATGGAGATCTCATTCATCTCTTCTGTTTCTTCTTCCACCGGGGTTAGATTTTTGAACCGTTTAGCAGCGACAGCCATGGACGTTAACCATCTATGAAGGATGTCGTTGTGGGCGGCGACGTCATTGGTGCAATCGTAGGAAGGGGCGACGTATATGGAGTGCAAGGGCGATGGCCATCGGGAGGTAGTGTTTTTCATGTATGTGTACGTTTGATTTGGGTTTCAATTCTGATTTCATGATGGAAAACGCTTCTCGCCTTAATTGAGAGTAAGTTTAAATTTGATTTGAACATATCAAATAAATTTCTTAGGTTTTGAAATGGGATAGTTTTTGTTACTTTTAGATATGCAGTTCCCTTATGTCTGTAATGATACGATTAATGTTTGGGAGGATCAGTCCATAGCTTTTGAGTTTTGATGTTCTAGAAATACTTTGTTGGAAATGAAACAATTTCTCAATTTAAGAGGTATGATTTGAAGTTTTTATCAGTAATCAATATTGTTGATTCATACTTATCCTAAATTTGTTATTAATGTCTAAAACAAAAGAACATAAAAAAACATCTAAATGAACCTAAAATATTATGGGCGAAATTGATGTTAGTTGTTACGTTTATTTTCATGAATAATTGTGTGGCTTTTAGAGTTACTGTTCACTCGAATCTTAATATTTTTTCATTGTTCTTTAAACGAATTTCATGATCTATTTATTTTCCGTTAATATTTTGATTTTTAGGGTCTAGATCTGGATGTGTGATTTACATTTTCTTTATTTGTGAAGTCCATTTCCAGGTACATTTCTTTGAATGATATAATTTTGGTGGATTATGAATTACACGATTTTAACATTACTTTCTCTGTTATAACAAAATTTACATGCGTTATCGATATTAGTTTCACACGACACTTATCTTTAATCATTTTGCCGACTTTCTAAAACGGTCCGACTCCGCTGCGAAGCGCGGGTCGACCCACTTGTAGAAAACAAAGAGTAAAGTAGTAAATGAATTAGTAAAGAAATATAACAACTGGGACCTGTTGTACAGACACCCTCTCTAAATTTCACACCCCAAATCGGAGCTGATTGGGTGAACAGGCCCGGTTCGAAAAAAACAAAAAACCATTTCACGTCAGACACCAGAATATGAGGTTTAAACCGGGGCTTTTCGGGCAAACCGGCCCGGTTTGTTTTTCCTTTTTTTTTCTTTTCTGAATTGGTATTTTTTAATAGCCCTCATACAAAATACAAAGTTTAAATAAAAAAAATGTCATTTTTTAAAAATATTAACCGTTTTTACTTTTTTTTACAACATTTATTTACTCATTTTTATAGTATAACAATTTCTTTGTCAAATAATTCTATAACTTAAACGAAACTCGGTGAAATATCAGGTTAATTAAACAACTCAACCAAAGGTCCAAACCCAACCTTTTTTATAAACTAATTATAATTATAATATCAACACAAAGGGTGAAATGTTGTAAATTTTTTTCGTGTAATTGCCACATAAATATCACCGCTCCTCATAAAATATCAGGTTTGGTAAAAAAAAATAAAAATTCAAACCGGGCCGGTTTGGCCGAACAGCCCCGGTTTGATTTTTGTCCGCATTCGAACCGGTCCGGTTTGGGCGATCAGCCCCGGTTTGGGGTGTTCACTTGTATTTTTGGGGTGTCCGTATAGAACCACCGTAACAATTTAAAATTCCGGTCCGATTCATCGGTCTGACTGATTCAAAAATGGTTACAGAACCGGACAGAAAACTCCGGCTTAGCGATGAAATCTAACAAGATAATAAACGACTTTTGGAGTCGTTCTTGCCAAACCCGACCAAATGGGAAATTCCAAAGAAAGGACATTAACAAGAAAACAAACCAGTTAATATCATCCGAACCCACATGGCCACACCTATTTGGCACTTAACATACAAATTGAAAACGTCTCGTTTATCCTTTTTGTTTTTTCTCGTAAAAAAGCCACTTAATAGTTTTTCGAACATTAAACATCCGTCTTATGTTTTTTTTTCTTCCTTTAACGACAAATATTTATTTACACCAATACATAATTATCTGTGTTTGAACCTATGACCTCCATCTAAACGCCCCTTATAAAACTCAAGTCCTAACATAGGCTCCGTAGTTGTAGTTAGGGGTTTTATGTCTCCATGTCATCAAAGTTTGTACCCAAAACGCCCCTTATAAAGCTAAATCTCATTATTAATTTTTTTTTAAAAAAAATCCTTATAAATACTCTGGTCCAATAATATAACAGTGGAAGGTTCTGGAATCCATAGCACCCGGGGCAGTGTGCCCGGGCGTTATGAACGTGATATGGGACTTATAACATGCCCATTAAGTTCGGCCTTAGAAAAATATCAACGAGCTGAGTTCGAGCTTTAGAAAACGAGTTTGAGATAAGCCGAGATGAGCTTTTGTAAGTCGAACGAGTCGAGCTCGAGATCCAACCAACATAAACAACAAACCACTTAAAAAGGAAAAATAACCGGATTTAGCTGTTCCAAACCGTTTTAAAATTAAAATAATAAACTGTTTCACTGAAGTTTAAGGGAATTAATTTACGAGTCTGACCTCAAACAGCCGGTGAAAGCGGTGAACCCAGAGATATTTTAGTTGTAACTTGTGCAAAGAAAATAGTACTTGAGCTCAGGCAGGTTCTGTGGCAGGTAGTTTTGAGTAGAAGAGGGGGAGGTGAGGCTGAGAATCAGTCAATGAGATGGGCTCAGTATTTATGGACTCCAGATGGGCCTACGATTTTAATTCTCTCCCGCCGTACTGGAATTTTTTTACGGCTACGATTTATTCCTAACTGACGTGGCCCCAATCGGATGAATTTTTAAAAGTCAACAGCGACTTGGTTGCATGCTTTTGGTGAAAAGATATAATGCTTTAGGGGGTGGTTAAACTCACCGTGATACCTCATGTTTTTTTTTTCATTTTTTTTTAAAATGATATTACATATTTTTTAGATTACTTTACATAACTTGTTACACTTAATATCAACTAGGCTGCGATAGAGCGACTTGTCACGCATTATAGTCGGGTATATGGTTGTCTCCAAGATCTTAGATGTCTGATGCGAGTTGAAAAAAATATACCATCGTATAAAAATGTTTCTTATAAATCGACGTTAATTGTTATAAATATAAATATGACCCCTCCTTATCATTTATTGGACTTGTGAATGTTTTTATATAATTGCTCATTTAATTACTTTAAATATGAGTAAGAACTGAAAAATAAAATTTAAGGTATAATATATAGGGAAAAGATCTATAGAAAACCAACAATTTTCTAAAAAACCAAAAAACCAATTTTTTTTTCTCTATAACTTCTTCATATATTAATAATTTTTAAAAAGAATTTCACCAAAAATTCTATAATTTTATTAGGTTTATTTATGGGGAAAAAATTTTTAAAAATAAAAAGTTTAGTGATTTTTATATTAGTGCATCATGCAATAGTACTAATAGTATTGCATAATGCATTATAATTAAAACTACTTAAAAATAAGAAACTTAACTTAAATATGAACGTGATTTATGCGAATAATATAAAAAACAAAGAATTGGCATTCCTAAGACAATTTTATATTATTGTTGCATAGTGCATTATTAATTTTAAACTAAAATCCGAATTTTATTTTATTTTTTAAAAAAACTCGAAAATGTTTTTAAAGTTTTTTCTTTTTCTAGTATTCTTAAAATAATGAAAGAAACATATAAAAAAAGTTTTAAAAAAAATAATTTTTTTTCTTGGTTTTTTGGTTTTTTACAAAATATTAGTTTTCTATAGAACCAACCCATGATATATAATGAAGAATTCTTTTTCTTATGTCCCCTCTAAAAAATCTGTCATGTGCGATCGTCTACCATTTACACCCTTAAAGACATCCCTGATCGGGTATATATGAATAATAAAAACAATTAAAGTGAAGTAGTGAATTAAAAATAACGAAAAAGTATTAGACGTAGAGCTAAATGTTTAAAATTAAAAACTAACCTGTCAAATTCTACAATCAAAAACTTCAATAAAAAAACAAAGGAAAATAGGCCACTAAAAGACAAAAAGAAAAAAGAAAAGAAAAACAATATTCAATTCTTCATCAAAGTTTAAGTGTTTAACGTTGTTTATAGCCAAATATCAATTGTGATGTGATGTAAAATTATTTTTTAGTTTCTATATAAATCATAATATGTTCAAGGCTCCGGTTATTCACACATATCTTTTTAAAATATTCGTACACTTCAAACAGTCATTTGGGTCCGAATTTTGTTATTCTATAAAAAACCATTCACCTCTTTGAATTTTATGCGGTCGTCGTCGATCCACGTAGGGGTCGGTTTTTCCTAAACGACCGTTTTTGGTCGTTTTGCCACAAACGATCGTATTAAGTGTGTGGTTCTATCGAAATGTGTGTTTAAAATATAGCGACTCTTTATGTTAAATCGTTTTATCATTCAAGTTAATCAATTTGATGCCTTATCGTTTCACCAAGAAAAAATAAGATGTCATATAACAGAAAAACGAAAAAGACAATAGATCGGGTAGTATTCTATTGCACCCCTTGTTGATGATCGATGACATTCTTAGTCCAATAGAGAACCCAATCTGTTACTCCTAAACTACTTTAAAAAATAATTACATTAATGTCTGAAATTAAAAAAAAAAAAAATTTAATTAAGGGGACAAAACTTTTATAAATGGGTAAGTTTCACGTTTAAAGGAAAAAAAAAACTGTTTTAGTATTACTCAATTACAACACGTTGATCTTTAAAAAATGTAAAAAGCTATGTTAGTATTTTGTGAGAATAATTTAACGCTTATCGGGATTAAGAATCTATTTTGAGATGAATAATAAAGTGACAAGTAGCAATTTTGTTGGCTACAGCACAAGTGATTCTTGGTTAGGCTCTTAGACACTATTGGCGTTCCACAAAATAAACCAAAAAACTAGTAAACCATATTAATTTTGAATTAATAATCTTGTCAATGGGCCGTGAACAATAGTCAACGTTGTTGATGGTTTGGATGGTTTATTTGTGGCCATTAATAATAATAATAATAATAATAATAATAATAATAATAATAATAATAATAATAATAATAATAATAATAATATAATAATAATAATAATATAATAATATAATAGGTTTCGGATCAAATGCGACACCAAGTTTTCCCTAAGTCCGGTGCGGCACATTTTGGACCTTTAGATCAAGTGGATGGATGGATAAGATTGAAGGAGATGAGAGAGAAGGAGTGGAGGGAATCTAAAAACTGGAAGGGTAAATCTGGAAAAACATATTTATTCAAGTTCCCCCCAATTTTTAAACGACAATAACTTTTTCATACGACATTATTTTCGAAAACGAATTTCACCATAATTCTAGTCGTGATTTTATCTTTAATTTGAGACTAGGTTTGCTCGATTTGGAGAAAAAAAAATTTCACGTTTTTTACGACGTTTTTCAGAACGTTTTTTTTTTTTTTTTTTTTTGGATTCTCCTAGTAGCGATTTATGACCCTGCAAACTTTCAGACCTTAATTCGAAGTGTAGGCATTTTTTTTTTAATTTTTTAGTTCAGTTTTGTACACTGTGCTGGTCTATGCTGGTCAGTGCTGGGTCAGTGCTGTGCTGGTCATGCTGGTCTGTGCGGGCTGTGCTGGTGGAATTGTGCTCTTGTGCTGGTCTGTGCTGGCTGTGCTGGTGGATTTGTGCTGTTGTGCTGATCAATGCTGGTCTATGCTCGTGTACACTGTCAATGTTTTTAAAAAAAATTTAAAAAAAGATATCTACGCTTCGAATTAAAATCTGAAAATTTTTAGGGGCCTAAATCGCACCTAGTACTACTCAAAAAAAAAAAAAAAAAAAAAAAAAAACTGGAAAAAAACCCGGAAAAAACGTCAAATTTTTTTTTTCTTCAAATCGAACAAACCTAGTCTCAAATTAAAGATAAAATCACGACTAGAATTATGGTGAAATTCGTTTTTGAAAATAATGTCGTATGAAAAAGTTATGGCCGTTTAAAATTCTGGGGGGAAATGAGTAACTAACAAATATACTTATGGGGGAAGAAATCTGGAATTTTCCTTTATTACCCCCTGCCGCACCGGACTTAGGCAAAACCCCCTGCCGCACAGGAACCCCCCTCTAATATAATAATATAATAATATAATAATAATAATAATAATAATAATAATAATAATAATAATATATTAGGATTTAATATAAAAGATGAAGAATGAGAGAATATATACAAAAGTATTGATGATAGGCATAACAAGTAAACAAATTATCTACTTCATAGGTGAGATATGAATAGAATGAGATAAAAACTTATAGCTCTTATAAAATACTAGCCGTGTGCCCGCGCGTTGCGGCGGCAACAGTGTATAGTGTGTTATTCGTCTTCTGTTCGCTTGTTATGGAGGCACGACAATTTATAGCGTGTTATGTGTCTTCTGTTCACGCGTTCGGCGGCAACGACAATTTACAACGACAACAGTTTATAAAGCGTTATTCGTCGATGACAAAAACCACCGCGATACTTGCCTTTTGTTAGTTTATTAATACTCTCGTCATATATTTTTCATTGAACGTTTGTTAGTTTTGTAATTTATATCATCGATTTAACTTATCTAGTGGAACAAACGAAAGCGTAGATCTTATTAGATATTCTAAATCTAGAAAAAATCAAGAATTAAAATTAAAGAGTAGATCTAAAATATTAAAGATTCCAATGTCTTGTATATATTGTATAAGGCCAACATGATCTGTTATCTTTTTCAATCTTAACTTGATATTATTTACTCTAATTACATAAACCTATCTATTGGCATTCATAAACATTCATATACACCTTCTTTGACCATTGTTTGACCACTTTATAGATTTATGATGTGTCAACCTATTTGTTAGTGAAATTTAACCAATTTATTAGATGACTACCTCCCTATCTTAATCTATTTGTAAGGCAAACGAAATGATGATTAGATAAAATCATGAGCACACACTTAATCATAATTAGCCTTACGTTTATGATTTTGAGATTGGAGGGAATCACTTTCAGTTCTTGAAAATACATTCAAATTCAAAAAAATATACATTCAAATTCAAAATACATTCAGATTCAGAAAAATATCAAGAACAAATACATACTGATCTGAGTTGATTAGAATTTTCAAAACACAACTCAAGAAACAGCAAGTGGAACGGTGTGAGTACCTTAAGAGGACTCGCAAGACCAGAAATCACTATCAGAAGAACTTCATCCTCCAATCAAATAAGCAAAAAAGAAGTACTTTTAGATGAATCAGGATAAAAAAAACATGTAAGTAATTATTTAAAAATTAGAAAGTATTAGGAATTTGAACTAACCTTTAGACAGTTGTCAAACTGTCATCTTGCCAAACATCCAGGAGTAGTGGTGGTACTGTATCTGATTGGTCCATAATCACCGCCATCAATAAACCTAACCTTGACTTCAATTTCTTAAGACACCATTAAATCCACCTCAATTTTTCATCTGGAGTATATAAAGAGATTATTGATCACAAAAATCATCACATGGAACAAATACAAAGAGAATATTGATCAAATTTATCTATACATTTAATTACTTGTTAAATGCCAAAAATAAAAGAAACCTAACTGTCTAAGGAGTAGCTCAACTAAAAATTTGGTGCATTCTGTTGCTCCAAATATCAACCCAACTACCCTGTGTATGTATTATCAGTTATATAACAGAAATCTTCTGTGTGTGGAGGGCTGACTTCTTCATATATTCTGTTAATACAAAAACCCAATTGAACTAACAACAAATAATCAAACAAAACAGCCTTGCTACTTGATGAAATCGGCAAAATCAAGTATCAAGCCTAAAACAACAAGATTAACTCTGAGGAAATTTTATAGCATAGTTTTTCCCATTCTTGTTTGAAGGAGTTCTATGCATAAACGTATGTAAATGAGGGATCTTTTTTACCTATGGAAAATGGGAACAAAATTGAAGAACTCGGTGAAACAGGAATTAGAGTTGCCTGTCACATAATAAAAATTAGTGAGAAGTGGCATAAGTACTACCTTTGACAGATCCATTTAACTGCTCCAGCTGCTGCATATTTAATATAAATGAACAAAGGTGAATGGATGGCACAATGCTTCGCTTCCCTCTCTTTACCAACCTTAAACATTTCTTCGGTCTCAATAATAACCAATCTTTAACCTAAGTAAAAACATAAGAATTTAGAATAATTAATCTTAATGTACTAAAACTAACCAAAGAAAACCCAACACAAATGCACAATTTGAGAACCTGTTGAAGCATTCCTCTAACAATAGTAGTATTCAATCTCATAAGAGTTCTATTGCACTTTCCCAAACACAACGCTTCTAACGTGTGCCTGTGCAGTCTTCTGGTTCCTAAAATTCCTCTAACCAGGGTTATGTAAAGCTGCTGTGCTGGACCAAAATTTGGCTGAATCACATAAACTAATAAACACGGTTATTAAATGACGTAACCAAAATATTCTTCTATGCTTCAGGGATCATTTGTATATGAAAATGAACATTTGGTGGGCAAGACATCTAATTCTAGCCCCACAAAATGCATGATTATCATACCTTCCATTATCAATCTTAATCAACAATATGATACTGATTCAGCCCTACTAAATACTGAATATGTGCATAATATACACAGTAGCAAAAAAACAAACCCAAAATACTAAACTAAAATTCAATGCAGCAAGAGAATAACTAACCTCACAACCAACCTGATATGTTTCACATGAACCCAACCCGACCCATTTCAACCGGACCATGTTAACTCCTAATTTTTGTACTTTCACTTCTTGTTCAGTGAGTTCATTACAAGCACTGATCTTGCATGCTTTCCTTGTGCTTCGAACTTCACAATAACCAACTGCAAAAGCATATAACAAAATTTAAAAAACAAATTAAAGTTTAGCATCTATAAAACATGAGCATCAAAGGAACAACCTAGGAATTATGAGAAACCCAAATGGATCGAAGCGAGGATTATTAAATGATTCAGAAAGCAGTAAATCTTGAACATGATTCAGATTAGTTTAGCATTGGAGAGACCTTGAATGCTTGCATGCTGCATTGTAAAGAAAAAGAAATTAAAATGAATAACATGAATCCTAAACTCCTTAACTAAAAAAGGAACTCCAAAAGAAAGCTTTTTTTTAAGTTACCTCCTTGTTTTCTCCCATTTCTTATATAAGATTCTCAACCTTGTTTTTCGGTAAAAAAAAAAAAGCAAAAAAACTACCTACAGATTGCATTTGATCATAAATCTCTGATTCATTAAGATTAGAACCAAAACACTTAAGTCCACCCACAAGTTTATGGTTGATTATGCTTCCATTGCATTTGATGGCTTTAGTTTTAAACTGGACTTATGTATTGAAATCAACTCATATGAGAATTTAAAATCAACATTTACAATCTCAAGCTAACAAAGTAGTCTAAATCCACCCAATTAACCATTTATTTCAGAAGGCGTGGCTGGAAATTTCTTTTTACCTGCGGTTGGAAATAGTTCTCATTTTTCTAAAACAATAGAAAATAATAATGTCAAGACCTTCAAATTGTAAAAATTGTTGGTCTAACAGTCTTCTTTGATGCAAAGTTGCACCCTGCATTTTGAATTTTTCTATTTTGAGTCAGATGACTTGACTTGTGAGATTTTGACAAAAAGATTAGTCACAAATACAGAATTACAGCTAATAGTGACAGGATCAATTAATGTGTTGAAATGGGTCCAGATCATAAGATGTTTTAAATATGAATCAAGTTGGGTCGGTGAGGCAAAACTTTTTTCTTTGAGTTTTATAAACAATTTATCTATTAGATATTATTAAATTATTTAACCAATTCCTAAATAAAGTGCAAGTGGTTATAAGGACTTACATAGACATCAATATATTTGAAACTCATTTAAGCCTATTTATTTTCAACTAATGTCTTCAAGATCTGTGCTTGACCCTTTCGAAATAAACTTTAACCCATTTTTTTAGAAAATGGCCCAAACTTTCTATTTCTTATAAGAGTATAATTACAACATGCCTTGTTATCATTGTGAGCAAGCCTTAGTTCTCTTAGCTCCATACATGAACGAAAACTCCAATTCCTCCACCCATGGTAATCACATTGTACATGAACACCAATAGTCCAATCTGGTCTGAATGATCATCATTCTTAACTAAAAACTGCAATTTACAATTAGGCGAGTGCTAAGATTGATTAGAAGAAAAATTAGATTTCTACGTGATGATC
This sequence comes from Deinandra increscens subsp. villosa, assembly GCA_039602395.1. Lineage (NCBI taxonomy): Eukaryota > Viridiplantae > Streptophyta > Magnoliopsida > Asterales > Asteraceae > Deinandra > Deinandra increscens. The sequence goes on along the minus strand of JBCNJP010000021.1, from coordinate 1,678,040 downwards.
TAAATTATAAACAAAGATTATTAAGAACAGCTTTGAGTTACCATCCCTTTTAGAAGAAGAAACAGATGTTGAACTTACATGTATGTGGCTTTAAACATGTTGCTACTAATATAGGTTATTCTTCATATGTTAAGTTTGATTCATTCCATGAAGCCGTTGTCTTGAGACCATAAAACTGTTGTGAGCATAAGCAAAGTTATACCTGACTTGACTGCAATCATAAAAACAACATAAGATCATATTTTATACAAGTTTTGTAAAATAAAAAATATAGAAAAATAATATGCTTTTAAAGATACTTGCCTGTAGTAATCAGGGTTTAGGCCTGTAGTAATCAGGGTTCAGGTGCGATTATAGCGAATGATTTCTAAAAAATTGACCTGGTATTGAATATAAACAATGAAGAGCAAATGATTTCTCAAAAATTTAAAAATAGAACAATTACCTGAGGTGAGATTCGAGCAGAGGGAAGTCGCCGCTGTAGCCAGTGGCCAGCCGTCCTCCCATTTCTCTTGATTTGCTCTCCAACGCTCTGATTTACACGTAAATATACCTTGATATTGAAACTGAAAAACCAATATCTATGACTTGATTAGTAAGTGAGTATTGAACAAAAATAAGCATGGAAACTGGAAAATTGAGCGATTTGCGATACTCCTCAAACAAAATCAAATCAGGAATCGGACTTTCTGTGCTGAATGAAAATCAAATAAGGAAAATAGGGCTCAGATATTAGAATCAACATCAAAAATGAAAATCAACAATGTACCTGTGCCTATTTATAAGATTTTTAGATCTGGAAAATACCAAAATGAATCGGGCATCAGAAATTAGGGCTTACATGTAGAAGTGTGAAAATAACTAAACAGAAGCATGAAAACAACATCAAGGATGTTTTCTAATCACATAGAAGTGTGAAAATCAGAAAGTAATAATCATACCTTCAATCGAGATGAGATGCTTGACGTCCCATAGAGGTTGCAGAGGTTTTTAGAGGCAGTCGCATGATGGTAGACGGCGACCAAGAAAAGGGAATCGGACATAAAGTTCTAAAGAACTACACCTCCACCTCCGTGGAGGGACGATGGAGAGGAGATGGGATGCTAGATGTGTTTCAATTTCAAATTTCAAAATTCTGATTTCTTCTCTGTTGTTTGATTAAAATGAACCGTACTTTGACGTTTTTCCCATTATAGATGGTGTGAAGTTTGAAGATTAAAAGAGAGGGGAAGAAGACTCTTAATTTAGAGATTCCCTGGTGTAATGTACACAGTACAGTCGAAGAAAGAGAGACAAAGGCGGTAATATGTTTGCTGTGTTTCACGGATCGAGAAGAAAGTGAAGCCGAAATAGGAAAGCGTCTTAATTTTAAGACGCTGGTATTTACCAAAATGCCATTTTGTTCAATATACATTATATAGTAGTATAGATTATATTACTCACTAATATATCACACAAAAAGTCTCTTTTTATTTCTTTAAGACCTTTTTATCTATCTGACCTTTTTATCTATCTATCACGATATGTCATATCTCGACTCTCTCTTTTATTTGTTGATATCTTTTTCAAAAATAAGTCACTCGAGTTGTAAGTGAGTCGAGTTCAAATACAAATTCAGCTTCTTCGTATAGAGATAATTCTTGTCTAATATAGTTTTGAGCTCAAGTTGACATGGCTTAGATGAAATCAACTCATAAACAACCATACACATCACACTCCATATCATCACCAAATTCATACGTGACATGTCTATACATAAGTTGCTAAGTGACACGTGATATAGAAAGAAAGAAAAAAAAGAAATAACTTGGGTTTGACATTGTGTGTCGGCATTACACAACCTGGATCTCGTGTCATTCAGGGCGGACCTGAATGAGGGTAGGATGGACGACCATTTAAGGTCTGGTTTTCAGAAGGCCATAAATTTTTAAAATTTTCTTATGTGATTATCTGATAAATGTTATTTTGTTATAAGTTTTGAAATAAAGAACATCTAGGTCAGTTGGAAACGATGTAATACCTTAAAGTGTAGTTACATGTAATATCAGAATGATAAATAATGTGAAGAGCAAGTTTTCAAATCATGTAACCTTACAATCTTTGAAAAACTTAAGGAGTAAGTAATATTGTTAAAATGATAACTATAAATCATTTATTATATTGATCACCACAACCATTAAAATGCAAACCCAAATTTTAATTAGGGGTGTCAATCGTGTCGGGTTGATGGGTTGACGTGTTAATTTCTTTAACCCTAACCCAACCCATAAAATATTGTAGAATACATTAATCTAATTCAACCTTAAATATGGTCCACCGGTACATTGAATCTAGTTTCAGAAAACCAGTTGGTTCATATGCGAGCGGTTTACTTTTTTTTTTTTTTTTTTTTTGTTTTTGAACGGCACTTTCATTAAACACAAAACGCCCTTAGCAAGAAGCTAGAAGGGCCAAACAACAACAACAACGGAAACTTACATATCAAACACGTCCCATTTCTCCCAATCTAGATCACCCCACCTCCCCCTATGCTTAATCCAAAGAAAGCTAAGACATTTAATTTCGTTAAACAAACACGACACGACGGGCTTCTTCTTCTCAAAAATGGCTTCATTACGACTCTTCCAAACGATCCAACAGGCCGTCATTATGATGGCATAGAGAATCATCTTGGTCTTCCTATCTTTGGGGGCTTCCTCCACAACCCATAGTAAATCCACGATATCAAAAAGAAAGAAGTTTGGAACATTGCACCAACCTGCTATGAGAGACCACAGCCTATCCACGAACACACACCCCGTCAAAAGGTGGGCAGCTGATTCCTCCATATCTTGACAAAGAGGGCAGCGGTTGTTTTCGACGTTAATATGCCTCCGAATCAGCGCATCGGCCGTAGCAATCCTACCACGAAGAGCTCTCCACAGGAACACATTCACTTTACCGGGCACCAACACATTCCATGGCATGACCAAATCTGTCCTCTCTTGACTCGTTGCCGCAACGTACCCCTTCAGCCCCTTCACAGAGAAAGACGTTGATTCGTCACCCCTCCAAACAAGTTCATCGTTCTGTTTAACCATAACCTGCTCGAGACTCTTATCCAACTTGTTAAAAAAAGCTTCCACCTTCCCTATGTTCTGCCAAACACCGCTGATCGCTCTCCTCCACGGGATCAGCCCTTGTCTTCCGTTGTTAACATGGATGCCAAACACAACCCGACGCCACAACCTGCTCCTCTCTTTATCGAATCTCCAAACCCACTTAGCAAGCAAGCAATTATTCGAGGTCTCGAAGGGAACAATGCCAAGACCTCCCTCCTCTTTGGGTTTTTGAACGTCCTCCTTTTTGACCCAATAAATACACTTCTTTTTGACCCAATAAATTTAAGTTTTAAAAAACTACTATTTTCCGGTTTAATAAAAATAAAAAGTATGACATGAATGTTTATAAAAATGCCAACAAAATTGTTACCTTAAAACATAACATTTTAATGAAATCTGTTTGTTATGCACTTTACGCAATGAATTAATTAAACTAATTAAGCTCCAATAATTGAAGATGCGTAGTATGTGTAAACGAACATGTCTTCATCATACCTACATTTGCGGATCTTGCAGCACCTGTTGATAAGAACAAAATTGTTAGTCAAATTATTTAACAAACTAATTAATTAATTAGTTAATTAATTAAGAAGTGATGACTGATGATAAAGGGTTAACTTATCAACTTAAACAACTCTATTAATTAAGTTTTTTATGTTAAATGTTCGAAAAACATAACAAATCTACTCCTTTGTTATATGCGGGGAAGTTAAATTACGTACTTGATTTGATGGGTATAATCGGCTGAAGTTTGGTTTAATTCAAATAATGGGCCAAGGAAGCATCAAAATGCCGAAAACGACTCTTTTGCGTTCAAGAATTTACAAGAACGTAAAAGAATTTAACAGAGAAAAGAAAATGACAGAAAAAAATCTAATTATATTTCCCGAGTCTAAATGAAAAGAAAAGAAAAGAAAAGAACAGTTTTATAACTGTATCATTACATTTAAATATATGGTTTCATATTAGACGGATATGAGGCTATGTCTAGTTATAAAATTATCGCATAGAGCCTTAAACGTACGTAGTGTGGTGCTCCAATTAGCAAAAGACTATTTGTCTTAAAAGTGTATATTGTATAAAGACCCGTAATGTCCCTAATTATTAACCATTATCTTAATTTATTTTAAAAAAAAGTTTAAAAAATCTCAACCAATAAAAAGTTCAAACATGGCCAATCAGATGGTGGCTTACAGGGCGCCAGCCGCCATGACCATTACGGAAAATAAAAATTTTGACCTATAATACCCCCGGAGAATGACGTTTCGGTCATATTCAAAATATATCACGCTCACTACACATAACGTCACCCGACATCTTACTTCTAATTACTATTCTATTTTTTGAACGTATTTAATTATTATTCAGTTTAACATCGAAAACTATACACGAATATTGGTTTTCTATCTCTTTTATTTTAAGAATATTAGTCAACTTACTACACATTATTATTTTATTTTAACATCTATTATTTTATGTTTTTCTATTAAACGTTTTTCATCATCTTCTACAAATACAAATAGCTAAAGAATATATTTTATTTTTAATCTTAAGAAGTTTCTTTAAACTTTACTTATTATTTGTTTATTTGATTTATAATTGGGCTAATTGCTTAACTTTTTGAACGTTACATTGTTGGTTAGTTCTAAAATACTAGATTGTTGGTTTAATATTTTATTAAAGTTTATTAGCTTGTCGGTTAATTATTTTATTTGGGTTTGAATTTATTAAATATAACCAGACTCGGTTCGACTGAGAAAAGTTAATAATTTACGATAAACAACTCTCAGAAATTCTGGACCCCCATAAAAAATGTTTATGGATCCGCCATTCGGTAGAAGGGTAAAATGATAAAAATGGTAAAATCTTATATTTATTTTCTTTCCACATATATCCATTTCAAATGAAAAATCAAGATGGAAAATTATTAAAATACATGACTACATATACACACAAATCTTTAAAAAGCGGTACGCTAAAATTTGAATGTCGTGGAGTTGACGGAGTTTGTGTGAACCATTGTTCAAGTCAACTAGAATAATATGTACAATTTAATTTCTCTTCGTTACATATAGCATCATATATTCCATTTTTCAACCAAACTTTTAGATATTAATAACAGTCGGAAGAATTATTGAAATTCAATAATTTTGTTTTGCCAAACTATTTTGATAACAACAAATGATTATTAATTAAAAATTATTTGAAATTCAAATATCATAAGAGTATAATATCGTCGATTTATCATAGATAACCAGGTGTTCTATTTAAAAAATGTTAACTAAAATTCGAAATAACTTATAAAAGCTGAACTAGAAACCATGGTTTAGAATTAGACACATTATCATATCAATAATGGGATACATCACCACGCCTTAAACCATCAATAAAAATCTAGGGCACCATCATCAAAAATGGTTTTATCACGACCTTTGGTATGAGGTGATTACGAAATCTTATGAACAATATCGATAGAAAATATAAAGACTTTCCGAATTTCATTAATCACACAAAAAGACTTGGGTGAGGATGAAATCGAGGAGGAAACTAGGAAAGGTTTTATTTAGGCATGCTTTCTCATCTTTGAGTTCATAGTTTCTTGTTTTTGTGAAAGCCTAAAATCATCTTCATGTGATATGAAGAAGAGGTAACGAACTGAAACTGGTTGGTGGCTTCAATAGATTAATATCAAATGACTAAGAAGTGAGATGGAGATGAAGAATCTAATATGTGGCTTTAATCGTAGCACATCCACACTATTGCGGTTTGGGACAACAAAAATATAGGTGAGTTTATTTTTTATTTATTTATTGTTTCTTGAGAAATTGGATTTTAACGATTGAAACTATTACTCATTAAACCGATAATAATCTATACCATCAACTTGGGCAATAACATACCCAATTTTCATTTTTTGCTGTCAAGTGCTATCTCAGTAACAAAATCATCATACAGTTACACATGATTTTCGACTCATAATGATTACTATGAAAGAAATGAAAAACATAAAACTATAAACAAGTAAAATCAACTATAAATAAAGTAGAATATATTATGTTTACGCTACTGGTATCACTTTTAACAATAAAATTAAGAGAGTTTAATAGCCAAATTGATAATATTGATTATTATATATGGGTCAATATGTCATGGTTTGGGTATTCAAGTTCAATTTGTCTTGCTTTTTTAAATAAAAATAACTATTTTTATGTTTTTACTAAATTGTATATTTTATGCATTAGAGATTATACCTATTGTAAAATGGCATTCATACCTTGTATTTAATTGAAGAAACAAAAAGTATTGATCCCACAAATTGAAATGGTAAAATCAGAAATCGTAGGGATTGGACATGTGAGCAAAACTGTTTAAACTAGAACTGTGATTTTTGTAACTTTAGAAAAAATAACATAGCATCATTCCAAATAACTTAACACATGGTTAACTTTTTTTCTAAAAAGAAATATTTTATATTTCTTTTTTTACCTTTTTGTGTAAGATCACTATTATTTAGATGATTTAGAAATGTCGAGTACATTTTATAAAGCAAACAATTACATATCACATCTAAAAAGTTAAAATATTGCATTAAAACCACTTAAATATCAAAGCGATGTTGTTTTTTTTTTTTTTGAACAGCAAAAGCGATGTTGTTAGAGTGAATAAAATATCAATTTGATTTTGTTAAAGATTCCCAAGAAAAGTTTCTAAAATGACAACATCAATCGTGGTCACCCGTTAGGACCAGGAAAGTGCTGTATTACCTGCATAGTGATCATACGAAAAATTTGACAAAAAAAAATAAAATTGCACAGGATTAAATTATCCAGGAAAGTTTTCATGATGGCGTTGTCTTTCTTTCTTTTTTTTTTATTTTAATTATTCTCCCTCTAATTAAATTCCTGTAAAATTCCTAAATTTTGAAACAACTCTGTAGTTTCATCACTAATTATTAGAAACTTAATCCGACATGAAGATGGTAAAATGGCCTTATGGCCGGACCTACAACACGTCTTTGTTTGTCTCCTCTTTTCTTCAAGTGAGTTTACGATAAAAAACGATGATAAATATGAAGGAAAGACCAAATTCAACTTTAAATTAGCAACGAGTTAACACCTTCTAGAATTTTGTTACTATTTTTTAAGGACAATTACAGATCGACTAATTTACCTTTATTTACCTAAACATTATAAATTGCAAATAATTGCTATAGACGTCTATAGCCGCCACTTGGGTGACCTAGTGGTAAGATTCTTATATACTATTGGTGGAGGTCTCAAGTTTAAACTTGAGTTGAAGTATTAATTTGTAACTTGGATTAGAGTAAGAGTAGAGTAGTTTAGTGTTAAAACAATTCTATAGCCAGAGGCGCAACTTTTAAGGGGCGGGAGGGGGCGTCCGACTCTCCGAAATTTTTTTTGCGATATAGAGGGTATATAATTTTCGTGTAGAAAATTTCGATATACTCCGGTTTCGAACCTCTATTTACCTAAAATTGGTGTTAGGAAAAAAAATTAGATCCCGACCCCACTTGATATTTTCAAGCTTCGCCACTGTCTATAGCAAATGATTGCTTGTGATCGGTTAAATGGGTGAAGATGTTCATATAGTCCACCCCACATAAACGGTGAAAATAACATAAAAAATATGAATTATATCAAGTATAGAAGAACTCGAGGGCTAAACATGAAACGGAAGAAAATGGGAAAAGTCAACATTGGAGACTTGCAAGGTTTGAACCCGGGTGTAATTGTTAGAGCAAAGGCGTTGTGCTACTTTGTATCTATTTCTATGTTCAAAAGGAAAAATATTATATCAGAAAAGATATTTTTTTGGAAAATAAAAATGAGACCCACCACAATTAATTTGTCTAATTCAAACTCTAGATGTTAGGTTTAAAAAGAAAACAACTTACCAAGTCAACTGAAAATGCGTATTTGAACATTTTTAGCTTACAAAATACATAGATTGAATTGGTTTTTTTTTTAAATTTTAAAAAAATCAGGCGTGAAACAATAGGCACTTTGTCATTTGCATATATATACAATATGGTAATGGTAATTTATCAGAGATATAAATTTTCAGTTATATAAAGCATGTGTAACTTTGATTTTACAAATTTTAATTTTTAAATATAATACAAAGTGACCGGAGCCACATAAAGAGCATAATTACGTACATGCACACAAAGGCAAACAACAACAGCATATGAGGCCGGCCACATACAAACAATATGATCAATATTATGGATGCCTTACCTTTTTGAATCTTTACCGCTCTGTTTTCAAGTTCACTTAAAAAGGAAATACAAACGAAAAAAAATGAAAGAAAGGAACAAAAGACTTTCCTTTCATTTTCTTTCAAATCAGAAGGAAAGAAAACAAAAGAAATTAGTCTGGTATTCCTTGTATTTCCTTTCTTTTTCTTTCTTAAGTAAACTTGAAAACACAACAGACAAGATTCAAACATCAAACAACTATATAGCAATATTCATAAAATAAAAAGCAACCCAAAAGTAACACAATCAATTTGCACATACTACATCAAACAGGAAGAGTTCGGTTAAAAGTGGTAGTTGTCGGTAGCTCTGTATCATCTTCCTCATTCTCACCTGACATTTCTTCCAGCGATTTCCCGTTTGCTTCCGGCACCAAAAACGTAAATATTATTCCCAAGAAATTGATCACCCCTAGAAGAATCAGAGAGTACCTGATAAGAGGTTAAAATGTACACTTTATAGTATATTAATCAATCCCTCTACACACCAAATTATGTATAAAATATATTATTTTAGTTAGTTTTTATGTTTTGAGTGTTGAGAGGGTGAATGTGCTTAAATGGTGTAGTTAAAATAAATACGAGTCATCTGACAAATTAAGCTTTACTTATATTTATTTTTATAAACTATTAGAAGCAAGTATTATTCTTTTGATTTTGTGAGCTCAAGAAAATGTCAAATGGATTTATCTTGCAGATTGATAAATATAAATAATATGTTGGCAAAGAAGAAGAAAAAAAAAGCACAAGTCAGTTGGATGGAGATGAATGAAGATGACGTGGTCAATGAAATATATTATTTGGGTTGTCATATACTACTAAGGAATTGAAAGTGGTCAAATAAAGAGTTGGAAGGCAAGTGCAATTCACGTGAGCATCAAATAATTATTTTTGCTTCAATGTGAATGCATCAGCACAAAGAGAAATCAAGATTCGGAATTTTCAAAGTTCGGGCGGTACGCCCGTTTCGGTTCCAACTTGGGCGGTACGCCTACGATTAATATCGGCAGAATTTTATTTATTTTGTTTCTAAAACCTATTTAAAGGGTGTTTAGGCATTAGTTCGAGCCCTAATCATCCCCAGCCGTTTTTGGGGTGAGGATTACGCATTTTTCACCTTGTTTAGAGATTTTGAAGTTCTTGAATCATTCGGTACGTTAGTTTAATGCAATCTTTTATTATGTTTATGCTTGTTTCATTAGCCATGTCCGGCTAATCACCACTAACCGCTTTTGGTGATTGGTTGGTGGATTCGTTCTATGATTAATCTATTGCTTAACTAGTTGTTCCGGAATACTTGCTACCGTTGAACACCCGCATGCGAAATTGTTTAATTTAACTAGTAACCTAGGGTTTTAGTGGTCCACTGTTTATTGATCTAGCACTTTCTTGCGGCAGGACTAATCAGCCCATTAGGAACTTAGGTTGTTAGGTCAAGGAAGCAATTGGGGGGCATGTCTATGTGTCACTAGTTAGTAATTAGGTTTTTCTAGATCGGTAGCCAACCAGGATCCAGAAGTGGTTAGATTTGTCTCATTTGAATTAAATCAATTTTCTAGGTTAAAGTTAGTTACTTTATTAGTTAATTCACCCAATCAATCAAAACAGCCAAGAGGCAATTTAGTGTAATTCCTTAGATTAAATTAGTTTAGTTTAGTTTAGGTCAATCTAGGTTAGTGACAGTAATCTAGGTTTAGGTAGTTAATTTAGTTAGGTAGTTAAATTCTAAATCACTAGTAACCACTAACTCCCCTGGATTGATACCCTACTTACCCTATCTATAGGTTTAAGTTTAGGATTATTTGTAGCGGTCTCGACACCCTGCATCCGTCTTTTTAGGGTCAGTGCTTTGAGAAGCGTACAGAAACCCATACGCCCCAACAATAGCTCCAGCTTTTCCTGCGGCTGCAGAGATACCGTGGCAAGTCGACCGGAGCCTTGCTGGGAAGATTTCGGCCGGGACCACGAAAGTCGTGGAGTTAGGGCCGAAGTTGGCGAAGAAGAACGTCAACGAGTACATGATAACGAAGCCGATACGGTTTTCGTGTTTGGTCCAGTGGTGGTAAGGAATGGCGAGAGCGAACATGAAGATTGTCATGAATGAGAATCCCATGAGTTGGATTTTGAACCGACCAATGCGATCGATGAAAAAGACTGTGAACCAGTATCCGGGAACGGTACTGCAAAGTGCTATAAGAGTTTGAGCTCTCGCCACCCTGAAGACCTCACCAATTGCACTCATTGTGGTTGCGGGCGGGATCCACCCGATACCGCTTAAGACATCCTTTTGGAAGAGGTTATTCGAGTAGAATGCGATGTCAAGTAAGAACCATGTGGACGTGGTTCCGATCAAGTGAAGGCCATGGCGATGGGCGAATTCTTTTGAAAACAATCCGAATGAGTTTCTAGTATCTTGAGCAATTTTATCCACCTTCTCCTCTTCGGCTTGGATATCAACTTGCAACACTCGAGCCATGTCATTGGCTGCCTGTTTAGCGTTTTTTGCTACCAGAGCTGTGTAACGTGCGGTTTCCGGCATCTTCATACGCCAGTAGTAAGTCAAAGCTGCCGGAATCGCACCAAACATGAGTATAATACGCCAGACATAGTCCGCCTGAGGGACTGTGGACGCTTCGGCGTTAGTCGCGTAAGACGGACCCTTAAACGCGTGGTCAAAAGAGGCCGACGTGATTAACGCCACGACCCCACTAGCCAAAATCCCAAACCCTTGCATAGCGAAAACCGCAGCGATAAACGCACCACGGGTCTTCTTATTAGCGTATTCCGACATAATCGTAGCCGAGAGCGGATAATCACCACCGATCCCGAACCCCAGCCAGAACCGAAAGAAACAAAGGGTAGCCATGACCCCTTTCGCTTCATGCCCAAACGTTAGCCCTGAAGTGAGGGAGCATATAACCATAAGAGCCAAAGTCATACCATAGACTCTCTTCCGCCCCATTTTGTCTCCGAGCCACCCAAAGAAGAGTTGACCACACAGAGTTCCGACAAGCGCAACACCGGTAACCGATGAGGCGACACCAGGCGGTAGGGTTCCCGGCTTTGGGTGCCCCTCTACGTGGTAGTAAATACGGCCCAACAATCTGGTGACTAGCGAAATCGCGAAAAGATCGTAGGCGTCCGTGAAGAAACCCATTCCGGCAATGACAATCGCGGTGAAATGGTAAAGTTGGGTTTTTGCCGAATCAAGTGCACTCAGCACTTGCAGTTGATCTCGAGCCATGGCTACTCCCTTGTTCCGAAACTATCCCACCTACAAACACAAAGAAAATCAGTTATTAATGCCAAGAAATTAATTAGCAAACTCATATGTACCTAAAAATGTTGAATTTCGATCGTTATACAGTTAATAATATATAAATGATTTATGGACTGGTATAGTATAACTTGTAATATAAAATTTTTAACGGCTTATTAAGTATTTTCAAAGCAGTCATACATATTTTAATTAGTTTTTCCCGGTTGTAACTAAAGAGTGTGACAAATAATAGATTGGTGGACCTGATGACCTATGACTTTTAGAACTGTGGTTTGGTGTGGTTAACGAAAAGTTATGCATGATTTATAAAACACACTTAACATAAGAAAATAACCGTCAATAAGCTCTTGGCCTAGTGGTTAAGGAGGAGGTAGTAACACTTTATTTTACCTGAGTCCCGGATCCTATCCCAAAACTTAAACTGTTCTTTGATAAATAATTAAAGTTAAGTTACGAGTAGATTAGAGTTAGTCATTCTAGAAAGAAAAGAAAAAAAATATATATATATAGGTATGATATCTATATATAAAGAGACATATATATACAGAGAGTATATATATATAGGGGGAGAGTGAGAGAAAGGGGTAGTATTAGTATACCTTGTGAAGAGATAGATATGCAGTTATGTTTAGGCTATCCGTAATGGGGCGTTATGGGGTAAAAAAAGAGCCTATAACGCCCTTGATAACGCCCCGCCCCACTACGCAGGGGCGTTATGGGGCGTTATCAGGGGAAAAAAAGGGGGAGGGCGTTAGCCAGGTAACGCCGAGAAGGGGGATAAAAGCAATGATTATGGGGCGTTATGGGGGCTTTATCCACTACACCATAAAGCCCCATAAAGCCCCTTGCCCAGTCAGCGTCCACATGGCGCATAATGCCCCTTGTGAGGCTTTATGGGGCTTTAACCATTACACATAGCCTTAGAGAGAATGAAGGGGGAATGAAAGAAGATGGTGAGAAGAGGATATGTTGAAATGATCGGTATTTAAAGACTTACAAGTCCAAGAATCAGTTGGAGCATATTATGGCATATGCCCTGAAGGTCAACGCTGTAACATAGCTTCCTCGACCATCTGATCTCCAAGCTAGTCAACGGTACAGAGACAGATGTATATAAAACTAACTAATGATGGTTGAGTAGAAGCATAAATATTGTTGGAACTTTATTATAATTATCATTATGGATGATACTCTTCCTTTGGCTAACATAGTAAGTTATTAGTTATTAGAGTTACGAGGATTCTTTATGTAATTATTAAAGTTACTAGAGTTACGTTAACTCTTCATGTTACTATTAGAGTTACGAGTTTTTAACTCACTATGGTCTTCATACAACTAGTATAAATACTAGGCATTGTGTTTTGTTTTGTTGAATCTCTAGTACAAAATAATATAGCACATGCAATAGAGGTTTATTTTCTTTACTAAGTTTACGTTTTCTGCATGAGTTGTAGTCTTGTAGAAGACAACAAAACCAAAACAATCTTTTTCATCATTGGCAGAACTCTACGTCATCGTTTCAGGTATGATTTCATGTGCTAGGCTAGTCCCGACAGTACACAATGCTTCGGCTGCTGTACCCACGGAGACAGACGGGTTCACCTGGGTGGCCCGAAATCTGTTTTAAGGGACCGTTGTCGAACAACAAGCCTCAGCCAATCCTTTACCTTTGTGTTTCAGTTTATTTATTCTGCAGGCTTATCCTTCCGAGGTTACATTATTCAGATTACCGTCTTTTTCTATTGAACCTTTGTGTATTTATTTTCTGTTTATTTTTCTTTTGTTCTTTCGGTTGATGTATTTGAATTCAAATTTGTTAAAACTTAATTATGTTCTTGTACTTTAGTTTACCTTATCTATTTTAAATTCCTTTGTAATTTGTATTTGTTGTGTTATATTTCAATTTAATAAATAAAATATTCTAATTTATAACCTATTCATATTATTAAACCGAAGTTATCGTGATTCAAGTTAGATTTGTTTCAAGATATATTAATGTTTTAAAAATTATATTTCTTCATTCAAACTTTGTGGGAGTTTTAATGTTGATATACTATATACTTCTGTCTCCATGTCAGATATTGATTTATTCTCTAAATTATTGTTTTGTGATCAATTTGGAAATTTTAGTTTAATAATAGTTTTGTGGCGAAGCAACATTTGTGATAGGATAATTTGTTGTCTCACGATTCAGAAATGACAACAAAGCTGAGGTTGGATTTGTCTTTAAATTTGTTCCATTAATTTTTAGTAAACCAAACTCCTTTGTTACATCAAATTTTTAAGTAAATTTGATAGAATATAATTTTTTTTTTCCTTTTGCACTACGTCAAAATTCACCTTTAACCACGAAAAAAAACCGTGACCAAAGGTCTTTGACCACGTTTTTTTCTCCATTTTAATGGACACCAAAGGTCCGTCACCGTATGTATCATACGGCCCCGTTAGTATATCAGTGGCTGAAACCACCTACAAGCGTGGATAAAGGGTACCAATATTTATTGTTGTAATCAAACAATTCTTCCGGAAAGCGTGACCAAATGGTCCCAACAGCCACTTGTGTTTGTTTAACGTGACATTTGGTATTATATAGTCACATATATTTATGTTTTATCCACATATATTATAAAAATACGCGGCCAAAGGGTTGTTGAAATCAGATTTTTTGTCCCAATACGTGTGACCAAAGAGTTGCAAGGGCCACGTTAAAATATCGAAAGTTTGTGGTTGATTTTTGTAAATCAATAAAATTTTCCTTGATCTATCGTCAAACTTCTGATAAAGTTTGTTGGTATATATATATATATATATATATATATATATATATATATATATATATATATATATATATTAAAAAGGTTCTTAAAACACCATAAATGGTTGAGTTTCTTGGCAAGTTTTTTGACATTGTACAATCAAGTTGGTTTAAATTCAAGATTGAAAAAAGGGGGTTTTACAAATTCATATCTAACGTTGACAAATAATAAAATTTTCTTTCTAATTAGCGTATTAGGTAGATGTTATCGTAGTAAAAGAATACGGGTTGTAAAAGGATACATGGAAAAAAATTATTTCCTGAAACTTACGTTTCACTTGACTTTTAACTAAGTGTTAAAAAGGTCCAGAAACTTATATTTCACTTAAGTTGTAAGTCCTTGAATCTAATCTTTTGCTATCAATTGGATATGTAAGTGATCACAACTGAGCTTGTAACAAGCCTAAATCTCTCGAATACAATGAAAGTAACAATCAAAACAGTGAATTAACATGAACAAATACATGAACATATACCAGACAATCATTCGGATGATCAAATGGTTACAAATCTCCTACTCGAGTTTTCAGCCGGACAGAGCTTCGCTATATCTCTCAGATTCCTTGCAGAAACATACCATTACAAGCCTCTATATTGACATAATTTGTGAGAAGTCTTTACAGACTTTTCGCACATTATGGACTTTTCACATAATCAAACTAATACATTTCGCAGACTAGTTTTATGAAAAGTCACATATATTTCGCAGATTACAAAACGAACAGAATTGACAATACAATCTTATGAAATAACCTAAATCTAGATCCTAGAATCTCTCTTAGGTTGTTGCATCAGATTGTTAGCGTGTGACTCTAAGCTCTGGTTTGTTGTGAGCAATGTGACACGACATTGCTGACTGCTATGTCTTCTTCCTTTTATTCTTTAATACTCGATCTTCTCTCTAATGTTGATAAACCGCATGAGCTTATTTAAGAGGCTGAAATTAAAGATGAAGAATTTATTTGACACATTTGAACAAGCTCCTTACATAGGCTCCTGAGCTTGTCCTGATTTTAATTAGAAATGTTAAAGATCAGTTGCAATATTGAAACTGTGAACGGGTCTTAGATGCTGAGATTAAATATAAGACTTTGATCTTGAGTCTGCATCCCAGACTCATAAGCAAGTTCCAAAATTGTATTATCCAAAAAGCATTTCCCTAATTAAAAATTTATAAAACGAGATGTTTACCACCCCGCGCGTTGCTGCGGGGTTGAATTTTTATTCTTAAAGAAAGTTAAAAAAGTTAAGAGGTATAAAACGTAAAAGTCTAAAAATCCCGTGGTGAAAGTATAAAACTATACTAAAAACGAAAGTAGAAAAGTTAAAAGTTTGGTGGCCAAAGTAGAAGACAACAAAAGTTCAAGTAAAAAACGTTTAAAAAACGAAACTTAAAAAGTTAAGGGGTATAAAACGTAAAATTCTAATATTCTCGTTGTGAAAGTATATAACTATAAAAGTATACTAAAAAATGAAAGTAGAAAAGTTAAAAGTTTTGTGGCTAAAGTAGAAGACCACAAAACTTAAAACAAAAAAAAACTTTTAAAGTTAGAGGGTAGAAAACGTAAAAATATGAACACATATGTGGCTAAACTATGAAAACCTAAAGTGTATAATTTCGTTAAAGAAAAAACAAAGTGTTAAAGTTTAGGGTAGAAAATATCAATATGTCAAACTCCGTTAAAGAAAAAAAAAACAAAGTGTTAAAGTTTAGGATAGAAAATGTCAATATGTCAAACTTCGTTAAAAAAAAAAAAAAAAAAAAAACAAAGTCTTAAAGTTAAGGGAAGAAAATGTCAAACCCTCAAACTTTAGTGGCCAAACTATGAGAATGAAAAAGGTTACTATTAATCTCAAATTTTATTGTATATATATATAATAGGTGTACTTATTAGACCATCAAAAAATACCAACTCTTGTTCCAAGCTTAAAGACTCAATTGTAAATAGAAAAAATTATATTGCAACGTTAAAATTAGATACCGAACGCTTAAAGTGTTTAACCTATAACTTAAAAGTTAAGTTACACGACTACACCCGTAACATTACAAACTCGTTGCATACGGATATTAAAAAAAAACAAATGACATTATGATAAAAATAAACAAATTACATAATAATAAATATGAAAAAAAAGAGTAAGATAGTAACTGAACATACAAAACAAGGCTGAGGTTCAAATGAGAAGTTTGTTTTGGGTAAGAAGGATAAGAAAGAATTTCAGTCATTGGATCTTGATCTAATAAAAACGGAAGGGGGAGTATTTTAGTTTTAGTTACTTTTATTGACTTTTTATCTATTTCCCCCATTTTTTTAAACATTCATAATTTTCACATACGACATTATTTAAAAAAAATACACCATAAAAATGAGAATTTTTTTTATCTTTAAAACGCGTATAGTATTGCTATATAAAAAATGAAAAAAAATTACTCTTTCGTTTTTTGACACAATGTTCAAAAATATATATAGTGTTGCTATATATAAAATTAAGTACTTTTTCGGTTTTTGGCAACATATGAAATAATGATCTGAACATTTTTGACACAATATGACATAATGATCTAAACATTTTGATACGATGACACAATGATCTGAACATTTTAATACAATCGAAAGAGTAAAAAATTTTAATTTTATATATAACAACACTGTACGCGTTTTAAAGATAAAAAACGCTCATTTTTCTTTGTGTGTAATTTAAAAAAAATTAATGTTGTATCCATTGTTTTCTTTAGTTTTTCTCTCTAATTTTACATAGAAAAATTTTGGGACATAAATTATCATTTAATTAAAGATCTAATGGCTATGATTCATTCTTATTTAAACTAAACTTTTTCCAATAATATCACCATACACAATAAATTATACTATGGATGCCACCCCTTTTTTAATCTTTAAAGGGAGTAAGTAAATTTTTTGAATCTTTACAGGGAGTAAGTAAATTTATAAGAGATAAAATTTTCATTTTATATATAATATAAAGCACGTGTTACTGTGATTTCACAAATTAAATATAGTACAAAGTAATCGAAGCCAAAAAAGAACGTAATTACGTACGTGCACACAAAGGTAAACAGCAGCATCATATCTTGAGGCCACATACAAACAATATTATGGATTCCCCGGCTTTTTGAATCTTTGAAAGATTCATAAAGCTATATATATAGTAGCAATATTCATAAAATCAAAAAGCAACACAAAAGTAACGTTCTGAATTTGCACGCACATACATCAAACGGGAACTGTTCGGTTACTAGTGGTAGCTGCCGGTAGCTCCGTTTCATCTTCCTCGTTCTCACCCGACATTTCTTCCAGCGATTTCCCGTTGGCTTCCGGGACCAAAAACGTAAATATTATTCCTAAGAAATTGATCACTCCCAGAAGAATAAGGGAGTACCGGATCCCAATACCTGTTGGGTACCCTGCATCCGTCTTTTTAGGGTCTGTGCTCTGGGAAGCGTATAGAAACCCGTACGCCCCAACAATGGCTCCGGCCTTTCCTGCGGCTGCCGAGATACCATGGCAAGTCGACCGGAGCCTTGCTGGGAAGATTTCGGCCGGGACCACGAAAGTCGTGGAGTTAGGGCCGAAGTTGGCGAAGAAGAACGTTAAGGAGTACATGACAACGAACCCGATACGGTTCTCGTGTAAGGTCCAGTGGTGGTAAGGAATGGCAAGAGCGAACATGAAGATTGTCATGAATGAGAATCCCATGAGTTGGATTTTGAACCGACCCATGCGGTCGATGAGGAAGACTGTGAACCAGTATCCGGGAACCGTACTGCAAAGGGCTATAAGAGTTTGAGCTCTCGCCACTCTGAAGACCTCACCGATTGCACTCATCTTGGCCGCGGCCGGGATCCACCCGATGCCGGTTAAGACGTCCTTTTGGAAGAGGTTTTGCGAGTAGAAAGCGATGTCGAGTAAGAACCATGTGGACGTGGTTCCGAGCAAGTGGAGGCCATGACGACGAGCGAACTGTTTCGAAAACAATCCGAATGAGTTTTTAGTGTCTTGAACAATTTGCTCCACCTTCTCCTGTTCAGCTTCGATATCGACTTGTAACACTCGAGCCATGTCATTCGCCGCCTGTTTAGCGTTTTTCGCAACCAGAGCGGTGTAACGTGCGGTTTCCGGCATCTTCATGCGCCAATAGTATGTCAAAGCTGCCGGAATCGCACCAAACATGAGTATAATACGCCATACATAATCCGCCTGTGGGACTGTGGACGCTACGGCGTTAGTTGCGTACGACGGACCATTAAACGCGTGGTCAAAAGCAGCCGACGTGATTAACGCCACGATTCCACTTGCCAAAATCCCAAACCCTTGCATAGCGAAAACTGCAGCGATAAACGCACCACGGGTCTTCTTATTAGAGTATTCGGACATAATCGTAGCCGAGAGCGGATAGTCACCACCAATCCCGAAACCGAGCCAGAACCGAAAGAAACAAAGGGTAGTCATGACACCTCTGGCTTCATTCCCAAACGAGAGCCCTGAGGCGAGGGAACATATAACCATAATTGCCAAAGTCATACCATAGACTCTCTTCCGGCCCATTTTGTCACCGAGCCACCCGAAGAAGAGTTGACCGCATAGAGTTCCGACAAGCGCGACACCGGTAACTGATGAGGCGACACTAGGCGGTAGGGTTCCGGGCTTGGGGTGCCCCTCTACGTGGTAGTATATACGGCCCATCAATCTGGTGACGAGTGAAATCGCAAAAAGATCATAGGCGTCGGTAAAGAAACCCATTCCCGCGATGACGATCGCGGTGAAATGGTACAGCTGGGTTTTTGCCGAATCAAGTGCACTCAGCACTTGCAGTTGTTCTCGAGCCATGGCTACTCCTTTCTTCTGAAACTATCCCAGTCTGTAAACACAAAGAATATGAATTACTGATAACTGCAAAAAATTAGCAAACTCATAGGAAAAGTATTGTAACATAACTTGTAATATAAAATATCTTTTGCGGTTTATTAAGTGTTTCCAAAGTAGTCATACCATCCATTATTTCATATTAAATTTGAATGCTAAAAATGGCAGTCAGAACGCTATTCAACAAAATATTTTAATAATTTAAGTTAGGGCCTGTTTGTTTCCCTCTTATTGAGGTCTTAACTGAAAGGAATGTATTTTTCGGTCAGATATTTCATTAAGAGGTGTTTGTTTCGTTACCTCTTAATCTAAAAAAAATAAATGAATGAATAAGGGTTTAAAGGGTTACTTTTTCATTCAGAAACACAAAAAAAAAAAAGAACGCGTTCCCTCCCCTCCCCTGTCGCTCTCTGCTACGCCACTACCAGCCTCAGCTCCGGCGAATCATCCGTCCGGCGCCCACTGCTCCGGCGACGGCGCTGCGCCTCCTCTCCGCCGTTCCTTCCTCTCCGCTACCAGCCACAGCTCCGGCGACGGCGCTGCCCCTCCCCCCCAATTCTCCAAGTAAGTTTTTTTTTAGGGTTTGTTCGAAATCTACAGATTTTCTACAAATTGTTGTTGTTTTATGCTCTAAATCAGTCATTTGTAGTTGTATCCATGCTCGAATTGTTGTTGAATATAGTTTTCCCCAAATTTTGTTAGTTTTTCTCAAGATCTAGGGTTTTTTTTTTACATGTTGGTTTAATTTAATGCTCTAATTATGTTATTGTTCATGGTTTAGTGTGTTTTTGGTTTAATTTAATAACTGCTAATTATTTAGGATTCTGACCAAACAGATATATTTCATTCAGAGATCAAACCAAACAGCACTTAACTGATTCAGAATCCCTTATTCTTAACTGATTCAGAATCTCTTATTCTTAATAATTCAGCACTTATGCTTCAGTTTCTACCAAACAGCCCCTTACTGTCTCTTTAACAGATATTAATCCATTCATCATATAATAATCCCGGTTGTTATTTATTAAAAATAAATTCATAGCCGTTAAAATAAAACTAACCCCGTTAAATCTTTTTTTCTTTGACGTCTATGTGGCATGTTTTATATATATATATATATATATATATATGATGAAAAGTTTTAAAAAAACAAACAATTATGATTAAAATCTATAAAAATTCAAAAAAAAAAACATTTTTTCATAGCATTAAAACATAAAAAAAATACTAAAAAATCTTTGTGTTTGAGCTTATTCATAAAAAACATGACACATAAAACGCCACTGTAAAGCCCAATTATCAAGAATTGGTTTTTTTAACGCTAGTTTCATTTTAACGTCTGTTTATTTCCAATATGATTAAACCAAACAAAAAATCATGATTAAAAACTACAAAATTATACACAAAACGTCTGTTTATTTTCAATATAATTAAAAACTAGTTTATTATTGAAAAAATATATATAAATTAATATAAACCAATAAACAATAACCGATATTATTAAAATCTAATATTCTTATTCTAATTAAGATTTTCGGGTTGTAAAGAGTGTCACAAATAATAAATTGGTGAAACAATTCATCTATGACTTATTTTAGTACCTTATTTTTGGTACTTAACGAAAAGTCATGCATGAATTTAGAAAAAATCATAAACAATTAAGACAAACATCTTGTTGAACTATATGTTCAAATATCGGCATCACTCTATAACTAAATAATGTAGATCGATTTTCTTTTGTTTATCATTCAAATACGTATCTGTTAGTTTTATATGCATACAAAATATAATAGTAGTTGTCGAAATAGTCCGTTTTCGATTTTTTTCGGGACGCCAATGCAAAATATGGTGTGCGTGTCTATATATATATATATATATATATATATATATATATATATATATATATATATATATATAGTGAACAGTTCATTGTAGACACCCTCATAAGTATAGACATGTAGACACCCTTTTTCACCATTAGATCTCTTGATCTAGTGGTTGTGATAATTTCATTTTTTTCTTTTTTTCCTTTTTCTAATTGTTCAGAGCATTTCACATGTGAAAAGAGCTATTTCACATGTGAAAGTGTCTACAATGAACCTCACCCTATATATATATATATATATATATATATATATATATAAATTGAGAGAGAGAGAGAGAGCGGGTACCTTGTGAAGAGATAGATATGGGATTATGTTTCGAGAGGATATGTTGAATTCATCGGTATTTATAGAATCATTTGAAGCATATTATGGCATATGCTCTTTTGAGTAAGGTCAACTCTCAAATTGCTTCTCCAATCATCTTATCTATCTATATATAATCAAGTCAACGGGCAGCTTGCCTCAGTATTTTTAATAGATCAAATATACTTCCGTATATGAATTAAAAATAATATTTAGTTATATTTTAAACGTCTAAAATAGCATCACATTTTTATTTAATAGAATTTGAACCCACTAGCCTTCCCTCTAGGACTAAAATAACTAGAATAATATCTGTCAGTATTTGACCTGAAATCATCTCATAAATAGCATATATATCTTAGGGAGGGGTAAAAGACAATCAGTAATGAAACACTTTAGAGTAATGACTAGAGATTAAAGGTTAAAAATACTTTTAGGAAAGAAGTTTTCTCAAGAAATAACGATAATGACACATGTTTCGGCTATCCGTATTCAGTAGTCATAACCCACTCGAGAGCATTATTTGTTACATGTCAGTCAGGTCATCAACGGAGTTATGAATGAAAAATAGTTACATTGCGCCAAAATACTCTAGCCTCCGACCACAACAAAAAAGTTAAACCATATGCCTTTCGCCACACTTATTTTTCCTGCTCAAGAGTGACCAAAGGTCGATCAAGTCATCGTAGGTTTTATACGGCCACACTAACGTTTAGTGGTCATAGCAACTTGAAAGTTTTGTTAATGGGTATCAATATATCTTGCTGGAATCAAGATTCCAGTTCATTAACTGTGGCTACAGGGTAGCAACAGCCACATACCTATATTATAAGTGTGATTGTTTCTTTTCAATAGTCACACAAAAGTTTGTTTTGGCCACATCGATTAAAAAACCATAACAAAAGGGTTATTGTAATCAATTATTTTGTCTCAATAAGTGTGGTTATAAACTATTTGTAGACACAGAAGAAATTTTACGCTTTTAAGTGCGGCAATTATCTAATTTTCGTCACACATATGTTTTTTTACACATAACGGAAGGGTTATTGTAAGCAAGCATATATATGTTTTTTTCCACATGAAATTTGCTATCATTCGGTCACCTAAAAAACAAAGTCACGATGGTGTGGCTTATGTAAAGCCACATGACATCTTGTACTTCAATCTTGTGCTTTGAATTAGTGTGTCTATGGTCTTAGCTTTGGTCACACATATGTGTTACTTCCGAAGACATTTGGTAGCATTCTCTCACATAAAAGAAAATAAAGTAACAATGGTGTGGCTAATGCTTATGTAAAGCCACATGACATTTTGTGCTTTCAAGTATGACTATTATCTAACATTTGGTCACACATTTGTATTACTTCCCAAGTCATTTGCCATTATTCCATCACATAAAAAACATAGTCATGATGGTGTGGCTGATGCTTACGTAAAAGATACATTTGAACAATTATGCTTTCAAGTGATACACAGGATTTGTTTCCCAAGACATTTACTTGGTGTTTTATTCAACAAAAGTTTATAAATGTTGTACGCATCTTTGGTAACCTGGTCAACCCCCTCTTTGTTGTTTTCGCTTTAGGTGAACGGGGATCCACGATCAATTGATATTCTTCTGCTGAGTAATCGACACTTTCATATTCGTCCGTGGTTGAATCTCCTTCTATCAATTGATGTTCACCGTCCGTGATAAATGGATGGATCTCGTCAGAATGTTGTGATGAATGATTGAGTTGATTTTCCAGAATTGGTATGGTATGATGTGGTGTGGTTGTTGGATTTAGATGTCTGATTGTCGGATAACATCAACGTTGCTATCGAGGTATGATCCAAAGAGTTACACTTTAGGCAACACACTAGAAATGATAATTAAATTGTTAATTATTTGATTACGATTAAATGCATAAATTTCTTTTATTATTTATTAGAAATAATTATGGATTTCAGGAACCAATTACGGTGGACAGGGGCGGACCTACTTGGGTCCCAGGGGTAGCGCCCGCTACCCCTGAACTTTTACCCCGACGTGCAAATTTTTTTTTTAATAGGTTTTCGGTTTTTCGCGACCCCTGAAACAAATTTTTCGCGACCCCTGGAAGAAATTTTATGGCTTTTACTTAATAATATGATCAAAAGCCCCTTAAAAATATGATTAAAAGCCCGTTAACTACCTAAAAAAAATTTTCGGGGGCGCTGCCCCCGAACCCCCGTTAGTCCCCGCTACCCCTGATATTCTTTCCTGGATCCGCCACTGACGGTGGACATTTTATATGGTTATAATACGTAAATCGAAATACTATATATATATATATATATATAGAGAGAGAGAGAGAGGGTTGGTGTAGAATACATCCACCAAAATTCTTACATCCACCCCCCTTTTAAAAAAAAAAACACCAAAAAAAACTTTCTTTTAATTTTTTTTAAAAAAACATCATATGTCAAATCGCTATATATTTTTTCTGGAACACCTTTTTTTTAATTTTTATGGCGTTTTTATTATTTTTTCAAAAAAAATGTCAAAAAATAAAAAATAATTTTTTTCCAAAAAAATGTGTGTTTTGGTGCGTCCAGAAGAATGGTGTTTTTATAAAAAAAATAAATTAAAAAAAGTGTCTTTTTGGTGTTTTTTTTTAAAAAAAATAAACAAAAAAAATACACAAAAAAAACACCACAAATTTTTTTTTAAAAAAAGTGTACTAGAAAGCTAACATAGCGATTAAAGGTATATTGTTTTTTTTTAAAAAAAATATTAAAAAGTGTTTTTAGTGAAAAAGAAGGTGGATGTGGAGAATGTAGAAAATTAATTGATGTAGAATGACTCAACTATATATATATATATATATATATATATATATAGAGAGAGAGAGAGAGAGAGAGATTTATTTATAAGAATATACAATATTTGTGTGTTAGTTTATTTAAAAGGTTTAAATAAATTATCTAGTAGGTTTATATTATATTTATGAGATAAGTATAATATCAAGAGATATTAGTATTTATTAGATAAACTAGTTTTTATATCTCGTGCATCGCACGACTGAGATTTAAAAAAAATATATGTATCTCACGGTTGAGGTTTTAAAAATTAATAACGGTGATACAGTACAGAAAGTGGAACTTATATAAAAGAAAAAACTGTTAAAGTAAATAATTGATAAACTATAAAGTAAATAAAACTGTTATGGAACTGTTAAACTGTAATTTAGTAAACTATATTATATATATAATTTAGTAATTAAGTAATTGGTTATTAAATTTAGGAGGCATAAATAAAAAGTCGGACATATATATCCAAAACTTTTCTTTTAATAAAAAAAAGATTGATTTTTCTTCAAATAATTAATTAATTATAATAGTGATCCCTATAATAAATATATTTTATTTATTGTAATGGAAATACAAATAATTGATTAATTAGGATGGTGATTATCCATATAATAAATATTTATTATTTCCTACAATAAACATATTTTTTTATTGGCATGAAAATACAAATAATTGATTAATTAGGATAGTGTTTATTCATACAATAAATATTTTTTATTTATTGTCATAGAAATACAAAAACTAAAAGTAAGAGAGGATGATTTGGAAGGGAAAATTATTATAAGGTGGAATGTGAGAATGACATTTGTCTCAAAACTTTTCTTTTATAATCTCTCATCCTAATAAAGCAATAAATTGGTGTCCAAATGTCACCTTCCTAGGGTCTCCACATCATCAATCCATTTGTCAATACCACAATGAATGTAAAAAAATCAAAATATTATTATTGTATTCCAAAAATTCAACACAACATTAAATACTTTATTTCATGTTAACAAATTAATATTTATACAAAATTAATAAAAAATAATTATCCTTAATGTGAATAATAATTATTGTAACAATATACTTTTGCTTAATTTTATTTGATTGGGTATTCTTGATATATTTACAATGTTCAATTTGCTTTTTATATTTATATACATTTTTATTTTTTGGATTAAAATACATTATGATTAATATTTTAATTATCTTAGAAAGTTGTCATTATTAAAGTTTCTATAACAATTAAAATGACCGTGTTGACGGTCCCGCTGCTTTATAAAGCCAGATTTGAAACATGACAATATTGCTCAGTAAAAGGTTGACTATCTAACATAAACTGCAACATTTAAAATAAAATATTAGATCGGTCAACCCTGATTTATCATAGCTAAAATTGATAATGAATTATATCATTCATAATTTTCAAACCTCTCATCATTATTTTTTCATTGATCTCCTCTTATACACCTAATATTCAACCCGTGTAATACACGGGTTACGAACCTAGTAATATATACATATACATGATACATGATGATGTATCTATCTATATAAACATGACTAATAACCTAAAATCCCATGATGCTACACAATTGAGAAACACACAAACGAGAAAAGAGAGAGACCAAGTTCGACCCCTCTCATCCGTCCGACAGCCATCACAGCCAGCCCATCGGCGTCGGCGCACCGTTGTCCGCCGCCATGCACCGCTGTCATCGCCGATTCGATCCGCGTTTTTGATTCTGTTTCCAGTTTTTTACACGCATTAAGAAAAATGTATAAAAGTTATTAGTTTTCTTGTATAATTTATCTTTGGTTGTAAGTGTTAGAAACTGAAGTTATATATATATCGTAATCAATCGGTTATCTAGCAAGACCATTTGTTGAATCATCGTGTTCTTTATAGTTTTTTGTACGACTAGTCAATTGTTTATTTGGGTTGTTTGGATCTATGGTGTGATGTGGTACGGTGTGGAATGGTTGTTGGATTTTACAGCTATATCTGGGTTATCCATTTTCAAAATTCGAATTTTGGTAAAACAGGTTTAACAGATTCAAAATCAGTTACGCAGCGGAATAAAACTTTAACACATATAATTATAAAACCTAAACAGGATCAGATTACCTAATCACGCATATACAAATAAAATTAAACTATCTAAAAGCAGGTTTAGATATACCTTCACGGTAATCGACAATCGCTTGAGGCACCATGATTCATTACGTTGTTGATAGAGAATGAAACACATGAATCCATGAGACGTAATCAATCGGTTATCTAGCAAGACCATTTGTTGAATCATCGTGTTTTTTATAGTTTTTTTTTACGACTAGTCAATTGTGTATTTGGGTTGTTTTGATCTATGGTGAGATCGGTTAAGAACCAACTTCGTATACACGCTTCCGCATCGTACGACAAGTCACGAGACTAAAAATTTAAAAACCTCACTCGAAAATCCCAACAGTGGTGTGATGTGGTACGGTATGGAATGTTTGTTGGATTTTACATCAGTATCTGGGTTATCCATTTTCAAAATTCGAATTTTGGTAAAACAGGTTTAACAGATTCAAAATCAGTTACGCAGCGGAATAAAACATTAACACATATAATTATAAAACCTAAATAGGATCGGATTACCTAATCACGCGAATAGAAATAAAATTAAACTATTTAAAAGTATGTTTAGATATACCTTCGCGGTAATCGACAATCGCTTGAGGCACCGTGATTCATTACGTTGTTGATAGAGAATGAAACACACGAATCCATGAGATGTGACAGATCCTCGATAATGGCAGTGAGGAGGTCGAAACTTTTTGTGTCAGAGAGTCATTGCACGACGGTTTACGATCCAGACATTAGCAAGCGTTGTCGCATGTCGCGACGCTCGACCTGAAAACGTCACGTATCCTGAGCCAGTACTCGATCTATGTACATTTCTAATCTGATTTCTTTTTTCTAATATATGGTTGTGGTTGTAAGTTGTTGGTATTCTGTTCTGAAGGAATAATACATATAACAATGTATTGGATTGTCAATACCTCAAGGTATGATATTTTGTAAACAATCAATGTATAGAGATGCGGACCTACTATAGGAGCAGGGGTAGTGCTCGTTACGCCCGAACTTTCATCGTGTAGTGGAAAATATGTATTTCGTTACCCCTGAAAATATTTTTCTGCTAAACGTTACCTATGAAAAAAATCATTGATCCGTCACTGAAAATATATATCAATTACACTTCCAAGGCAATGCTAAAACTACCTCCTACCACATGATGATCTAACTTTGTCTTCTTAGACGCCGTAATTCGCGATCACCATTCTTGTATAATACAAAGGTGAACTAAAAAAAAAATCATCTTTATAAAGTGATACTGCATCTTTATATATATATAATACAAAGGTGAATCCACAAATTTAAAAGAAGAAATTACGTGCGCACACAAAGATAAACAACAGCTTATCTGAGGCCACATACAAACAATATTATGGATGCCCTACCTTTATGAATCTTTACAAGATAGATTCATAAAGCTATATAGCAATATTCATAAAATATAAAAGCAACACAAAAGTTACGTACGTTGTCAATTTACACATCATATATATTAAACAGGAACAGTTCGGTTAATAGTGGTAGCTGCCGGTAGCTCCATTTCATCTTCCTCGTTTTCGCCCGACATTTCTTCCAGCGATTTCCCGTTGGCTTCCGGGACCAAAAACGTAAATATGATTCCCAAGAAATTGATCACTCCCAGAAGAATCAAAGAGTACCGGATCCCGATACCTGTCGGGTACCCTGCATCCGTCTTTTTAGGGTCTCGGCTCTGAGAAGCGTACAGAAATCCATACGCCCCAACTATGGCTCCAGCCTTTCCTGCGGCTGCGGAGATACCGTGGCAAGTCGACCGGAGCCTTGCTGGGAAAATTTCGGCCGGGACCACGAAAGTCGTGGAGTTGGGCCCAAAGTTGGCGAAGAAGAACGTCAAGGAGTACATGACAACGAACCCGATACGGTTCTCGTGTTTGGTCCAGTGGTGGTAAGGAATGGCGAGGGCGAACATGAAGATTGTCATGAATGAGAATCCCATGAGTTGGATTTTGAACCGACCCATGCGGTCGATGAGGAAGACTGTGAACCAGTATCCGGGAACCGTACTGCAAAGGGCTATAAGGGTTTGAGCTCTCGCCACTCTGAAGACCTCACCGATTGCACTCATTGTGGCCGCGGCAGGGATCCACCCGATGCCGGTTAAGACGTCCTTTTGGAAGAGGTTTTGCGAGTAGAAAGCGATGTCGAGTAAGAACCATGTGGACGTGGTTCCGAGCAAGTGGAGGCCATGGCGACTAGCGAACTCTTTCGTAAACAATCCAAATGAGTTTCTAGTATCTTGAACAATCTTATCCACCTTCTCCTCTTCGGCTTGGATATCAACTTGTAACACCCGGGCCATATCATTGGCCGCCTGTTTAGCGTTTTTCGCTACCAGAGCGGTGTACCGTGCGGTTTCCGGCATCTTCATACGCCAGTAGTATGTCAAAGCTGCCGGAATCGCACCAAACATGAGTATAATACGCCAGACATAGTCCGCCTGAGGGACTGTGGACGCTTCGGCGTTAGTCGCGTAAGACGGACCCTTAAACGCGTGGTCAAAAGAGGCCGACGTGATTAACGCCACGACCCCACTAGCCAAAATCCCAAACCCTTGCATAGCGAAAACCGCAGCGATAAACGCACCACGGGTCTTCTTATTAGCGTATTCCGACATAATCGTAGCCGAGAGCGGATAATCACCACCGATCCCAAACCCGAGCCAGAACCGAAAGAAACAAAGGGTAGCCATGACCCCTTTCGGTTCATTCCCGAACGAGAGTCCGGAGGCGAGGGAGCATATAACCATAAGCGCCAAAGTCATACCATAGACTCTCTTCCGGCCCATTTTGTCACCGAGCCACCCGAAAAAGAGCTGACCGCATAGAGTTCCAACAAGTGCGACACCGGTAACCGATGAGGCGACACCAGGCGGTAGGGTTCCGGGCTTGGGGTGCCCCTCTACCCGGTAATAAATACGGCCCAACAATCTGGTGACGAGTGAAATCGCGAAAAGATCGTAGGCGTCCGTGAAGAAACCCATTCCGGCGATGATGATCGCGGTGAAATGGTACAGTTGGGTTTTGGCCGAATCAAGTGCACTCAGCACTTGCAGTTGCTCTCGAGCCATGGCTACTCTCTTCTTCGGAAACTATCCCACCTGCAAACACAAAGAAAATGAATTATTGATGCCAAGAAATTAGCAAACTCATATGTAAAAATATTGAATATCGTCATCCAGTTAATGATATTTAAATGATTTACAGACTGTTTTAAATTTATAATTTATAAACTACTTCTAATATAAAATATCTAACGGCTTATTATAGTCCATATATACCGGCCAATCAATTATTGTGTATATTAAATTTGAATATTAAAAATGTCAGAAGACTATTCAACAAGATATTTTAATTAGTTTTTCCTTGTTGTAACCAAAGAGTGTGACAAATAATAAATTGGTGGACCTGATGACCTATGACTTTTAGGACACTCTGGTTTGGTAGTTAACGAAAAGTCATGCATGATTTACAAAACAAACAGACAAATATATATAATGTTGAACTATATGTTCAAATTAATATCGACATCACTCTCTACTTGCATAGTTGAAATAATCGAGATTTTCTTTTATTTACATTATTTGTTTACAAAAACAATTGTATACATCATTCAAATATATACTTGTAGTTGTCGAAATAGTCACTTTTCGACTATTTTCTCGACGATCAAGCCAATCCAAACTAAAATATGGGATGGTATGATATCTATATACAGAGAGAAACATATATATATATATATATATATATATATAGAGAGAGAGAGAGAGAGGTAGTATTAGTATACCTTGTGAAGAGATAGATATGCAATTATGTTTAGAGAGAGAAAGAGAGTATGAAGGGAATGAAAGAAGATGATGAGAAGCGGATATGTTGAAATGATCGGTATTTAAAGATTAACAAAGAATCATTTGGAGCATATTATGGCATATGCCCTTAAGGTCAACGCTAACATTACTTCCTCAACCATCTGATCTCTAAGCAAGTCAACGGCCAAGTTGCCTCGTATTTTCATTACAATCACTCTATTTTATTTTGTAATTATGACATGAAACCATCCGTCCCACAAACAAATATAAAACTAACAAATGATGGTTGAGTAGAAGCATAAATATTTCATGGCCAAAAATACAATTATTAATAAAACATTTTATAGTAATATTTTTTGAAGTGTGTTTGACTTGAGATAAAAAGGTTAAAAGGAAGGAAGTTTTTCGGATTTGAAGAAATAACTAGATTTTGTAATCCGAGCGTTAGTTGTATGGGTAACGCGGGACACAAAACAATTGATTTGTTATAACGTTACGTAAAAAAAACAAAAATAAAAAGCCACGTAATAACCCAAACACTACAGCCTACAGTTGCATTATTATAACATCACGTAAAAATTATATATTATAATATGTTTTATGAATACATGATTCTTCTGATACTTGTGTGATGCGCACATTGATCGTGTCAAGTCTCTAGTTATAGACTTGTGTACTTTTAACTTTTAAGGACACCAAAAACTTGTTCCATTTCCTTTCGGTCCGCTTCTTGGGCTTTCTTGAGTCTCTTCTTATATGTTGTTGTTCGATCTGGTAAATGATTTCACAAAACAAACATAGCTAGGGTATATCCCGTTGGCAATATAATATCTACATGTTTGTAATGATCCATTTGCTTGAAACGAACAATCACGTCCAATTATATTAAGCACGTTGGTTGTGTAATGTCAACTGATTCAAAACGTTCATGTCATTTTAGAAACCCACAATACCAAAGAATGTGTGCCAAATCCATAAATCATGTGATGCTACCACCTCGAGCATAATCGTAAGTTCTGATGATCACATCTCATATATGAAGCGTTCCATTTTTGTCATACCATATCTCCTAGCCCAATGCGTATAATAGATGCGCCCTAGCATTCATGGAATCCATGTGTTTGATTCACGTGTCGCGTACAATGGTGTACGTCACTAGGTGTGTTGGTCTACGCAAATATTCACATTCATACATTTCAATAAAAGCGTAATAGAAATGGGTTGTGACTTTACTCGTCACAAACATCAACAGTTGTTAAGCTAACTGGCATATTATTGATGTGCACTCCTGTAACAGAATGAAAGACCATTTGCCTTTATCATCCCACGATATCATTTAAAAAAATATATTACATTTTCATGTTGTCAACAATTCACTGAAACATTTTTATACGCATTTAAAGCCGACCTTTGAAAACGTCGTCACTATAAAGAAAACCTTTCACAAAATAATCTTCACCAAGATGATCATGAGCCACCGCTAGGGGTGCAAACGAGTTGAGCTGCTTGTGGCTACTCAAGATCGAATTGATAAAAAACTCGAAACGAGCCGAGCTGAGCTCAAGCTTTGAAATAGGGCTCTTTTAATAAACAAGCTCGAACCAGCTCGCGCGCCTGAACGAGCCTTTTATTATATATTTTTTATTTAATTTATTAAATTTATTTTTATAAAATATATATTATTATATATAAAATTATGATGAAATAAGTCAATAATATATATTATTTTATATAAAAAGTATAATTCTAAATATATAAAACTTTAATTATAATAATATATAAATAAAAATTAATAATAAACGAGCTAAGCCAGAGCTTAAATAATTATCCACGGGCCGAGCTTGAACTTTAAAAATGAAGCTCGAATCGAGCTGAGCTCGAGCTCAAACTATATTAAATTTAAATGAAACGAGCTTGAGCTCAACTCGGCTTGTTTGCACCATAACCACCACGCAAATCCTATTTGTGCGTGTTCTCTTCTCTTCTCTTATCCTGTCCCAAAAAGGGTAATATTTGGGTCAAAGTCGTATCAACATTGCACTTAATAACATCTAACGAGGTAATTTAGTTTAGCGAGTTTTTTTAGAAGTAAGAGTATGATAAATTTGATGTTAAAAAAAAATCAAACAAGTTAACGTCATTGGAGCTCAAAGTTGAAAACTTCAAATTAGAGATGCTAATGTTTGCATATTTAAATTTTTTTAGTATGTGTTCGATTATAGAAAAAAATTGGATAAAAAATCTATATCTATACTTCTATATCTATATAATAAATAAAAAGTTTGGTCATACTTCAATTAGTAAAAAAGAACACTTGTCATCACCACAAAATTTTGGATTAAGTCAGAATTTTAATAAGTAATTATCCAAATACTAAATTTTCATATTTAAGTTTATTTAGTTAAAACTTCTAATAAGTAATTATTCAATAAATAATTATTCAAATATAAATTTTTATATTAAAGTTAGTAATTATCCAAATATTAAATTTTAATATTAAGGTTAGTATTTTATTTAAGATAATATTTTTATTGCATATATATTATATTTTATTAAAACTTATATTTTATTACATATAATTTAATACTATAATAT